>MU839440.1:0-108164 GCA_030685255.1 Podospora conica | reverse complement strand
ACCGCCGAGCACCTTCCTTACGCCGAGCACCTTCCTTACGCCGAGCACCTTCCTTACGCCGAGCACCTTCCTTACGCCGAGCACCTTCCTTACGCCGAGCACCTTCCTTACGCCGAACACCTTCCTTACGCCGAGTACCTTCCTTACGCCGAGTACCTTCCTTACGCCGAGCACCTTCCTTAATTATTTCCATCGCTAGCGACCCCTCCTCCCTCGCCCTCCCTTATTATCACCACCACCACTACCTCCGCCGGCGCCGACTTCCTCCGTAGTAAGTATACGGAATCAATTCCCCCGTAGGTAATAAAAAGTAAGAAGGTATACCGTAAGAGCCGCCGCCCCCTAAGGTCTAAGGTCTAGCGATTTAACTCCGGCTATCTAGTAAGTTCCCCCACTTGCCTTCCTCTCTTAGGGCCGACCTTCTTCGTCTACAGTAAGCCCGCGAAATCAATTCTCCCCCAAGCAACAACGCTAGCGTACCCTAAGAGCCGCTAACGCGTAACAAAACAATAACCCTAACCCCGCCACCGCTATCGGTGCTATTACGGTAAAGCTCGATATAAGGATAACGCGCGTACGAGAGCGACTCGTTTAATTACGCGGCCTATAAGCGACTCGCTTAATTACGCGCGGCGTACTTCCTAACGATAGTAATATACCGTAGGGATGCCAGAGGGGGATCCGCTATACCAGAGGGGGATCCGCCTCTACTAGTACAACCCTCCGGCCCACGTCCGCTTCCCTACGCCCCAACACAACATACAACTAATTAAGAGCTACTCGTAGGTCCGTACATTTAAATATACGGACCCACGAGTACACCTACGAGCATTTTACGCTACAAAATATTAACTAGTACAGTAAGACGAGGTCGCTAGACTCGGTTTATAACTCCGATAATACTCTTACAGTCCGTTATTTACCTAGAGAGCCGTCGAAGCGCCCTACGGGACATAAGGCCGAGCCGTCTAACGGTACTAAAATCTATCCAAACTTCTACCCGCCTTCGTTAGTCGCTCGGCTTACTAATTTTCCGTCGGACCATTTAAATAATACGTTTCCGTTTCCGTTATACTTAGCTAGTCCCGACTATAGAAGCGATACGACGATATTCGATAGTAACCCTACTCCGTTAATCTTACTAATTCGAATCCCCGGGTCCCTCCTCGCGAAGGTCTTAAGGCCGGCCTAAGTAAAGCTTATCGCAATAACGACTTTAGTAATAACACTTAGGCGACGCCTACCATTCTATAATACAACTTCATACCCCCCGGATATAAGTCCTCTCTTAAACGACTCGTTCGATTACGCGGCCTGCGAGCGACTTATTTAATTACGCTAACTACGACCACTACGACTACTACGGAGCCCCCAGAGCCCTAGCAACCCCTAGAATACTATTCTATATACCAGCCGTAGTATACCCCGGCGCTAATCGCCGTAGCCCCTACGCCCTACACTAGATACTATACTAACCGTAGTATATATATAAACTAAACGCGTAACACCCCCCTACCGCCCATATACACGCCTTTTTTTTTACCTCCGCGCCTCGCCGCGACTCGACTTTTTAAGGCCATCACCAACCTCGCCCTCGCCCTCGCCGCCACCACTACCAATCGAACCTCCGCGATAGGCACATCGGCGATCCTCGTAGTCGATCGCACCTCCGTAGCGCTATCGCAGCTAGTAACTAACGGTATACTAGCTACAGCTAAGCCAGTACACCGCCCTCCGATCTCCGCGAACAATACGTTACCTACCTCCGCCGACTAACTACTACTACCTTCCTCGAATTAATTCTATCGCTAGCGACTTCTCCTTACATAAGTACCTTCCTTAATTACTTCCTCGGCGGCGTTCTCTCCTTACATAAGCACCCCTAAGCTCCTTCCTCGATTTAAATCCGGCTATCTAGTAAGCTCCCCTACCTACCTTCCTCTCTTAACCTTAACTAACCTTCTTCCTCTATAGTAAGTACACGAAATTAATTCTTCCCTAACTACTTAATACTAACAACAACGCCGGCACGCCCTAAGAGTCGCCGGCTTAGTAGGAGAGAGTAAAAACGCTTAAGTATAACCTCTAGGCTAGGCTAAGTCGACTAAGCCTCGTAGCTTTCCTAAAGTCTCTTAAGCTCGCGCGCTATAAGTCGCTCCGACTAGGCCTCCTACTAAACTACGTATTTCGCTCTTCGATTTCTTTAACACCCTCTCGGCCCTCCGTACACCTTCTTTAACGCCATACCCGAATACCCTACAATCTCTAGTCTCCAACTTTATCTTACATTATACTACCTACGAACTCCGAACTACCGTAATCGCCGATTACCCGCTATAGGCCCCTCCTTACAACCTAATAACTCCGCCGCTAGCCCTCCGCCGGGGAGCTTCGAGTTCCGCCCTAAGAGTAAGCGTTTCGTTAATATACCCGCTACAATTAATATTCCCGTCGAAGGCTAAGAAGATAAGGCCGTTGAAATCGATCTTACAACCCGGGGAGCTTCGAGTTCCGCCCTAAGAGTAAGCGCTTCGTTAATATACCCGTTATAATCGATATTCCCGTCGAGGGCTAAAAAGACGAGGCTATCGAAATCGATCTTATAACCCGGGGAGCTTCGAGTTCCGCCCTAAAAGTAAGCGCTTCGTTAATATACTAGCCATAATCGATATTCCCGTCGAGGGCTAAGAAGATAAGGCTATCGAAATCGATCTTATAACCCTTACTAATAATAACCCCGCCGAGCTATACTATCTATTCGAGTAGGAGAAGGCTAGTCGTATAATATAGATAACCGTCGCCTTAGCCTATACGAAGTAAAACTATATCGATTACGACGAGGCCTAATCGGAGCGATTTATAACGCGCGAGCTTAAGATACTTTAGAAAAGCTATAAGACTTAGTTAACTTAAATCGACTATCCCTATCGCCGCTATCGCCGCCGGCCCCTTAATCTTATCGTATTACAAGACTTCCCTTATACGATAGTATACCTTTATATATACCGCCGGGTATATCCGTACGTAAGCGTTAGCGACCTCGGCCCTTCGGTATCTACGAAACTTTTCTAGCCGCCTTACTTAGTACGGTCGTATCTAGCGTAAAGCCGGGGGGCTAACTTTCCGTATATCTCGATAGCTATCTCCTCCTTTAAAGCTGGTAGTATACCCGTAATAAAAGCCTATCGTCTGGAAATAAACGCCCTTTATCTAGAGATGGAAGCCTATCGTTAAAAGGCCTAATATTAACAGCTGGAAAGTAAGAGTAGGAGTCGATCGGACGTAATATCGTCGGTAGTAAGAGTCGGGGTCGATCGGACGTACCGTCGTATAAACGCTCTCGTAAGTAGGTAAGAGTTGAAAAAACGGATTACTAGGAGAGGTCGACAGCCGCTTACGTAATTACAGAGCGCTAGGCTTATATAATTATCGTATTTTCCTAGGAGGCTCCCTTTACAATAGTAGGTAATAGTTATTAGGTTTTAATAATAGAAAGAAGAGGAAGACCCTACGCGCTAAGCGAAATAAGTCCTAGATTTTTAGAAAACCCCTACCCGCTAACCCCCTTTAAAGTAGTATCCTAGGTAGACTACCGTAACAGATCTCTAATCCAGTAGGTATAATATTAAGTATTAATAGGGGTTTAAATTACTATATAATTACCTAGCTCCTAAGACCCCTTTCGTAAATCGCCAAAATAAAAAGGAAAGGTACCTCTTAGTATAAAAGCAAAGCCTATATAAAACGCCAGCCCGTCTAATCCTTAATACTCCGAAGTATATAGCTATAACTTATATATTAACGCTATAAGTCCCTTCCGTTATTAAAACGTCTCGTTAACGAACTTTAAATCTTTAAACTACTTCTCGATCTCGTCGACTACCTAGTCTATCCTAGTTATAAAGCCCTCTATTATATCGTCCCCCTTACGTTTAAATACCTCGGCCTTATCCTTAGTAGCTATATAGCTTCGCTCGATATCCGATAATATACTCTTCCTCTCTTAGTTGTAATACTAATAGCTAAAGGAACGGGCGACCCCTACGAAATTATTAAATACCGTTATAGTATCTTAGAGCTACGTAGGTATAGCGCTTAAGGTATTAGTATAGTCCGTAGTTTTAGTATATTCGCGGACGACAACCTCTAGCTATTCCGGCTAGTAAGTACTAGCGATATAAAAGAACCCGCGGATATATACCTCGGCGAAATAGTTATCGATAACCGGCGTACTTCGCTAATAAGGCTCTAGCTAACGTAGCTTAGGCGGGTTAGAAGGTAGGGCGGCGGGTAGGGTAGGGTTCGTTCGGGGCCGGGCGGGCGGTAGTAAGATATACTCCTATAGATAGTTAGCTTTCCTAGTCTACTAATACCGTAGATATTAGGAGAACGACTAACCTCGAGGTCTCTAACGGTTACGTCCTTAGGGCTCGACTTAGGCATCCTTCCTTTATCCTACTCGAATCGTATAGCTATACAGATTTCCAGCTTCTCGTCTATTATCTTCTACGGAAGGCCTCCGATAAGAGGAATCTATTATAAAATCCTATTAATAATATCCGCCTTAGTCCCTCCTATATCCTCTAGCCCGAAATATTCCGTACTAATCCTCTAGATCTCGGGTACTACGGCAGATATTAAGTAGGTTAGGAAAACGCGGCTCTTCTCTCTTAGTAACGTCGAATAGCCTATCTCGTATATAGCGATCGCTACTATAAAGTCTTCCTTAAGGGGCTTATCCTAATACTTACCGGTAAAGGGTACGAAGAGGTTCCTTACCGCCGTAAGGGCTAATATCTACGTAGTGGATATAGTAAAGAACTATAGGGGGTATTTACCCTACGGCTTAATATCCGTAGTACTGGATATCCTATTCTCGTTAGCGATAGTAGTAATAGCGGTAGTAATAGCGACGGTTGTAGTAGTAACGTCTAAGTTGATCGAAGGAGCGAGGGGTAGAAGGGAGATACTACGGTTTTATAGATAATTATTATTAAACCGGGAACGGTATATCTACCCCCTCCGTTACGGACGTTAAGATAAGGTTAGAGTAGTCGTCCAGGAGTACCAGGCCGCTATAGAGTAGTTATATCCAGAACTAAGCGCCTCTAAGAGATCTGGAAGTAGGTAATAAAGACCGGGAGCCCCGACCTACCGTTTATCTAAGCCTTAGCCCGGGCCAGGTAGACATAGCCTTTTACAGCTCTTTTTCCTTATACAACTACTTTTCCACTACTTAACCTACCACCCCACTGTAACAGTACTTCTAGTAGGCACCTCTTTACCTTACCTTACCTCCTATATCGGTTTATTTCTAATACGCTGTAGAAAGCCGTTTTTTAAGCTCTCTTTACTATTTTACGGCAAAGTATCGGGTATACCTCCGCTCGCTAGCTCGGTCCGGAAAGCTCCCCCGTACCGATCTAAGTAGGTTTTAACGCGCTATCGAAAGCTGTATTTAAGCTCTTTTTACTATTTTACGGTAAAGTATCGCTATATTACGTATACCTCCGCTCGCCAGCTTAGTCCGGAAGGCTCCCCCGTACCGATCTAAGTAAGTTTCTAACGCGCTGTAGAAAGCCGTTATTTAAGGTCTCTTTACTATATATATCGGAGATAAAAGAGTAGGTAATACTTTAGCCCGAAAGAAACGTTACTTTCCGGTAGCTTTCCGGCAGCCAACTTCTCTTTACTTTTTACTTACCTACTAGTATAAGACCTTAGGATCAGCATTTATAACCTAACAGATAAAGGGATTAACGTTTACAACCTAACAGACTCGTAAGGTATATTAAGGAATATTACCTATAAGTAACAGACCTTCTCGTTCTCCTTACACTTTACCTTTAAACTAGCATCTCTAACTAGGATACCTTACTTCCATTATACTACTACTTACAAAACGCTAACCTTTAAACTTCTCGCTCTTACTATACTTTACCTTTAAACTAGTATCTCTAACTAGATACCTTACTTCTACCGTACTACTACTTATAAATACTAACCTTTATTATAGTTTACCCTACCGGCTCGGTTATCTACTTCCCTTAGGTTTTCAGTATATCGACCTAAGACTAAAATATAATCTTATCTATATATACCGAGCGCGGTATCGATACTACTAGCCTTAACTATCCTAATCTCCTCGCCTAACTAGCGTTATAGGAGTACGGCCTCCCGGCGTCGTATACGGTACGTCCTATACTCGCCGCTATAAGTTAGCTCAGCCTACCGGAGCTACGCGAGCTAATAGGCTTATCGGGAATATATACCGACATAGTATAAGCGTAGATTATTACCCGCCTTATAAATAGTACGTACTAGGTTACTAGGAATGGAACGACGGTATCGCTAATAAGTCGCCTAGTGTAAAGATATCTAAATCTTTAGTAGTACTAGGTCGGATACTATCGACGCTAAGGATAAGTAAGTACCCTAGGCGGATATTTAACTATCGAGATACTAATATTAGCGTTCTTAATAGCGAGCCGACTCCTAAGCTAGGAGAGGCCGTTCTTTAGACAGGCCCGGGCTACTACCTATCGGCCTAGGCGGTAACGGCCCAGACGGCGACGGCCCTGGTACCGATAAGGCCTTATAACACTTTACTAGTCTGTCCTTTTAACAGCGATGCCTAACCAGGTAGGCGTTTATACCGGCGATACTTCCATACCCTAGTACTAACGAGGCCTTGTAATACTCTGCTAGTCTGTCCTTTTAATAATAATACCTAACTAGGTAGGCGTTTATACCGGCGATACTTCTATACCCTAGTACTAACGAGGCCTTATAGTACTCTACCAGTCTATCCTTTTAATAGTAACGCTTAACTAGGTAGGCGTTTATGCCGGCGATACTTAGATACCCGGCAGTCGTCGTAATCGCTAGAACTTTAGTATTACGCGGGATAGTAGGGATTAAGTTCCGTCGGAGCTCTGCGGGATTGTACTGGTTATCGCTTAGGATTAAGTCTTAGGATCTCTTCGCTTTAGTATTCTCTTCTGATAAGGCTAGGGATTGGATTAGTATCTCTTTGTCGCTTAGTTTAGATTCTTAGGTTCGCTTTACTTTTTAGTCTCTCTTTTAGTAAGCTAGGGACTGGATTAGTATCTTTTTATCGCTTAGTTTAGATTCTTAGGTTTGCTTTACTTTTAGTCTCTCTTTTAGTAAGCTAGGGATATTATTATTAGGCTTAGGGCTTTCGGGTATATTATATAGAGTATTCTTTACGCGACTATAGACTTATTATTTGTATAAGACTCCTCCGTAAATATGCCGGGTTTTCGGTAATAGGTTTGTAATGGGCGGTTACGGCGAGCTTGTAATAGTAGTTATAACTATAATAGGTAGTCTTAAGGTTAGTAATACGGCCTAGTTGTGTAGTAATTTCCCGGAGACTCTTATTACTAACGGGCCGCTATACAGGCTACTATGCCTTATAAATACCTATTCCCCCCCCTTAAAAAGTCTTAGTAAATCGTCTTTATATACGCTTCGGCCGCGCGTAAGTTGGGTTAGGTAGTACTGTAACTAGCGATCTAAATACTCGATTAAGCCTAATATATATATATACCTAAAATTTAACTTTCTAAGTACTATACTTATTAATCTTAATGCTATTAACCCTCGTAAGTATAGCTAGTACTCCCTCTATCGTTAAATTAATTCTAAAGACCCCTAGCTTAGCGCTACGCCTAATACTACGCGTTACCTTCGCTAGCGACCTCGCTAGCGACCTCGAGATACCTCCCGCCGGAAAGACTAAGGGTAAGGCCCCGAAGAGAGGGCGCGCGCCTATATAATCTACTATGGAAGCTACCTCTAGCTCGGGGGGTAACCCTAAGGAAGCCGAAGCCCTAGTACCCTTATTACGGTCCGTTCGACGCGCTACGCGCTCTAGCCGCGTAGGTACGAGCGCTAGCGCTACTAAGTAGACTCCCTCTACGAGGATTAAGATCGTTAATAAGAAGATCCTCGCCGCCGGCGCCGCCTTTACCTCTTACGACGAGATACTTACCCCGACGACCCCGATTATACCCCCTCCGCCTAATAAGCGTTCTACGGCGCGCGGCGCGTCTACTATACGCGATAGGTCCGTCGATACCGTTACCTCGAGTACGAAGATTGTACTTAAGAAGCCTGTCGCGAAGCCCGCCCCGAAGTAGTATAAGGTAACTAAACCGCCGCCCCTTTACTCCCTTAAGAAGCTAACCCCGAAGCGCGCGTATACCGTCCCCGACTCCGATCTTAGCGACCCCCCCGCGAGTAGTAAGGAATAAGAGGAATAAGACGAGGCGGAAGAGGAGGTTCTAAGTATAATTAAGCTTAGCTTAGATATTAAGCTGCCTAGCTCCGGCGGGGAGCTAACTCCAGTACCGCGCTCTACTACGAGGAAGAGCTCCGAGCCGGTTAGCTCCGGCGGGGAGCTAACTTTAGTACCGCTTTCTACCGTAAGGAAGAGCTCCTCTACCGTAAAGAGGAAGCCTATACCTAGGGCCAGGGGTAAGTCCAAGACCGTAGATCTCGTTAAGAAAGTCTCGGCCGTACTAGTTAAGATTATACTTAATACGACTATCTAGCCGTTCGCCGAGTTACGGTATAAGCTACCTATCGTTACGCCCCGTATTAAAACTATCCCCGTTATAATCGAATACGACGAACTTAGCCCCGATAGCTTTACCTTCTTCCTCGGCTCGGTACTCCGCTATAAGGTCGAGACTCTTTAGATAGGTCTTGTTAAGGATGTCTAAGAGGACCTTAACGCCGGCGGTATTATGGTAGAAGTTAAGCTATACTTAATCGGGGCCTAGGCCGGCGTTCTAAACCCTTACGCTAACTTAGTCCTATATAATAACCCCGTCGCTAGCCTCCGTACTAGCTAGTACGGTAATCTCGATTACGAGGTTATTATATGTACCTTCGCGTTAGCCGCGACCGATAAGGTAACGTACTTCCTTACCCTCGCTTACAAGATACGCCTTGTCCTCCCTACCGCCGAGGTAAGTCGAGTCTCCGCCTCGCCGGCGCCGACTACTCGCTCCGACCGCTCGGTAACGAGGCTTCTACGGCGTTTATAGGAAACTACTAGTTTAGGGAAGCGAAAAACGTAGGATAGCTAGTTTAGGGAGACTGTCTATATAGGAGTTTCATTTATACAAGATAAAGGCATTTTCCTACTATATTTTACTTTTAAAGCTCCGTTTTACGATAAAACTATATATATACTAATACCTAGGTAGCCAAATCCAATAATCCCCCCGTCGCTACTTTACTAAGCGCGCGCTCCGTCTCTTACCCTAAATAGGGGCGATATCCGCTTTTCCGGTACGGTCGGTATTCCTTAGGCGGCTAGGGCTGCGTTTCTTCGGTACGCCGGGCTCTTATAGTACGCCGGGCTCTTATAGTTGCTCTTATAGTACGCCGGGCTCTTATAGTAGCTCTTGTAGTAGGCCTAGCTTTTATAGCGCGGGAACTAAAAGTTTATAGGGGACTTCGACAGAGTATATATACTTAATAAGGGCGTCTTTAAATATAGAGCGTAATTCGTCTACGTCCTACCCCGTTAAGGAGCCCTTACTTTATATTATTACGAACTTAGTATAAATCTAATCCGCCAGCTTATACTAATCGTAGCGTATTACTTATCGGTCCGAGTTAAGATTATCTATAGTCGCTAGAATTAATTAGGGTATATCTAGGCGGTAGGGAGGTATTTAAGGGAACCTTTTAAAGTCTAAAGCTTAAGATAAGTATACCTATATATACTAGAAAAGCTCGGAGTAAATAGCTTCGAAGATACCCGTTCGTTTAATATTGTAAACGCCGGTAGGCGAGGGCTATAGATCGCTACGTCGCGAAAGGGCACGCGTTACGGTATTACGGGGCTACTTATAGCGGCTTACCTACCGTAGGTAAGACTTCGGATCGCTTAGCTACCGCGAGATAGTAACGGCTTACGGTACTTAATATTAGTAGCCGAATAAGGCTCGGTACCTAGGAAGGGTTAGTATGGAATATTACGACTACTATCGCGATTAATTTTACGATATAAGAGGCTATACGCTGTCGTAATTATATAAAAGCCCGATGGGAGACTTCCTTAGTCCTTCGTATAGATATTGTATACTTGTAATAGACTTCCATAAGCGATAAGCTTACCTCGGAAAATCTCGTAGGACGGTTAGGTATAGAAGGCTTAGACTTTTTTAATATTAATATTACGTTATTGTATAGTAATACGGCCCGTTACCTATTACACCCTTAGCCGTAGGCGTAGCTATAGGGGCTAAGCACCTACGACTAAGGTACCTAGGGGCCTAGAAATTACTACACCCCCTAGGGAGCGGAGGACAAATAGTCCAACGCTTACTACTGAGAGGTCTGGGCCCGAAAAACCAAACTATTAAAAAAACGAGACTATACATATAAATAAAAGTAACAAAATAATATCTTTCTAATACCCGTGCCCGTATGCCTTCCCATCCCAATTGCTACCTGTATATGCCCTAGGCCCTGTTTAGTTTAAAATTACTGGTTATCGGTATACCTAGCTAGGTACTAAAAAGGGTACATAGCAAGCGCCGGGCACCTACTAGGATCTTCGTGCTTAAGATCTTGTACAGGGCTGACGGGGGCGGGTAAGGCGAGCTGTAACGTCGGAGGGCGATGATCCGTTTCCGGGGCGACGGGGGCGCTAAAGCTTAAGGGGGAGGCCGCTGAAATATAGGGGGGCGCTGAAATTCAAGGGGGTAAGCCCTATAATTTAAGGGCTCGGGGGCCGATAACTAGCTCCAACCGGCCAAAAACCAGCTCGAGGGAGGTATAGGAAAAGTAGACCTGGAGTTAGGAAATGTAACCGTCCGCGGTAGCGAAAAGGAGAGGTACTTAATCGAGAAGGATTAAAGTAATCGGCCACTAGTGCTGCGGCCGACCTCGGAGTCGCGACTTATTAAACAGGTCTCTTTTAGCGATTCTCGCTCTAGAGTAGGCTGTTTTAGTAAGCTCCAGCGCCGAACTAAACAGGGCCCTAAGAAACGACGTCGCTAGTACTCGACACCTCGCAGCGCGTAATTAAACCTACGCTACGCAGCACCCCCTAGATAGTACTGGGTCGCTGCCAAAGACCGCTGCCCTATACAGCTAGTCCCCTAAAGTATAGGGCCTTACGCCGTCGCGGGGTTTAGTAGGCCTATACGAGCGCCCCTACGAACTCAAATTCGCCGATCGTAACTACCTCCAGAATTTTTCCATCTCTAGACTACCGATAAAATAGTTCGCCGTCTCCGCCGCGCCTCCTCTCGCGCCTCGCGCGCTAAGTCTATAAACTCAGACGACATACCTCTATAAGTATCCCTATCTTCTTTTCCATCCTATTACCGAACCCTATATATACCCCCTACCTATAGCTACAGAGGTAGGTATTACGGTCGTAATCGGCAGTAGTAGGGCTCCCTACTTTAGCCGTAGCGCGTTAAGATTTATCGATCTAAGTCTAGAACGTTTAGCTTCTAAAAGGCTTAGCTAACGCATTTTACTCTATAGTATTACCCCTCGCCGCCAACTCGTCTCGTCGGTTAGGCCTTCGGGTACTAAGTTGTACGTACCTACCTATACCCGGGTTAATTAAGATCGTTACCGTTAATACCTTACGTAGTTCTAAGAAGGAGAAGCGCGCCCGCTCCTCCGCCGCCGACGACTAGTCGTAAGTCTTAATATTCTACTACCCCTTATAGATATTAATACTAACGGGTATATCGTATAGAACTCGTAGTTATAAGCGCCTCCGTAGCGCCGACACCTCCTCGCCCCTAGTATCCCTGCCCGTATCGCCCGTCGTCTCGCGCGCCGCCTCGCCCTTTAGCTCGCCCTCGCCCGTCCGTACCCCCTCTCCCGTACGCTCGCCCTCGCCCGTCCGTACCCCCTCTCCTATACGCTCGCCCTCCCCCGCTAACAACCCTAAGTCGCCGGCCGCTACCCCCGGTAGTAAGAAGACGACGCCTACCGCCCGCCGCGGTAAGAAGAAGAAGGTCGCTACTACTACCACGACCCCGCCCGCCCTTAAGCGTAGTATTACTACTACGGTAGCTAACCTAGAGCGCCACGCCTCGCTACGCGTTATATTATTCCCCGATAGGAAGGACGACGAGGATAGCGATAAGGAGGTAGTAGTTTTTCCTAACGCGACCATCGTATACGTAATATCTAGTATTACTATTCTTATAGGTAATTTACTAATAGTACGTATAGTAAGAAGAATAAGGAGATTATCGCGGAGGGCTACCTAGCTTAGCTATATATAGCTACGGTAGTCTTTATCCTCTCGGGTAAGGCTACTTACGGCTACCTCGCGGTCGTAGGTAAGCCGTCCTACTATATCCGTATAGTAAGCCGGACGGCCTATATAAGGTAGGTAGTCCCCTCCTTTTTACGTCCGTTTACTTTCCGCCTCGTCGAGAGGTACTTTACGGGTACTAAGGTATATTACTATCGCCTATTACTATCTACCGTTTATATATACTAACCTTATTCGATTTGTAGGTATCCGAGGTAGCGTATTTACATACTACCGTTAAAACGCTACGGTAGGGTGCCGTAGACGGCTAGGCGCCCCCCGGAGGCCTCGCTAACGACCTTCTTCCCGAGGATCGCTAGCTCCTCCGGGCCGCTTAGGCGTACTCGGTAGCCCTTACCCGGCGTACGGTGGCCGAGGTAAAGGAGGAGGAGGAGTAAGAGGAGGAGGAGGAAGAGGAGGAGGAGGAGGACGAGTAATAGGGGGTTGGCGCGTCTAGGTCGGCGTTTTACGGGTATTAGGCGGTATCCCCCGCCTTAAGCTAGTTATTAGGGCTTATCCCTAGGAAATCGTCTTACTCCGTAGGAGCTACGGGGTTCGCCCTACTTAAACCGTCCGTCGCTCGTATACTTATAACTATATAACTAGTATCTTATAAGTTAATTAACCGCCTAAAATATTTAAACTTCTGGCGTAATAACGGCTTAGTAAGTCCATTTATAGGTATATCGTTCGTAAGGAGGTATTCTACTATAAATAACCCCTTTAAGTTCTTATATTCTTAACGAGCCTATAGGTAATAGATGTCTACGTAGCGAAGCTTAGTACTAATACGTTTATAATTAGCGGTAACAAGTCTAATAGTTTACTAGTTATCGTAGTAGATTACGAGTCCTACGCCTAAGTCCAAATCGAGAGTATTCTTAACTACCCCGCTTTATTCCTCTAGTCTCCCGGAGAAGTTTCTTAACCGACCGGTTAGGTTCCAGCGTTAATCTTTATCTAGGTACCTATTAATAAAGGTAAGTCGAGAGCTTTCTCGACGAATCCCGCCTCTAACTCGCCGAGACTTACCCTTATATATATACCTACCTAGGTATCGACAACTATCTCTAACCCTCTAATAACTTTAGTCCCCTAACCTCCTAACAGCTACCATTAGCTAGCCCGAACTAGGTAACCATTATCCCTAACCGGCTAACTATCAACCCGAACCGGCTAATAATTAACCTTACCGGCCAGCTCCGTAAAGCCTTAAACCCCTTTTATATCTCTAACGGCTAACTACTACCGCCCCGGCTCTATCTACTCCAGCTTTCCAGTCTCGAGCTATAGATATAGCCAATAACTATATACCGAGTATCGAAAGCGGGGATAAGCCGCTCTACCAGGCGGTAGCCTTTTGTATAGGTATCGCTTACGATAAGATATCGCCCTAGGCTTTTATAAAAGTCTATAACCTTTTAGGGAAAGCGATAATAAAACGAGATATCGACTTTACATCGCCCGACTAGGATGATCTGTATCCTTTAATACTACCGGATATAATTAAGCCGAGCTACTAACGAATAATTAAGCGGATAGTTATACTAACGCTTTAGGAGTTTAAGCTCCCCTTTAACTACTAGCTCGCTAGTAATATCGGGATAATAGCGAGTATCGAGTTACCGGAGATAAAGCGTTAGTATCTAGTCCCTGGTATAACCGGGCCTTCTAGCTAGGGGAGTAGGATAGATAAGGACGAAGCCCGGAAGGTTTAGGTAACCAGCTAGATCGAGTCGATACTGGAACTCGAGCGGCGGGTTTACGAATATTATAGAATATAGGTAGATATAAACCTACCTATAGTGTTATCCGGGACTGGAACCAGCCGATCAGGGGGGGTATATTATATTAGAATATTAAGGATATAGACAATTTAAATACTCTTTATAGCTACAAAATACTAGTAGTCTCCATCTTACGCGCCGTACCGGTATTACTTTAATCTTAGGGGCTAATATTTCCCCTAATTCAGTCTCTAATACAAATAATTAGTCTATAAAAGAATACTATATCTCGTCTATATACCAACTCATCCTCTCTTAGTCTTAATAGCTTATAACAATTTCCCCCTATTATATTAAAAAACAAAGCCAAGCGACAAAAATAATAATACCTAATCTTAAATTACTAGAACAGAATTCCAAGCCAAAAAAACAAGTATAAAAGCGGTAGCTTATCAACGACCAGATCTAGCCCTCCCGTAAGCTTCCCAGGCCTCTTTAATACCTATATACGATACGTATAATAGTATAGGTAGTATATCGTCACATTAGGTCCCCCGGCGTATCTAAAGCACTATTAGCCGCGGATACCGCCGATACTATTCTTTAAGGCGTAACGCTTACGTATAAAAGTATCGGCGGCGGTAGTAGCGTCGGGGCTATTAATACCGGTAGCCGCGGTAGTAGTAGCGGTAGTACTAGTAGCGATAGCGGCGGTAGGGGTAACGTTAGTAGGAGTAGTAGCGGTAGCGGCCGGGGCGGCGAGGGCCGGGGCGGCGAGGGCCGGGGCGGCGAGGGCCGGGGTAGTAGGAGCCGGGGCGGCGAGGGCCGGGGCGGCGGGGGTAGGGGTACTTCGAGTAGTACTACACCGGATATACAAATCCGAGCTAGGTATTATATAAAGTATATAGTAGGGAACTTTACATATCTTTCTAGCGTTAGGAGCGGTAGCGGGACTACCGGCGGCGACGGGGCCGGCGGCGGGGGGCGGGGCGGCGAGGGCCGGGGCGGCGAGGGCCGGGGCGGCGAGGGCCGGGGCGGCGAGGGTAGGGGCGGCAAGGGCCGGGGAGGCGGGGGCTAGGACGGCTTAGCCAGAGGCGTTGTTAATAGTAGAGGCCATATTAAGTTTAGTATAGATTATTCGGGGTACGGGAAAGGGTACCGGGTCGAAGGAGGATAATATATTAGTAGGGATAGTATAGGAGAGTATATCGGGTCGAGGGAGGTTAGCGTATTATTATTATTATTAGGGGTACGGGTAAGGACGACTAGAGTTAATATCTAGATAAAGAGATAAGCCCTAGTTAGTTCCTATTATAGGTAAGTAAGGAAAAGGGAGGGGAAGGAGAAGGTCTACTACGATAAGTTATATACCCCGACAGCTCTATCTATCTAGCGCTAGATATAAACGTTAATTCTTAGGCTTAACTACTAGGTAGTAGGTAAGTAAAGAGTAAGTTAGAAAGATAAAGTAAATAACGGCTCTTTATAAAGCGTCTAAAATACGGTTAGGAACCTTCTAGACGATAAATACCGGCTTTCGGTAGCATTATAAGCCCTATAACCGTTAGAGATCTTTATCTTTACTAGATCTTAGCTAGACCCGAAGACGAGACGCCGAAAGATATAGCTCTAGGGAGGCGGTCTCGGCAGCCGTAGCTTACGAGCTTCGTAGGGGTTAGCGGACGCTTATTAGGAGAGGACGATTAATAGATAGTACCAGGACCGAGGGCGATAAGCGACCTATATTAATAGCTAGCGGGGAGGATATAGATAGTACTAGGACCGAGGAGGGCGATAAGCGACCTATACGTACTATAGCTAGTACGCGGTAAGCGAGGTTATAAAGAGAGATAGCGTATATAGGCCCGTTAACTAGTTATATAAAATACTTAGCGTACCGAGCTGGAAAACGCCGATCGCGTTAAGTCTAGGCCGAGGTAGCGATAACGACTCGGCGATAGGAGATAGATAAGGTAACGACGTAATCGTCGGTCGTAGTAAGAATAAGGGCGCGAGTAATAGGGTAAAGTCTTCTTAGTTCTAGGGAAGGACAGCTATATTAGCCCGGTAATATAGTAGTACGACCCGGGCTATCGGCTAACTTAGATCGGAGACCGTACTTCGACAAAATAGATACCGACAGCTCCCCTTACGGCGCGCCCTAGTACTAAGCCGATCCTTACTACTACGACTATAGGCCCCCTAGGCCCCCTAGGCCCCCTAACGCCTACGATTATAGGTACGCTAATAGGCGTAACGACGCCTATTACGACTAAGGGTATTAGGATAGCTATAGTAATAGCTTCGGCTCCGACGACTACCTAGACGACGGAGGATACGACGACGATAGCTACTACAGCTAATTACTGTAAGAGGCCTCTCGTAGCTAGCGTTAATCTCCTCCCGTAAGGAGTCTATTATATTAGTTATCTTTTGTCTCCTTACCTCCCTTACGTTAACCGACCTCTATAGATCTTATAGATAGATTTAGACTAGTATTTCTACTTCTATTTCTGTTTCTTACTCTTCTTCCTTTTACTTATATACCTTCTCTTCTTCTTAGCTCTATCCTATAGTACTTAGCCTTGCTCTACGGTACTCTAGCCCTTTTAGCCTTATTATTTTCCTTAGACTACCTTAATACGTAGCTCCCCTCGCTCTTACCCTCGTAGCTCCCTTCGCCCTCGTATAATATCTATAAATAGTTACGAAAGGAAACTTCTTATCGGTTACGGATAACGGCTATACCTCGCCTCGTTAACCTGGATTTACCTTAAAGCCGACGTACCTTTCTCTTCCGGCCGCGATAGGCGTTAGTCTTACTATACCCTACCTACTCGATAGGATATAGTTAACGGGTAGTAGTAGTCGTAAACGGTATCGGCTACATACTACGCTTTCCCGGCTAAAATAAGCGTAATATACCTTGCTCGGGGTAGCTTCTTTATCGGTAGTTATCTAACGATGGATTACATATTAAAAAGATCTTACCTTTAGTACTATATTCCCGGGTAAAGAGTTAGTCTTTCTCGCTTACGGAGGTTTCGTTTAGTTAATAAGGTAGAAAGGAGAGAGGGTATATTTATCCGGCTATCTACTTAGGTACCCTTAACCTGTGTCTTTCTATAACTAGGATAAATAATAAAGCTAGTAAGACCGACTAGCCCTTCTTACCGTAATTCTTAGTATTAAGGTAAATATAGGTTACTATCCGTATCCGATAGGAAGCCTCCCGTTATTACGGATACTATACGAAGGCGAGTAGGGGTAAGTAGGGAGGTTAAGATAGGTTAAGGGAGGTTGTATGGATAAGGGGGGCTAGGAGGATAAGGGGTTAGGAGAGCGAGGGAAGGGCGAGGGGATATAAAGGGCCTGTAGGACCTATAGGTAAAGGGGCCCTTCCTTCTCCTTACCCCTAAACTAGTACTTCCTAAGACCCTAACCAAGTACTTCCTTCCTTACATCTTCCATCCCTTACATCTAATACTATAAGCGAAGGTAGCTAAGGCGGCGCTTCCCTTATAAGCGAGCAAATAACTACTTCCACCACGACTACTACGACTACTACGATACTAGTAATACTAGCGACGCTAATAGTTCGGAGCGAGGGTTTAGACGCCACCCCGCCTAACCCGGGTAATAAGTTAAAGGATATCTACTCGGCGGAGTAAGTATAATAGGCGGATACTTCTTACGAGATATTAGCGACGCTAATAGTTCGGAGTACGGGCTTAAACGCTACCCCGCCTAACCCGGGTAATTAAGTAGAGGATATCTACTCGGCGGAGTAAGTATAATAGGCGGATACTTCTTACGAGATATTAGTAATGCTAACGATTCGGAGGTCCGATATAACGTCTACCGACGACGATAACGACGTTATCCTACTTACAATTACTTTTAGCTTACGTTACTGTACGGCGACGACGATAACTCTCTAGTACGGCTTAGCGCTCTGGGTAGTATTTTAGCTACCTTACCGGATTAGCTGTAGCTATAGTATAAGCCTATTATCTATACTAACTTATATAGACTGTACATAACCGGACGGGCCTTAACGCTATCCCCGTACTTATATCAACTAGTATAGGTAAGGTCTCGCTTATCCGCTCTAGATAAGGTACGACGATTACAGCTATAATAATAACCCGATACTAGAGTAACGGGAGTATCCGTAGGCTAATTACAGAAACCCGGTAGGCTAGGACCTTAAATTCTACGTTAATTACTTAGCGATCTTCGATATAACCTAGTCGGTATTATTTACATAATAGGTTGTTCGTTAAATCCGGGTATACTATGTTCTTAGATGTTCGCCTACTTTTAAGGGATTACTAATAGTTATCGCTTAGGTTATAGGAGGCACGGGTATTAAGTCGTCCGATAGGAGCGGGCTAAATCGCTACGAGTTAACTCCATCGGGTATTTAGTATTTTATTTAGTATTTAGATATTCGCCTACTTTTAAGGGATTACTAATAGTTATCGCTTAGGAGTAGAACTTAACTAAGTTAGATTGTATTAGTAGAATTGAAAATAAGGGATTTATACTCTTTAGCCTCTATTTTATAGTTTATAAGACTCGGCTACTCGGCCCTTTATTAAATTAACCCCTTATTAATATAACAACTTATTAACTTAGCCTCTTAATAGTATAGGGAGGTTACCTCGTTACCCTTGTTAGGCTCCCCCTATAAAAAATAAAGGTACTTAGTATCTTACCGGCGCGCCGGACGAGGTAAGGTCCGCGCTGTAATAGTCCGTACCGTAAAGGTCCTTTTTAGGGGCGTTAAAGTCGTCTTAGTCGTCTTAGGGCCCAGGGGGCCTATCGTACTTAGGGGGTCTATCGTGCTTAAGGGGCCTATCGCTGTAATAGTCGTCCTCGTTAGTAGGAGTCGTTCGCCGTAAAAGGTATACGTTCGAATTACGTAGGAATTTCGCTCGTCGCCTTTCTTAGTTACCGTTTATATATAGTAGGGTCGTTATATAGTAAGTTACCGGGTTACTAGCCTACCTCGTAGCCGCCCCTACGACCTAAAGCCCTACTAATTCTCTCCCTACCGCGTAAGCCTACTTTTCTTCCTTAGTACTACCGTTAACCGCCAAAATAGGTACTATTTCGCCCGCCTCCGCGCGTAAGTCCGCCCGCCTTATAACCTTTAAGTCTTCGGACTCTAATAATAAGCCTTTATAAGTTTAACTATTAATTCTACGGTCGTTTTCGTTATCGCGCGTATATCCTAGCGAGTCGAGCTAATCGGGTACCTTCCTAACTAGGCGGCTAATTAGCGCTAAGTACGCGGAGTCCTTTTATCTCGTAGTAGGGGCTCGAGTATAACGGTCGTACCGTCTCGGTCTATCCTAATTAACTAACTTATTCTAGCGTTACGCCTAAGAAGCGTATACCTCTAGTATAATAGTTGGTCTCGCGCCGCCTATTCCCGGCCGCTACTACCGCTACTAGCTCGTAAGTCTAATACTATAGGTCCTATAGTAGATTAATAGTTTAGCGGGGTAGTACTAACCGCGATTCTAATATAGATCGCCCGATAAGAAGAGACGCCGCCGCGGATCGCGTATACCTTTATAAGTCTTACCCTTTTAATCGGTAATCGTACGTACTAACGGGCTTTTAAGTAGGCTTTCCCCGACCAAGCGTCTCCGCTTAACAGCCCTCTTCCTCGAGGAGAAGGACCCCTCCGCCCCGGCGAACCCTCTCTCCTCCGAGGAGGAGAATAACGACGACGACGACGACGACGACGAAGCGCCGGCCGCCGGCCCTTCTAAGGGTACGAGCGAGATAATCCCCGCCCCCATCTAGTCTAAGTCCCCTACGCCCCGCCGTAGCGCCCGCCTCTCTACCCCCGCGCCCTGTTATAACGCCGCGCCCCTTATCGTTAGCGATAAGGAGGACGCTATACTTTCCGAGGCCGAAAGGTATATTAAGGAGGTACGCCTTACCCGTATAGGTAGGCGCCCTACCTCGCCTAAGCCCGACTTACCTAAGCCCGACTTACCTAAGCCCGACTCGCCTAAGCCCGACCCCGTTACCTTATACGACGCCGAGCTTGCCCGAGCCCTCGCCGGCTACGGCGAGGGTAAGATAAATATCGCCGAATTTAAGGCGTACTATAGCCTAAAGGATAAGGAGGAGGAGAAGAACGAGGAGGAGGAGGAGGACGCCTATCCGGGCTCGTCCGAGACCCTCGCCCCCGGCGACACCTAGTTATACGTAATATCCCTCTCTTAATTCGTACTCGTAACTAACTAACTATTTTAATAGCGAAAAAGAGAAGCTATACGTAGTAGGCCCCCGCCTACCTACTATATATAAGGCGACTGTCCGCGCTATATTAAAAGGTAAGGCTAAGTTTAGCTATCTCTCGGTAAAGGGGTACCCTACGTAGTATATTCGTACTATCTTACGGGGCGGCTATATTAAGCTAATATTAGAGTAGATACGGCTCGCCGTAGAGCTCTTAACGGAGCTATACTTCCGCCCTAATAAGACTAAGGAGGAGGTAAGTTTTACCCCTATATATCTAATATTAAACGAGCTAACTATTTTCCCGTATAAAAGCTAAAGGACTTAAAGCTCGCGCGCGACGGCATACGTTTTATAGAGTTAGTAGAGTCGCGTCCCGCCGTTTTAGGTACCGGTAAGGAGGAGGGTACCGGTAAGGAGGAGGGTGCCGGTAAGGAGGAGGGTGCCGGTAAGGAGGAGGGTAACGAGTAAGGAGGTAGTTATACCCGTAGGCTAGATATATTTTCGGGTTTTAGGTAGCGGCCCTAGCCTAAGTAGGTAGTTACCCTCGGGGCTTTACCCCTTTACTTATAAACCGGCGGGGTTCTCCTTACTCGAAATTATATTTCTCCGTACTAATTAACTATATACCTTATATCTAAGGATATATTAACCTTAGTCGTAATACTCGAGCATAGGTCGAGTATTCGATCCTCCGGATACTACTAATCTTAACGTTTCTTATATAGAGTACTAACTCGCTAAGTATTTTATTTAAATAGTTAAGTTACGCCGGTAAGTCTCTTCTATATACGGGTATTAGCGAATTACGGCCGGCGCCGGTAAGCCTCTTCTATATACGGGTATTAGCGAGCTACGGCCGGCGCCGGTAAGTCGCTTAGCTTTAGCTCGCTAAGCCTCTTCTATATACGGGTATTAACGAGTTACGGCCGGTACTAGTAAGCCGGTTTACCGGTAAGCTTAAAGTTCGTTATATCGTAATACCTACGGATAGTCTTATAAAGGCGATTTCCCGTTATAAGTTTAAGTACTTCCGGTAATTAATTAACCTAAAGGATACGGGTTATATAGTTATAGTCGTAAGGGAGATAGAGAAGTAAGGTAGGGAAAACCCCGCGGCGTATACGACGTAACGATTTCTGTAGGGATAACCCCCTTAAGGCCTATATAATAATTACGTTCTTACGCTTTATATACTAATAAACGAGGTTTTTAACGACAAGCTCGAGAAAAGTATCTTCGTCGCGCTTAGCGCTTATAAATACCCCCGGAAGATTATAGAAGTTTAGATTAGTAAGTTTAAGTCCTTTAACCTCGAGTACGACTATATTAGGCGAGAACTAGGCCTTAACGTTAAGCTCGAGCTCGTTAATCCGCTAGAGATCGAGCTCGCGGATTTTAAGGGGTACCTCGCCCTTAAGCTTAGGTACGAAGAGTTCGTAATCCTTTAAAGGGTTTAGGATAGCGATTTAAGTATAGCGGAGAACTATCTTAATCTTATTAAAGTCGAACTTATTACGGACCGTCTTAAACTATACTTAAAAATAAGCGGGGGATACCGCCCTAAAGACTTATAAAATCCTTATCGCGAGTATATAGGCCCGGACTAACCCCCTATTACTCGTCGTTATCCTCCTCGTCCGTTACGGCTACCGAGTTAGCGAAGGCTAGGGTAGCTTACTAAAGGGCTAAGGCCTCGCGAAAGACCTTACCCGTACTAGTTAGCCGGGCTTAGCCCTCCCCCTCTAATAAGGTCCGGACCGTAATACGGAGGTTTCGTAACTTAGTCTTCTAAAAAAGGGTTAGTATACGTTAAGTTAACTCCCGGGAGTAGGTTATATACCTTAGTACTACCGGCGAAAAAACGCGTTATAAGGCGCTCCGTAGCCGGACGTACCTACGTAGGGATAGGTTAGGTATTATAGCCCCCTTAAGATAAGGTCCGGATATAAAAGCCGGGGTAGCTAACTACCGATATATAGCCGAAACCGGCCTTACCCCGGAGGACCGTCTTTACCGTACGGAGGTACGAGTAGGCGTAAGGCGTACCGGCTACGAACTCCTTACTATTTAGTCTTAAATATCGTTAGTTATCGTTATAAGTCCCGGGAGGATAAACTTATTTAACGATAGTACCGGGCGGGTAACTATCCCTCTCCTCCTCCTCCTCGTCGTCCTTATCCTCCTCCTCGTCGACTTAATCCTCGTCCTCGTCCTCTTCCTCGCCGAAGAGGAGCTCCGCGAAGGGGCGGCTACGGGCTAGGCCCGGGTCGACAGCGGGTAGCTACTAACGGGCGTAGGTACGGGACTATACCTCGAAGAAGGACGGTAGTACGGTATCGTCGTCGGAAAAAGGTGGCGCGTCTTCTACGACGTCGGGCGGCGCGGCGGTACGGGCGGCGAGACGGGCGGCGCGGATAGACCTAGCGGCGACTAGGCGGGATAGGGCTACGGTATGCTCGGTAGTAGGGGTTTTCGTAACGGGGAGGTCGGCGTGGAGCTTCTTCGAAACGGGAGTTTTAAGTAACCGACCCGTTAGTATAACCGATTAATTAAACGATAGGGTTAGGAACTTACGGAGAGTAATAGGGTAAGCGGCGCGAGGCGTTACGCTTCTTATTAATCCTACGAATCGTAATTACGTTAGTGATAACTCCGTTAATTAGCGATTAGGCGAGTAACTTACGAGAGACGGGCCGAGGCGGGGCGAAACCCGGGGCGATTAACTAGAGTAGTACTATATTCTATATTAGCTACGTATATTAATTAACTAATCTAAGCCCTAGGTATTTAGCATCCTATAGGCGCGGGACTCCCGTAGGGTGATCCCGGCCGTGCTACCCTACTACTACAGCCGTAACGTAGAAGCGCGACGTATAAGATATAATTAAAGGAAAGCGATACCGGGAAAAGGATAAGAATAAGGATAACTTATAAAACGTCGTCCGACGCTTAAGGGTAGATACGCGGTACGCGCGGGGTAGGCGTAGCGGAACCTATTTTAGTAAGGGTATTACTATAAAAAAAGGTTTCGGAGTAAAGAGCGATCGGCGATTTATTTTAATAGGGGTTTACCGCTACGTAGGGTACTCGCGTAAATAATCTAGGTACGAGGGTAACCGACGTCGAGCTTATTACTTTCGAATATTTTACTTCCGAAGCTCTGCGATATATTTAATTAAGAGCGCTATAACGCTATCTCGTAGCCTACGGCTTAAGTACTTCTATTAGTTTTCCATCCTCGCTAAAGTCCGTAATAAATCTTATTTAGGGTCCGCCCCGTAGTAGTCCTCCCTTACCGTAAATCCTATCCGACAATACCAGCCTAGGTCTATACTAGGTCGAGGAGCTACTATATCTTTACTAAAGTACTCTTAATAAGTTTATTACAGTAATCCTTCTAAATCATCGCGCCGCGTCGCGCCTCCGCTAGACGTAAGCTATTATCGACGTCCGAATACTAATATACGAGATACAACTAGTATACGACGACCCCTATAAACGCCTTAATACCGGGGTAGAAGGTATAGCGTATATCCGGCTTCGGAGCCGGCCTTCTAACCCTACTATCCGCCGCCTCGCGTAGATCGAACTTTACCGCCGGTGTATAGAAACCGAGCGGAAGGGAGGTTTTAAAGGTCGGAAACGTATACTAGCGCGGGCGGTTCGGCGATACGGGGTATAGCCGCCCTATCGCCTACTCGAATACGCGTATCTAGACGAGGACGCGCTCGTATATAGAGAGCGCCGCGTACTAGGTAGATAGGTTAGTTCTCGCTATCCGGTAACGGGTAATATAAACGACTAACCTAGAGTATATAGGGTAACGAATACTTAACGTAGCCGGACGGCACCTCCGCCCGATCCCGTCTTAGCGCTAACGCTAGGTTATAATACCGCGCGCGATCCTAGTTTATATAGCCCGGCTCGTATACGATATAGTTAGGGTTAACGTAAAGGCTGTAATAGTAAAGGTAGGATCCGTCCATCCGGTTGAAAGGGCCGTACTCGAGGAAGTTATCGAGCTCGATACCGCTCTAGGGCTACGTTCCGAACTACGCGATCGTACGCGCTATCGTAGTAATATAATTACTATCCTTATATACCTAAGAGGCTATATTAGTATCGTAAGACTAGTTAGATAAAGGGTACCTACTATTCTCGCTTCGCCGCTCTTCGGATAAGACGACTCCGTTAGCGTCTTTATTAGCCGCGCGGGCTTTAGATACTACCAGCTTACCGGTAAGATTACGTACGTACCGCCGTATATCGGCTTTACGCCTTACAAGGCTATAATAGATACTATACGCCGGTCTAAGCGTTCTTTACCCCCTGCCGATAACTACTCTAATACTCGCTACTATGGTTAGCCTTTTAACTACTTCGTATAATACCGCGGTATCGAGATATTGTAAATACTCCGCCCCCTATATTATCGAGCCTTATCGTTAGCCTCTCTCCCCCGCTTCCTCGCTAAAGAGCTGGGAGATTCCGCCTTAGCGCCGGCGTTTATAGAAGCGGCTACCTAGTCGGTAAGGGCTAGGCTAGAGCGGGCGGGACGCGGAGCTAGCGCCTTAGTAGGAGCGAGGTATAGAACGGGCGGCCTAGTAGGAGTACGAGGCAGGACGGGCGGCTTAATAAGAGCGGTCGGCCTAAGGAGAGCTATCGGCTTAGCGGTATACTAGGCTTGGTAATACGAGAACATAAATATATTCTAAACCCTATCCTCGGCTACTTAGTACTATATTAATAAGTATCGCTTTAAGTTAAATAGACGTCGGAAAGTCTTACCGTATATCCTACCGCCGGCGATCGGCTCTACGTACTAGTATTCTCTAGATCGTTCTATAGCTCGCGGGTTAGTTGAATTAGAGTTTGGCACGATAGCTAAACAGCCGCGTAGCGATTAAGATATCCCTATCTCCCATCTCCTATCTTCCATCTCGAAGCCTCGTTTTACCGGTAGCGATCGCGTCTTTATTATAGTACTCCTTAGTCTCTTAATTACCCTTTAACGAAAGGCTACTAAAAGGCGGAACATCTTAAGATATCTAATATATAAGGTTACTAGGCCGACATCTTAGGCTCGCCGGCGAAGCTTACTAAGTATAAGGGAAGTACCTTCGCCCGCCTATTAAGTCGAAGCTCTTAACTAGTAATACTACTTGATACGGAATTAATTCTTACAGCCAGGGATACTACAGACGCGGAAATCATAATATCCGATAGCGAGGACTCGTCTCGTATAGGCCTCCCGGCGCCCCTCGCTAAATACGTTAACCTTTAAAAGCGCGAGCTCTAGTTACTATCCTGTAGCTACCGTTACCGCGAGATTACGGTCTATCCGACCCCCGGTAATAATAAGGTGTATAAGTATAACTATATCGCTATCCTATTTATATATAATATAGAGATCGATAGGCCGCTTTAGCGTAGTACTTAACCGTTTATAGCCTTCTTCGTCTAGTAGAATAAGGGTTCTATAATCTCTATAGTAGCGGATATTGGACTAAACGGACCGTAGAGTACTAAGGCCGATATCTATACCGCTGTTCTCGAGAGCTTTAAGGACGGCGGGCCTATTCCTACTCTTCCGTAACTTCTAATATCTCTATCGAGCGCGCTCCCTTAGAAGTACCTTAGCCAGTCTACTTACCAGCCGAAGCCGTTCTACCAGACGTTAACCTAGCCGACGCTCTTTAGCTAGCCTACTTACTAGGCTCTAGCCCAGCTAAAGCCCTTCTACCGGGCCTTAAGCTAGCCTACTTACTAGGCTTTAACCTAGTTAAGGCCCTTCTACTAGGCTTTAACCTAGCCGACGTTCTTTAGCCAGCCTACTTACTAGGCTCCAACCTAGTTAAGGCCCTTCTAAAAGGCTTTAACTTAGCCGACGCTCTTTAGCTAGCCTACTTACCAGGCTTTAACTTAGTTAAAGCCTTTCTACTAGGCTTTAACCTAGCCGACGCTTTTCGGCTAGCCTACTTATTACGCTTTAGCCTAGTAGACGCTCTTCAGCTAGGGTTTAGCCTACCTAATACTACTCGGATATACCTTAACCTAGCCGACGCTCTTTAGCTAGCCTACTTACCAGATACGCTAGGACTTAACCTAGCCGGCGCTCTTTAGCCAGCCTACCTAGATAGGCTAGGACTTAACCTAGCCGGCGCTTTTTAGCTACCTTACCCAGATAGGCCAGGACTTAACGTAACCGACGCTCTTTAGCCAGGGCTTAGCTTATCTAACGTTACTCGGATAAGCCTCGACTTAACCGACGCTCTTCGGCTAACCCCCTAAGGCCGTACCTACTAAGGGTACCTAAGAGAACCCCGGCCGTTCCTTTAATTAACTAAATATAGCCGGCGACTAAGAGTATATATAGCTATACGTAGCTAACGTCGCTAGTATATATCTACCGCCGTTTTACAAATATCGTAGATATTACTAATAGCTATTCCAGATCCCCGATAGGAGAAATACTAAGAGAAGACTACTTAATATATTTACCCCGAGACGAGAGAGGATCGCCGTAGTAAGACCGAGCCGAACGACGACGAGGTATACTTTCCCCCTCTTAAGTACTAGTAGTAATAGCCCGTTATATCGTTACCTCCGTATTATTAGGGGCGATAGTAACTTCCTAAGTTATATTACCCCCCCGGGCGCTAGTAGTAATAAATACCTACGATATAAAGGTACCTATAAACCCTAAAGGCTTATCCCCGCCCGGCGGAGGAGTACCGTCCTTATCGAGTCTCGTAAGCTTACCCGATAAAGACTCTCTCTCGACCAGCCCCCCGTTAAGCTACCTTAGCCCTATCGGCGCTACCCTACCTTATACCCGCTTAGCTTCCGGCGCCTTCCTCTTAGTATAACTTTAATAAATTAATAGACCTCTTAAACTAGATAGTAGGTTCGATACCGACCTATAAGACCTTTAAGTTCTAGGCGGATTCCCGACCTCGCTTTATAAGATTAGTTAGGTTATTAGAAGCCTATTTTAGGAGGCGAGATAATAACCTACGATCGAGCTTTACCGAGGAAGGGGTCCGCTTTAGACCTTAAGGATAATAGGGAGTATTTTAGATAGACCTTTATAGGAGGACGGGAGCGGATAATAATAAGTCTGGCGGGTTATCCGGAAGGTTAGGTAGATAAGTATTTACGAAGGATATCGGGGATGCTTTTGGATAATTAGTTTTTTAGATAAGGGCTCCAAGCTCCGGACGTATATAGAGTATTTCCTATATAGAAAAGGTCTACCGGTCCTTATCTTATCGTATAGTAGCGATAACTAGGATTGGCTACCCTAGTTATCGTCGTCTTATAGTAGGATAAGGGTCCTAGCGGGCCTTAAGAGAAAAAGGATTAAGGTACTTCGGTCTGGCTAACCGTCGTATACTTTTTATAAATTAAAACCCTTCCTACCGCCCTAACTACGATAGCTCTCCCTATATAGATAAACGAGATCCTTATTCGCTAGATTAACCTAGCGGACGCGAGTACTATATAAAAGATAGTACTATCGGCGTAGTATCGAAAGACGCTTTTTTATATACTATATAGACTACGGGCATAGGGGCGCTACCCTAGGATAGGTAGGCGACGGGGTATCTAGCCCTCGCCTACCTTTATCGGTCCTAGAGGTCTCTCCCTTCTAGACGTCTTATATTTTACCTTTGGTAATACCTTCTTTTAGTAAACCATCTCGCTAATCCCGAATTCGTAGGCGCCCGCTATAAAGTTATTTCGCTATAGTACGTTATACTAACCCCTGTACCGATATTAAACGCGGTATACTCTACCACCGTTTCCTAGATACGATAAGATCTTACCTGGACGGGGTAACATCTCGGCTAATCACCCTCGTCTATAAGAAGAGTATATTTTACGTTACCTTAAGCGTCTACTACGAGGCTATTTACATTTATACCTTACGGTCCGAGTTTAAGGACGATAATCGGAACCGTATCCTTAACGCGGTACTCCCCGAGGGTATAGTAGTCCCTACGAACCTATACGATACGATTTCTATACTATATAAGTCCTATCCGCCTAGCGAAGAGTACTAGAATCGTCTCGATAGGCTTAATGAAAAGCTTAGTATCGACCTTAGTAAATACCCCGAGAGAGAAGGCGTCCTTAGAGTAAAGTAGGGGCGGGGGAGAACGATTATACTATAGGAGAGTCTTATATAATCCACTTATACGGGACCTAGGATAGAACTTTATATATTACTAGGTACCTCGCTCCGTTACGAGAGGGATCGAATATTCGGCGATATTAACGACTTACGATACCTTTCGCCTACGGCTAGACGGTATTTCGATATCTATAGACGTACTCTCGAGACGTAGGAGAAGCGGTAACGGTAGGGCGTTATTATAAACCGTTAGGAGGGGTAGCTTTTCCGTTTCTTATACGTTATCGCTCTCGGTATTTATTACTAGTTCGAGATTACATACTAGTATTAAGGGTTACCGTTAGGCCTATTCCGCGTACCGGCGACATCGTTTACTAACCTCCTTATCGTCCTCTCGATCTTTAACTACTACTATACGGACGTCCGGATAATACGAAACTATATCTTTACAACCGGGTTAGGCGCTAGTCTAGCTATAGTATTCGGCGTAGTAGAGATTATACGGCCGGACTTCTATACAGCTTATCTAAGTATATAGGGGGGGTTTACCGTAAAAGCCGCGTTATACTATCTCTAGTAAATAACGGTATATAATTAGGAGAATATATTTACCTACTACTTCTATTAGAGGATCCGGCGGCCGCCCCTCTCGGAGGACGATAAATATAATATTGTAAGACTTTACTCCTAAGCGGCACTCGTTAACGACTATCTATTCCTTTAAGTAAATAGTTAGAAAGTAAGCTTAAGGTATAAAGCCTAACTTAGTCGATATAAACGGGACTACGAGAATAGTATAAAACCTCTAAAGTAAACTACCGGCGTAACGACTAAGCCATCGTCTAGTCTACCGAAGATACTAGTACTTATTTAGGTAATCATCCTTACTATCGCGGTTATTAGCTATACTATTCCTTTCGACCGGTTTACCGCTTTAATAATAGCGACCTTTAATATCCCCTTCTATCTACAGGTACTTATCGACATTATACTTCCCTCCTAGAGCTCCGGCGACCTCTAATAACTCTTCTTAATAACCGCGGGGCCTACCTTCCCAGGAACTATCGGCCTCGCTATTAACTTATTTTACTAGTTCGTCCGGGGGCGTTAACGTATACTATTTTACGATATAGGAAGCCGTACACTTTATATAGGGATCGGCGTAAATATATTCTTTATAACTTACTCCCCGATCTAGTATAGTTAATATTAGACTACTACGAGCACTACAAGTACTACGACTACTACGACTACTATAAGTACTACGAGGAGCCCCTAGAACACTAGGAGCCCCCAGAACACTACGACTACCACGACTACTACGACTACTACGAGCACTATAAGCACTACGAGGAGCCCCCAGAATACCAGGAGCCCCTAGAACACTACGACTACTACGACTACTACGACCACTACGACCACTACGAGAAGTACTACGAGTACCACGGGCACGGGCACTAGTACTACCAGCATTACTAATTATAGTAGCTCCGTCATCACCGCGAAGGGTAAAGCGAACGAGTTCGCTACCTATAGCCCCTACGCTACGAGGGGGATCCCTCGTATAGCGATAACGGAGGATAGGCGGGTAGCTAAATCGTCGCCCTCGGCTTTAATACTTTCGTCGCGTATAGGACGTAACTTATAGTTAATCGTAAGTAACGTTAGGGATATCTAACTATACTATAACGGCCGTAGTAACGAGGGGTAGGGCAGACGCGGTTTCGTAGTAGTCGTAGTAGTCGTAGTAGTCGTAGTAGTCGTAGTATTTTAAGGGCTTCTCGTAGTAGTCGTAGTAGTCGTAGTATTCTAGGGGCTCCTCGTAGTATTCGTAGTAGTTGTAGTAGTCGTAGTAGTCGTAGTATTCTAGGGGCTCCTCGTAGTAAACCCTATCTACTAAAAGTACAGACCTCCCCTATATCCGATACCCCTTTAAAATTTAATTCTCCGATTAACCTACTAATTTAGAACCTCTTCCCTACTAAGCCACGATTTTTAAGATAGTTTTACGTACTCCCCGCCGCCCCCGCGATAATAGCTCTTCGGAGTTAGACGACGATATATAAGTTTACCCTCTTATCCTTTTCCCTAAATTCCCTTTTTCCTAGTCGCTTTAACGTACGCGCGTACTATCGTAGGGTCGTAGTTGTAAGGTATCGCCCTAGCTAAATAGCTTACTTAACTAGGAGCGGTTAGTCCCTATATAACGCGACTAAGGCCTCGGTAGTATATCTTAGCGTATATAGCTAACTCGCCTCGTAGTAGTTTCTTAGCTTAACGCCCCGCGCGCGGGTTAATCTCCCGCCGCTTATTTAACTCGTCGTACGTTATATAGTTTACTTAGCTAGGTCGCTCCTAATACTCTCTTAGATTAAAGAAAGATTCTTACCCCCGGGCGTCTCCTAAGAAGTAAGTTCCTTAATAGCGGTCGCCCTTAGTCGTATTTACTAATAGGGATTTTCGTAGGAAGTAATATGTCGAGTCCCCCCCCGCCGCCGCTACTTACCAGGGCGAGGACTTAGTCCTACCCCTTTACGATAATATCGCCGAGATACCCCCGCCGCCCTTCGCCTAGGAGTCCTACGCGGGGGCCGTTACCTCCGACGACGACGATAATACTCGCCCGCCCGCCTCCGACGACGATAAGGAGATAGGTTCCCCCCCTACCGACGACGATAAAGCTATCCTCGCCGCCGCCGACGTTACTATAACCGCCGCCGAGGAGTATACTCCCTCCTCCTCCCCTCTCTCGTTTACGCCTACCTTGTCCGCGCCTACCTTGCCCGCGCCCGTCTCTTCGGAGGTCGATATTTACGACGAGGGTACCGTTATCGTATCTACTATACGCGATAAGGACCTACGCCTCGTACGCCTAGGCAAACGCCCCGCTAACCCCTTATAGCCCGCCGTTACCCCCTCGCTACCGATCGTCCCGGCTATCGGGTAGGACGATAAGGAGGAGGAGGGGGTAAATAACGATATAGGTATCGTTATATCCCTCTACCCCGGAGGAATTATTACGTAGGCGGTATACCCTATTTATTTAACTTATTAGCTAATATTAGTAATAGCGTTGAGAATAAGGCTTACGATATAAGCGAGCCTATACCTACTATATATATAGAGACCCTCGGCTCTATTTTAAATAGAGAAGGTAAATACGGTTACCTTAGTATCGTCGGATACCTTAGTTAGTACGCCCGTATTATCTCTCGCGGCGGGTACTACCCCCTCGTACCCTAGTAGATACGCCCTTAAGTAGGGTACTTAGCGGAGCTATATTTTCGCCCGGGTCCGAGAGACGTAGTTATTATAAGTTTCTCCCCTATTATAGCCTAGTTTAAATAGGCTAACTATTTTTATATACGAAATAGAAAATTACTTTAAGCGATATATACGCCGGCGTACGCTATAACCTCCTTATAAAGGAAATAGGTCTAGCCCCCCCGGGCTACCCTGTTAAGGCCGCCGACTTCCTTAACGTAGCGCTAGCGCTAGTCGGGTGCTTGGAGTAGGGCGCCCTTTTCGAGACCGCCTTAGCCTTCGCTAAGATAGAGACGCTCGCCTTCGGTAAGGAGGAGGAGGACGAGGAGGCTGGGGAGGAGTAAACGCGGGCGGTTAGTCGGGTAGTCCCCGCCTATTTAAGTTTACATTCGGGGTAGTATCTCTATAGAAATCGGTTTACCCTAGGCGCTCGGGGGTTTCCCTACTTTACCGCGCTTTCTACCTTACTATTGTAATTATGTATTAACTAAGATCTAGCGCGCCGCGATACTATTCCCGGACTTCCCGCGCCCCCTTCTCCGGCCGCCTAGGTTTACTAAGGGTAGTAAGATCGACCCGACGGGTAGCCTATCTAAGGAGGCCGGCCTCGAGACCGCGCTATTACTTAACCCGACTAGTAATATCTAAGTCTACGTCGATAATACGGCCTATATCTAGTACCTAAGGGGTACCGCCTCGAAGACGAGCCAGGAATACTTCCTAGCCTTCTATACCCTAGCCGATAGGTAAGACGGCAGGGTATAGGTTAAATAGGCCCTAGGGTATATAGATATCGAGGGGAACGAGTTTACTAACTTTATAGCTAAGGCCGGCTTGGATAAGGAGGTCGACCCGGCTAGCGGGCCGATACTAATAGGTGTAAAGATATAGATACGAAAGCTGATCCGGGCCTTACGGGAGGACGCCTGGAGTAAGCTGGAACCCTTTCTATCCGACTACTATCGAAATTAGGGGCTATCCTTTAGCGTAAACTACCTAGGCGAGCTAGAAGCGCTTAACCGTTAAACGTTATACCGCCTACTAGCTATCCGGTCTTAGTATAACGACTTTACATTATACTACCGACGCTTTAACTACCTGGAGGAGGAGTACGAGATAAGGTACCGCTAGTACGACGCCTCGAAGACTTAAGGTATCGTACTAGATCGACTCGAAACATCTAGTAAGGCAGGGTATTCTACCTCTATAAAGGTAGCTAGTTCTAAGGTAGTAAAAACCCCGTAGCCGCCTAACTAAATTTAAGGTAGTATATACTACTAGTCTACGATACGCCTATTACCTACGGAAAAGCTATTTCAGCCGCCTACGCGATAAAGCTATTTACAGGTAGAAGTCTATATAGTATATAATATAATATAAGGTAAAGTTTAGCTACGTCTCGACCTTTCTAGCTACCGTAAAGGTACGTACTAACTACGCGATAACGCCGTTAACTATTCCGGACCCGAGCCTAACCTTAATAAATCCCTAGACCCTTACCGTCTATAGTACCCTAAGTACTACCCTAGGACGGAGAAAAGACGACTTTACCTTTGTTACGCTAGAACTAACGAGGATATACCTTATACCTATCCTACTAATCCCCTACGTTAGAGGGACCTTCGTCCCCGATCTAGCCGATAATAAGGGCGAGTACACTAACTACTAGGAGCGTCGTCCCCGACCTAACCGACGGTAAGGGCGAGTATACTAGCTACTAGGCTTAGCGTTATCCCCGACCTAGCCGACGGTAAGGGCTATAGAGGAAGAGGAAATTAATATTACCCGATATTCCGATATATACCGCGACATAGCTCGATAATATCTATTTAATCTTAAAGCTAGGTATATATTATATCGATATTCCTCCTTAACGTCTAATATTCCGCCTACGGTACCTAGTAGTATTTAATCGGCTTAAAGCTCCGGGGAAGGCCTGTAAATTAAAAAGGGGGCCTCCTCTTACGAATCGGGAATCTTTATAGGCTAACCCTCGTTATTATAAGCTATACCTACAGGCGTAACGGGCGGGAACTTAAAAAAGCGTTCGTCGATCTTATTATTAATTATCTTCCAGAGTATCCCCTCGCGCGTCGGGGGCACTTAGTTTAGCTTAGCTTACATCTCCGTTAACGATATACGGGCTATATCTATAACCTCCTTAAGGAGAGGGTCGTCTACCGGCAGGTCGAACTCCTAAAGAGCTAGCCGTACTATTAAGGCGCCGTAGTTAATAGGCGGAGCGGTACTAATCCCGTAGGCTATATAAAGGGCGATAAGCTTATCCTTTTAGTCGTATACTATCCTAGTCGAGTAGGGGAAGAAGGATACCTAGTATAACGGCTCGGGCGTAGGAATTACTCTACAGGCGGCCTCGTTAGCTAGGAAATCGACTTAATAATAGGGTCGACGAACTCTTACTCGGCGAGCTATACGGCTTACGGTAGCTTAGTACGTCGGGTAAGTTAGCGGTTAACGAACCGTTCGACGAGTTTCCCGCGGCTTCCGCTTTAGAAGTTTATCTTAACTTATAGCTTAACGACCGTTATACGGGTTATCTCGGCGATTTCCTAAAGAAGTAGGTCGTCCATCGGTAGTTCGAGCTCTTAAAAGGCCAGCTACGCCATCTTTACGTCCTAGGCTATAGGCTAAGAGATTTCGATTTTACGGGCTTCGTAGAGATTAATAAGCTCGTTTTAGTTCTAGCTACTTATACCGACTATACGGGGGAAGAAGAATACCTAGCCCGATAGTACCGGCGGTATCGTAGTAGCGGAGACGAATAGAGGATTAAAGGGTAAGGAATTAGGAGAGGTCTAAGTTACGTAGTCCTCCGAACCTTCTTAAACGTAAAGAGAGGGGACTTATATTCTTAGGGGGCGTTATCTTCGTCCCGCTAGGATTAGGACGGAGCTTTTATCCCTACGGAACTAATTATAGATTACTATACCTATTATATAGCTATTCGTAGTCGGCCTTTATAAAGGCTAACTATAAAGGGAAGCCGATCTAACGATAACGGGTTAATATCTCGGGAAACGGCGCTAGGCCTTTTAAATTAAAGGGCTTTTATCGGCTAGCGCTTATTAACCTAGATATATAGATCCGTTCTATCCGCTTACCCGTTATTAACTAGTAAATATACGGACACCCCGTTATTATAACCATCCCGGATACCTGCTAGCGTCTTCTAGACGGTCGCGCTACTAGAGACAGGCGCTAGGATCCTACTACCCGATCTCGTAAGTATACGAAATACTAACGCCCTCTCCCGCGCCCCCCCTAAAAGCACGTTTAAAGCCCGCGTAACGACCTTATCGCCAGATAGTAAACGGAGTAACCCTAACGTACGCCCCGCTCCTCTCGTAACTACCCGAAATACCGGCGCCGTTACTTACGGCCCCCCGGAAAGCACGTATAAAGCCCGCCTAACGGCCTTATCGCTAAACGGTAAATAGAACGATCCTAACGTACGCCCCGCTCCTCTCGTAACTACCCGAAACACCGGCGCTATCACCTACAGCCCCCCCGAAAGCATATATAAAGCCCGCCTAACAACCTTATCGTTAGACGGTAAATAGAACGATCCTAACGCGCGCCCCGCTCCTCTTATAACTACCCGCGCCGTTACTCCCGGAAGTATATACGACTTCGTACCCTTAGTAATCGGTATATAGACGGGGTAGGAGATTATCGTAAATAGGAGATAAAGAACGCCGTAGGGATAAGATACGATAGTATAGCGGAGGTAAGTAGCGGTAGTATTATAGGGTTATAGTACCTAGTCCGGTACGGAGAGGGTTGTAGTAGTATACTATATACGCCGAGACCTCGATAGTAAGGCCGGTAAAGAGCTTCTCTAGGCCCGCTTCCCCGGCCTTAACGCGATCGAGGTACTCTCTCCGGATACGTAGGAGGTACGCCGCTTCTATATAGACCGAGTCTTCGGTAACTACGACTTCTAGAATTCCGACTATATCTTAGATACGCTATTTAAAGTAACGGCGCGCGGTATTAACGGGTACGTAGTCCTATATAGCTATAAAGGTTCCGGGGTAGCGGATATTATAAACCGACTTATTATACGCGCCGCTAGCTACTTTAGGAGTACCTAGTACCCGCTTAAGTATATAGTCTACGAGTACATACCCGGCTAACTCGTCGACCTAACCGTCCTAGACGATCCCTACCTCGGCTATAGGAGGCCTAGACGTATTAACCGTCCGCGGGACCGCCTACTCCAGTCGTCGGATACTACGGCTATCCTAGCCAGCCTATATAGGCGCCTGCCGGCGTAGAAGTAGGAAGATAAAGCCCGGTAGTCCTACATTACCGTCGATATCCGACCTTACGGCTAGCAAGTAGGGCGGATCGTACTAGTCGACCTAGTAGAGAAGAAGGACGAGCGGAGTATCCTCGACGGCTACGACGCCGGTTAGGTTAACGACTCGCTACTCGTAAGTAAGAACATCTTACGAAGGGTTTAACGAAAGCCTACGTTATATATCTCGTTTAACGGCATACCTTTAAGCTTCCTAACGGATCGTTCGTTTACCGTCCTCCTATATATAGCCGTTAGTCCGTTAAAAGTAAACCGTAAGGGTACCTAGGCTTCCTTATAGCTTACGGACTATATCGGCGGGCGGCCTACCTAGCTATCTATAGAAGATTATAGAGATTAGATTTTAGATATTATTAAACCCCTTTACCTAGGCCCGCTACGTTAGATCCGTTAAACTCTTACTCGTAGGACGCCGGTTTTCTTCGGCCCTTACTAAACTCTCTTATCCAACTCCTACTTACCGGAAGTTCGCTTTCCTAGGTCCTCCTTTAAACCCCTTTTACCCTAGCCCTAGTATATCTATATCGCTATCCTATATACTTAAGTCCGTAAACGAAAGCTTACTATATTTAGCCTTCGCTAAACTCTCTCTTTTATCTATTAAACCCCTACCCGCCGGAAGTCGCTTTCTTAAATCGATGTATTAAACCCCCTTACGCTTTAGAAGTCGCTTTCTTAAACCCTTCGTTAAACCCCCTTTACCCGGGCCCCGCTACGTCCATATCGCGATTCTATATACTTAGGTCCGTTAAATAAAGCTACCTCTTACTAGAAGTCGCTTTCTTAAATCCTTCGCTAAACCCCCTTTACCTAGGCCCCGCTACGTTTATATCGCGATTCTATATCCTTTAGTCCGTTAAATAGCCTTTTACTAGAAGTTGCTTTCCTAAATCCTTCGTTAAACCTCCTTTACCCAGGCCCCGCTACGTCTACGTCGCGATTCTATATCCTTTAATCCGTTAAACTCCTACCCGCCAGAAGCTCTCTTAAGGTATTATTAACCTCTAGCGTTAGTATCCTAATACCCCCGCTACCACTATTACTACCAGAGAAATATCCAGGTATCTAGCTCGTCCCCCTCTCTACTATCTCTTCTAACTTAACCCCCTCTCGGCTATCTTATCCGGCTCGTCCCCCTCTCGACCGTCTCTTCCGACTTAACCCCCTCTCGGCTATCTTATCCGGCTCGTCCCCCTCTCGACCGTCTCTTCCGACTCGTCCCCCTCTTAGCTATCCTATCCGACTCGACCCCCTTGATCGTCTCTTTTAACTCGACCCCCTCGACCGTCTCTTCCGACTCGACCCCCTCTTGGCTATCTTATCTAGCTCGTCCCCCTCGATCGTCTCTTCCGACTTAACCCCCTCGACCGTCTTTTCCGACTTAACCCCCTCGACTATCTCTTCCGACTCGACCTCTCGCGTTAGTATCTCCCTACCTACGAACTCCTACTACGCCGCCTTTATTACCGCTATCCTTACCAGGTATTTAGCTCGTCCCCCTTTCGGCCGTCGACTCGTACCGTTATAGACGACGACGAAGATAGGCCTCTATCCGGGCTCAGCCCTATAGGAGGTAATGACGACGAGTATATACTTCCGCCCGACGAGTAAGGCCTTTTGGAAATCGAGAACGACGAGGAGCTTAGACTCCTATACGAATAAGCCCCCCTGGAAAGCGACGACGACGATAGCGAGGCCGGCGACTATAGTAGCTTCGACTTAGGCGACATTTATAATAGTAATACTCCGGCTATTAGAGTAAGCGACCTAGGTATATTCGCTATATCGCTAGAGGGGAAAGGTGTAAACCGCTCTTATACTAACTTATTAGCCTATCCCGATATATATTAGAAGGCTGCCGAGGACGTTATAGTCGAGATAAACACTATAGTCTACGACCTGGCCTTAGATGCCTTCCGCGACTCGGCTAAACCTGTTATTACCGGTTTCCTAGAGGCGGAGACGGAAGCATCCCTCTCCGCGATAGCCCGTTTCCCTAAAACCAAAGACTAATAGGGAAAAGTCTTAGCCGATATTAAATACGGAGATAATACTATTATCCGCCTATATTAGAAGTAAAGAGACCGTCTCTACCTAGAGGTAGTTACGATTACCTAACAGCCGTTTATATCGAGAGAACGCTCTTTAGTTAACTCGTTACTATAGCGAGTACTAGGGACTATTAGGTATATCGTTATCCGAAAATATAACCTAGATAATATCGCGTTAGCTAAGTTTACTAAAAAGTAGGTTTAGTTCTACCTCCTCGTCGCGTACTACTTACGTCTTAACTAACGCGATACATCTACTCTCGCTAAGTCCCTTTAGTTATTACGCCCTTTAAGCGCTTCCGTCCCCGCTCCCCCGTATTCCTCGAGTTCCGCCTCGGTCGACCGCCTATAATACGGGGTAGAGGGAATCGATTCCTTTAAAGCTAAGACCTTCCCCTTAGGATCCGTCGAATCGTTAGTATAATAGCTCCTACGATAGATAAAGGAAAGGTATCCTAATACCGGGCCCGAATATCTCCTCCGGTAAGTTACCGGCCCGACCCGCGATATTAAGCTTTACGAGGATACTAGTTACCCGGACCGGTAGTCGGAGGTATAGATAAGTCTCTTATTCTTCTAGACGCGGCTTACTCCCGACGATAAGACCTCGAGTACTAAGCGTATAACGAAGGACCTTCGATAATACCTATTACAGGTCTCTTTAGGCTTCTCCCTTAAGATTACGCTCGGGGAGGACGACGGACTTTACTACGAGGAGGATAAGATTAAGCTACGTATCCTAGTAGAGATACCGTAAGGCTGGAGCTTATACAGGCTAGGCTAGGAGACTCCTCTTATGTATACGCCCCTCTACTTTATCTTATACAGAATATAGCTCGACGAATAACGGGTTAAGGAGGCACTCCTCTTATACCTTAAAGACTAATACGGCCTCGACCTCGGGGAAGAAGACCTATAATCCGAGAGGCTCTCCGTCTCGGGCCCGGCTATCTCAGCCCAGACAGACTTATAAACGGGCAAACTTATCTAGTAGATTAATACCTTCTTTAAAACGAAGATATTACTTAACGCGCGGAAGATTTAAGTCCGTAAACTTATCGATAAAGATTCTAAGTCTTCAGCCCTCTTAGTTTACCGATTATCCTATCTAGGCGACCTTTAAGGAGTTATAGTCCAGCTTATCCGTAATTTCCTCGCCTTTAAGTCCGAGTCTCTACGACTCCTAACCCCGAGGACGTTCGTACGAATAATTATCGTACTCGATACGGTCTTTATTTCGGACGTCTAGCTGGCTCGTAGGATACTGGCCTAGGATATCGCGGCCCCGGATACTATCGTATTTACGATTAATATAAACCGGATCACCCGCCGTACGGAAGATATCGCCAGCTTAGGAAATATTACGTCTAACCCCGTATACGCCCTCGTAGGTTCAGGTGCTAGTCTTTAATAGGTAAACGTACAAGAGAAGGAAGAAGGTAAAAAGGCTTAGGCTCGGGTTAAAGCATATAAGTTACCTTATCTCTACTACTTAGTCCCTTTAACTAATTCGACTTATAATATAACATTCCTAACATATAGAAATTCCCGTATAACCAGGCTCTTCGACTTAATAAGGGCGACTATCCTTCGGTTACTAATAACTAACCCCTAGCTTCTCGCTATAAAGGAAGTAGCGAAGGAAATAGCTAAGCCCTTCGAATACGTTATCTTCGTTATACGGAACTCGCTAAGGCGGCGCGAAGAGTTTTAGAACGCCTTCTACGAGTACAGCGGTACTAAGTTATTGTAGATAATGAAAATTATCCTCCTACGTACCGTTAACAACTCTTGTAAGGTGATTTTTAGAGAGACCGGTATTTACGAAATAAAGGATGACAGATTCTATAATATATTAAAGGATTTAGTCGAATCGATCCCGAAGCGTTACCTTATTCTTATAATAACGTTAAACCGTATAGTACGGGCTAAGTAAGGGTTTAGGAAGTTAAAGTCTCTACTAAAACTAGGGGATATTATCGGGAGTCTCCTCTAGCTAGCTAAAGAGGTAGACCTAAGACAGCTGGGGTAACGTGCTCGTAGCGTAGTAGAAATATAGCTAGAAAAGGGCGAGTAGCTACTAAATAGTAACTAAGGCGTTATAGTCCTCCCCGTCGTCTAGCTTCGGCGCCCGAGTAGCCAAGATTCGATCCTATAACTCGAGAAGGTATTTAAGCCCGTAGTTAAGGACTACTTCGTACTTAACGAAGGCTACCGCGCTTCGGAGTACAGGTATAAGTTCCGGGACTTCGGTAACAATAACTACCCCGTTCGGCGCGTCTACGCCCAGGTCTCTGGAAAGGACGACATAATACCGCTTATTTTAAGGTATACGGACCTAGAGATATCTAACTTTACTATTAACATCCGTATAGGGGCTAAGGCCTTGCTCGAAAAGGAGCGTAATAACGCGCCCCTAGGCGGCTATCCGTTAATCTACGCCTACGGTAGGTTATACTCTCGACCTTATACGAAGCTAGGCGGCTGCCCGGGCAAGAGGGATACAGTACCCGGTAAGATTCTTTACAAGCCGTACTATAATACCTTAGCGCCGAAGAAGGCTTATACAAACCTAGGCGGCTACCCGGACAAGAGGGATGTAGCCCCCTTTAGGACTCTTTATAGGCCGTACGATAATACCCTGGCGCCGAAGAAGGCTTGTATAAATCCAGGCGGCTACCCGGGCAAGAGGGATATAGCCCCCTTTAGGACTCTTTATAGGCCGTACGATAATACCCTGGCGCCGAAGAAGGCTTATATAAATCTAGGCGGCTACCCGGGTAAGAGGGATACAGCCCCCTTTAAGACTCTTTACTAGCTATACGATAATACCCTAGCGCTAAAGAAGACTTATGTAAATCTAGGCGGCTACCCGGGTAAGAGGGATATAAAACCTAATAAAACTCTTTATAATCCCTACTACTCGAAGTCTAGAGCGTTTATATCGAGGATCAACTATCTTAAACCGGGGTATCCTCGATAAGCTCGCGGGAATATAAAGGGGCGACGATATTAAAAGTACTAGGCCGAATTCCTAGTAGCTTAACGGCTCTAGTAACCTATAGCGGCATTAACCTCGACATCCATACCTAGACGTAGCGCGTAGACTCTCGATAACCTTTCCAGGCAAGGGCCGAGTAAGGAGTCGTAGTTAGCGACAGTAATAGTATCTACGCTAGCGACAGTACTAGCCTTAATACCGGTATCAGCCTCGACATCTATACCTAGACGTAGCGCGTAAACTCTCGATAACCTTTCCAGGTAAGGGCCGAGCAAGGAGTCGTAGTCAGCGACAGCAACAGCATCCACGTTAGCGATAGCACTAGCCTTAATACCGGCATTAGCCTCGACATCTATACCCAGACGTAGCGCGCAGACTCTCGATAACCTTTCTAGGTAAGGGCCGAGTAAGGAGTCGTAGTTAGCGATAGTAACAGTATCTACGCTAGCGATAGTACTAGCCTTAACACCGGCATTAGCCTCGACATCTATACCCAGACGTAGCGCGTAAACTCTCGATAACCTTTCCAGGTAAGGGCCGAGTAAGGAGTCGTAGTTAGTAATAGTAATAGTATCCACGCTAGCGACAGTACCAGCCTTAATATAAAGGCCTCGGTATAGCGAACTAGGGTACTATAATTTAGCTATAAAAGACCGCTCGGATTGTTAGGGTTATAGGAAAGGTACTAGTAAGGCTACGAAAGCTAAGTTAAGAATATAGGGCTAGTAGACTCTTAACAACTTCCTTAGGCGGGGGCCGAGCAAGGAATCGTAAGTAGCGATAACGAAAGTAATAGTATTAACGCCGGTAATAGTCCCGGCGTCTACGTCTATACTAGATACCGGGCCGAGCTAGGGCTTCGTATAGCGGTCCTTAAAGGGTATACTTAAATAACCCCCCCCGAGCCCGGAGCTACGGAAAAGTTTAAGTAAGAAGAGGCGTAAGACCCTTAGCGAGGAGGACGAGGAGAGCGAGGAAGAGTTAGGCGAGAAGGGACCTAGGCGAGGGGGAGGCCGAGGGGGGGGCTAAGGGGGAGGCTAAGGGGGAGGCTAAGGGGGAGGCCGGGGAGGAGGCCGGGGAGGAGGCCGGGGGGGAAGCCGGGGAGGAGGCCGGGGGGGGGGCCCGGAAGACCTTATTTACTTATAATATAAGTCCTATAGGATAGCATAGTTATTCCACCGGGGGCCTTTATAGGCGAGGAAAGGGGCTCGTAAGAGTTATTAGTTAGGAGTTGTAAACTCGTAAGAGGTAGTTTTATAGGAGGTAAGCTCGGGGGAGGTACGCTCGTAAAAGGTAAGCTCGTAAAGTTATAAGCCCGTAGGAGGTAAGCTTATAGGAGGTTATCTCGTAGGAGGCGAGCTTATAGGAGGCGAGCTTATAGGAGTCGTAGGTTTATATATTAGGAGTCGGGAAGACGCTATTTATATCAGGGTCTTATAGGATATATAGTTATTCCACTAAGTCCCCCTATAGGACCGTTATTCTACCGGGTACCTTAGGATAGTTATTCTACCGAATCCCCTATAGTACTATTATTCTACCGGGTCCCCTAGGATAATTCTACCGAGTCCTTTACAGCGTAATTATTCTACTAAATCCCTATAGTTATCTACCGAGTCCCCTATAGTATAGTTATTCCACCGAGTCTCTATAGTTATCTACCGAGTCCCCTATAAAATAGTTAAGGTTATAAGCTCTTAGGAGTCGTAGTATTAACCTTAAGGATACGGGTTACTAAATAGTTACGGTTTAAAGGGGAATATAGTAAAGCGGGTAAAGCCTAGCGTATATAGCGTAACGGTTTAAGGGGATAAGCCCCGGAGACTGGAATACGATATAGGCGGGGGACGCCGCCCTAAAACCCCGTAAAACTCCTCTATAGGGTACGCCGGCCCGTCCTTAGTTATCGCCCTTCTCCTCCTCCTCCTCCTTATCCTTATCGGCGGTAACGGCGGCGGCGGGAAGGGCCTAGTAAGGACTAGTCCTCCTCCTCTTCCTCCTCCTCCTCGTCGTCGGCGGCGGCGGCGCGGGAACTATAGCGGCGGGAGCGGCGGGAGCGGCGGGAGTAGCGGACAGGCGACTAGTCGTCGTCGTTGTCGTAGGCGGGCTTAGGGGTAGTAGGCGAAGGCGAGGACGGGGGTAAGTAGGAGCGGATTAGTCTATAGACCCTAAGGGTAGTAGTCTTCTTACGGGTAGCGCTAGGGAGGGCGTACTCCCAGGGCGGGAGTATAATTAACTCCGTATCGGAGTCGGGCGGATAGGCGTCGGTATCGTCGGCGGGGGGCGAGGGGGTATCGGGGAGCGGGGGGGTACTAGGGGCTAAGGGGGTGCCGGGGAGGATAGTACGGGTTACCTTATATACCTTCCTAAGGGTCGGGGTACTATAGACGGGCCCCTTACCGGTAGTAGTATACGTAGGGGTAGGGGTAGGCGCGGGGACGGTAGGGGTTAGTATGGGGATAGTCGGTATAGGCGTGGGAACGACTAGGGCGGCGGGGCTTACGGGGGTAGACTTGGGGATAACTAAGGCGGCGGGGGTAGACGTGGGCGGGATCTTCTTATTACTAGAGATAACGGTAGACGGGGGGGCGGTAGTAGACTAAGTACTATCTTAACTATATTCGACGTTAGCGTTAAACTTTAAACCCTAGCTACTTAGGCTACGGAGCTTAGTTTATATAGGTAATCTCGGGCGACGAGTTAGGTCGTACCCGATTAGCGCGTATCCCGCCTTAGCGGTAGCGCGCGATACTACGATAACGGGCCCGCTACGATAGTACGACTATAGTAATAAAAGGAAAAAAGGAAAAGACTTATACTTACTCTTCGTCGACGCTCTCGGCGGCGGCGGCGCGACGGGCTACCTAGGTAGGAAGGTTCGGAAATAGTAGAGGAGCTATATTATATTAACCTAAAGAAAAAAAAAGATCCTAGGAGAATTAGCTTCGAACTTTAAGGAGAAATAGGCCTACCCGCCGGGTAAGTACCTTACGTACAGGCTAGCCGGCCGACGAAAGAGGCCTCGAGGGTAGAACTCGGCTAAGTCCGAATTCGATCCCGTTATTAATACCTCGGGAGCGAAAGATACTATTAAAATTATAATACTAATCCTAACATCGTAATGTTAAGAAATAATACTAGTAGGTACCATCCGATAATACGCGCCTTTATTCTTTATCGTTTAAGACCTAACGAGTAGTACGCCTAGGCTAACTTCTTAATAGTTACGTAGTTTTAATAGTTAACGTCTCCGGGCGGCTCGTTAACGCCTAACGCTACGCCCGTGTATCTAACCTTAAAACACGATCTATTCGTAAGTCCGGCCGCTTTGCCTAGCTACCTTCTTCGCCTAGCTACGTTCCGTACCCTCTTAGCTTATCCTCTTACGTACTAGTAGTATTATAGGGGTAAAGAAAGTAGTATTATTATAGGCGTTAAAAGCGTTATTACGAGAGTAGTTTTGGCATCGTCTTTTCCGTACCGCCGTAGCCGTCGTCTTTTAGTTACCGCCGTAGTAGTTACGAAAGTAGTTTAGACGTCGGAAGTAGTATAGGCGCCGAGAGAGAGCTGTATAGCCATCGTCTTTTAGTTACCGCCGTAGTAGTTACGAGAGTAGGGTCGCCGTCGTCTTTTCCGTACCGCCGTAGCCTTATCCTCTTCGGTACCGCCGTAGAAGCCGCGAGAATAGTATAGGCGCCGCGTTTACTTTATTCCCGCTATAGGATGGAGTTAACGGCTCCGAGGCGGAGCCGAACGAGGGGGGGCGTAAGCCGTTAGCTAAAGTCGGTATTCTTACTCGTCTTCGTAAATATCTAGGGGTACTAGAAAAAGCCGGTTTTTTCGGACCGTCCGTAACGTCGACAACTACTAGTCCTACCGCCGAGGAAGCCCTACCGTTAGCGCCGTTTAGCTAGTAAGTCGAATCCGATACGTCCGCGCCGTACTAGTATTATCTAGTCGAGTAGTCTTACCGCCGTAGAAACCCTGCCGGTAGCGCCGTTTAGCTAGTAAGTCGAATTTCGGACCCTCGAGTCGCCTACCATTTAGTCGTAGAGCTTATATTCTCCCTATTATCGCCGCCGTTAGACCGTCGTCCCTAAGGCGTATACGCCGTACCGGAAGCAGTCCGTCGCGTAGTTCTTAGATTTATAGAAGCCCTATCGTCGGCGCCGTTTAATAAGTAAGTCGATTTCCGAACCGTAGTATCGTCCCTAAAGCGTATTTTATTCGGCCTTTCGATACCCTTTATCTATACAGAAGTCGTTAACCTCCTTCGGTTAACCTTAATCCGGGCGACATCTATTATCGAGTTCGACCTCCTCGTCGACCTCCTTGTCGACTATGTCGCCGACCCCCCTTGCCGGCCTCCTTAGTACTCGCGGTATCTTAGGGTCGTATTATTTATTAGTATGTAACTTTTTTATAATATCGTACCCCCTATTAGTAACTACCGTAGGCGGGAGCCTCTTCTTCGGTCGTACTATCTATTAGTAGTAAACTATACCCGTCCTGGTAAAGGCGATTATTAGACTTAGTACTAGCTTATTCTATATCGCTAAATCGCTATACCTTACGCTACGTACGACCCTAGGTATCGTACATCTCTATAGACCTCCTTAAGGAAGAGTAACCTCCCCGAGGAAGAGTTTAACGAGGTACTTATTCCACGGTCCAAGAGACTACCCCTTAGTAGACCCCCCCCTAAGAGTTTAACGAAGTATTTATCCCTTGGTAGATAGCTAATAAAGTAACGGGGGTATATTCCCGTTATCCCCGACAAGGCCGCGCCTATAGCAACATCTCTCCCAAATATAAGGGGGGTATAGGACCTCGGGGATATGTCTATAGAGCTCGATAGCTCTAGAAGCGAGCCAGAAGACGACGACGAAGATGCCCGGATAATATTCTACCCCTTACGGGGTAGTAAGTTACCGCCGGGTATACGGACGAGATATACTAATAAGTTATACGAAGCTACGCGCTTAGCTAAGGTAAGGAACGGGAATAATACGACTATAGTATATAAGCTCCTAAGTACGATAAAGTAGTACCGCGAGTAGGTAACGGAGGGTAAAGAGTTCCAGTACATTACCTAAGACGACGACGAAGATACCCGGATAATATTCCACCCCTACGGGGTAGTAAGTTACCGCCGGGTATACGGACGAGATATACTAATAAGTTGTACGAAGCTACGCGCTTAGCTAAGGTAAGGAACGAGAATAATATAACTATAGTATATAAGCTCCCGAGTACGATAAAGTAGTACCGCGAGTAGGTAGTAGAGGGTAGAGAGTTTTAAGACATTACCTTTAAGATTAACTTCGATAGTACGACTATAGTATATAAGCTTCCGAGTATAATAAAGTAGTGCCGCGAGTAGGTAACGGAGGGTAGAGAGTTTTAGTATATTACCTTTAAAACTAACTTCGATAGTACGACTATAGTATATAAGCTCCCAAGTACGATAAAGTAGTACCGCGAGTAGGTAGCGGAGGGTAGAGAGTTTTAGTATATTACCTTTAAGACTAACTTCGACAGCTTTCTCGGCTTTTTCCATCCCAGAGCGAATCCAGCCCTTAGTAAAGCCGGCCTACGGGTCTTTAACTAGCGGTCCGAGAAACTAGGAAAAGTAGCAGACGCCCCGTACCCCGGTTTAGCTCTAGGGTCTTTAGGAATTTACAAACCTAACTTACTCGTTAAGGGTTCGCGTTCGCCGCTAGTTCCTTCTAGCTAAGTCGGAGAAGGACTTAAACCCAGCCTTACTAGCGTACTTAATAGGCCTTATTAGATCTTAGCAAAGTAATAAGGCTCGCCTCTTAACCCTACTAACGTACTCGGCTTACATCCTACCGAGAAGCTAAAGCTAACGGACTCCCTCCTAGAATAACTATAAGGTATACTCCTCGACTACCCCGAATCCTACCGAGAAGCTAAAGCTAACGGACTCCCTCCTAGAACAACTATAAGGCATACTCCTCGACTACTCCGAATCCTACCGAGAAGCTAAAGCCAACGGACTCCCTCCCAGAACAACTACAAGGCATACTCCTCGACTACCCCGAGGAAGAGTTTAACGGGGTACTTATTCCATAGTCTAAGAGACTACCCCCCGAGTACGGCGACGGTAGTACGGTAGCTACCGTCGTACCCGACGAAGCCCTAGCCGCTAAGAGAAAAAAAAGATACTACGCCGTAAGCCTAAACGCCTTCGCGTTTCGGGAGCCGCCCGGGCTTAAGCCTTAACGAGCTAATCCGGAAAAATAGGCCGTCGCTAAACCCATAGCAGCCAAGATCCATTAAGGCGAAGGGTGTACGGGAACCTCTTTATAATGTCGAAGAGATATATCTAGTTCCGACTCCAAGACCTTACTTACAATAATATTAGTATCTAGTTCTACATTTAAGGCCTGGTTGGAAAATATATAGGTATCTAGTTCTATATTTAGGGCCTGGCCGGAAAAGATATATATGTCTAGTTCTATATTTAGGGCCTGGTCGGAAAAGATATATATATCTAGTTCTATATTTAGGGCCTGGTCGGAAAAGATATATATATCCAGTTCTATTATTAGGGCCTGGGACGATAGGATGGCCGGTATACCTAGGATAATAGGGTAGCCGGTAAGCCTAGGATAATTAGAGTATTACATATATACCTAGGCGGGTAGGGTCGATTATATCGCTCCGACCGGTAGAAAGAGGAAGCCCGCGAAGTAGTCTGCTACTATTATACCCGGGTAAGGGGGTAACGATAATAAGGAGACGCCTTTAAAGATCGCTTCGACTAGTAGGAAGAGGAAGCCCGCGAAGTAGTCGGCTACTATTACCTATAATAAGATTACTCGACCCTAACCCTCCTTCTCTTATTTCCACCCAGCTACAACACATACCTATATAGTCGAGATAAGAAAAGCCCTCGGGAGAACGTATAACCTAGGACTACGAGACGGACTAGTAGCTTCTTATCTATATATCTCGCCCTCCCTTTAGCGGCCTAGATTAAGGAGATTACTAAGCTTATAGAGATTAAATTTAAATATAATCTAATACCTAAGGCCATTACGTACTGACTTACTATTCTTTTATTATTATTTATCTTACTTAACCGAACATTAAGAATAGTTACTAACGGAGTCTCCATCTTCTACAGGCAGTACCTTTAAAAGCTTCGCCGTAAGGAGATCGGCGGAGGTACCGGTAGTAGCGATACCTCGTCTACCCCTAAGACCCCCGCTAGGTTACTAACGGAGTCTCTTCTATAGGTAGTACCTTTAAAAGCTTCGCCGTAAGGAGATCGGCGGAGGTACCGGTAGTAGCGATACCTCGTCTACCCCTAAGACCCCCGCTAGTAAGAAGAAGGTAGCTTACCTTTAGAAGCTTCGCTATAAGGAGATCGGCGGAGGTACCGGTAGTAGTAATACCTCTTCTATTCCCAAGACCCCCGCTAGTAAGAAGATTCGTAGCTTACCTTTAGAAGCTTTACCGTAAGGAGATCGGTAAAGGTACCGGTAGTAGCGATATTACGTTTATACCTAAGACCCCCGTTAGTAAGAAGAAGGTAACTTACCTTTAGAAGCTTCGCCGTAAGGAGATTGGTAAAGGTACCGGTAGTAACGATACCTCGTCTATACCTAAGACCCCCGCTAGTAAGAAGAAGGTAGCTCCCGTTACTAAGACCGCTTTAACTAGTAGAAAGAGGAAGGCTACGAAGTAGTCGGCAGCTATTATAGCGTTTATATAGGGGGACGATGGTAATAAGGATAGGGTAGGGGTATAAAGTAGGGACCTTAAGACCTCCAGCCCCGTTTTTAAGGCCTGGTTGTATAAATAAAAGGTGTTTAGTTCTAACTCCAGGGTCTTTATTAAGTAGTATATAGTTTGTAGATCCTGTAGTCGGTTACTTAGAAGAATTCGTTGTAGGCGACTCGTAGTGGGTATATATCGAGGCGCTCGATAGTAAGGTATGCTAGATCGGTAACTCCCTCCGTATCTCGATAGCGAGGTTTGCCAGATCGGTAACTCCCTCCGTATCTCGATAGCGAGGTTTACTAGATCGGTAATTCCCTCCGTATCTCGATAGCGAGGTTCGTTAGATCGGCGACTCCCTCCGTAGTAGATAAAGGCCTCGAACGAGTCTTTAATATACTACCGTAGTCGACTACGCGGATTGCTATTAGTACCTTTTACTGAACTTTACGGAAATCGATCGGCGTACTGGATACCGGGCCCTTATCTCTACCGTAGCCTCGCTCTTACCAGTAATACGGCCCTAGGAGCCCGTTTAATCCATCGCCTCCCCCGTTACCTTCCTATTAACCCTCCTACTACCTTCCTTAGTCTACTAAAATTACTAAAATCACCTTATTCTATCTTATTCTATCTTATTCCGTACGATTCTACTATTATGTTAATTTTAACGGACGTATAAGGTTTTTCCCCTCCCCGGGATATTTGAAAAACCCGTCCCCCCCTAGACTTTTCCGTTCTCTCTCCCTCTCTATTATTACCTTACTACTATCTTCTTATCTCTATCTTCTTATCTCTATCTTCCGCCTCTCGGGGCCTATCGGAGTCCTCTTCCGGTAGTTGTAATTATTACCTTTAACGAAATATTAACCTTCGATTACCTTAGCATCGCCCGCTAGTATGTTTCTTAAGCTATATCTATAGCGGAAGCCCTATACTTCCGTCACTAGTATAGGACTTAATTCCTTTAGTATAGTTAACATAAAACTAATATTCCATATTACAGCGTTTACTACTCGGCTACTACTTAACGAGGACCTTGTGCTATAGAGCTAAGGAATGTCGTCGCCTGCTACTTGTAAGTATACCCCCGTTATCTACTTTATCGCGATATTAGTTAATCTACTTTAGGGTCTAGCTCTTTAGTATAGCCGTATCGGAACTCTAACCGATTAACCTTAGCTACCTTTCTTAATCCCGGGACTTAGAGTAACATCGGTCGGACGGTCCTGTGTTACCTCTTCCATTAACTTAACTAACGTTTCGGCGAAGCTATTATACCCCCCCCCGGTATCCACCTCCCTCGTAGTCCGGCGGTTCTATAGAAATAAACCGATAACTACCGTCTCTCACTACCCCTTAACCTCCTACCTCTCTATATTCCTCCCGCTAGTAAACTATCTACGTATAACTCCTAGTTTATCAACCTTATTAACGCTACGTCTTCGCTAACAAACCCTACCGAGGCCGGTAGCGCCGAGGAAAGTAACTTTAGCGAGGGTAATCGTAAGTTCCTAGGGGCCGCGTTTACCTATCTAAAGACCCCTTCTAAGGTAAGTTTCTTACCCCCCTCTTCCTATCTTAGCGAGTAGTACTAACCTCTACCCTCTCCTCCAGCTCGATAGCCAGAGGCTAAGCGTTAAACCTAAGACGGTTACTAATAGATAGTATAACCTAAAGAAAAAGCTATTCGCTAATAACGGCGGCGCCCCTCGTACGCCGGTTAAGAAGAAGGCCGAGCCTAAGGACGAGAATAGCGATATCCATTAACTATATCTCCTTAACGGTACCGCCTCGCTCGCCTTAGATACCCGCCTTAGGTAGGGACTAATAATAGGACTCGACCGATACAGCTTTAAGATAGACTAGTCGGCGTCCCTTCTACCATTTTATCGATCGCCTATCTAGCCGCTTCTTAGTTCCCGCCCTCCCTACCCCGCCTCTACTTATAGGGCGGGCGGGCTACCGCCTTAAATACCCGCCTTAAACGCCCGCCCCTCGTACGCCGGTTAAGAAGTATAAGACTACCGGGGCGTAGGGTAGCTCGGCTATTAAGAAGGTCGTAAAGCCTTACGCGCTTAAGAAGAAGGCTAAGCCTAAGGACGAGAATAGCGACTAGGGTCTCTATAAGCCTGGGGAAGATTTTAGAGACTAATAATAGGACTCGACCGATACGGCTTTAGGATGGATATATAGTCCGCCCCGCCCCGCCTCTACTTATAGGGCAGGTAGGCTACCGCCTTAGATACCCGCCTTAGACGCCCGCTATCTACCTCCCTCGCTAATATCGTACTATCCGACCTCGTTACCTAGTAGCCCGGTCCGAAGTAGCCCGCCGCCGATATACGTTAACTAGGTTGGTACCGCCGCCCCGCCGCCCCGCTAAAAGACTCTGGCGGGGTAGGTAGGTAGGAGGGGCGGGGCGGTAGTACTACTTAGTATGATTAAGGATTCGATACCGGATAATAACCCCGTTATAAGCTAGTTTAGCCGCTTCGATAGGCCGAAAGAGGAAGCCCGCGAAGTAGTTAGCCTATGTAGGGGGATAACGATAACGACGACGAGGAGATACCTTCTAAGAAGAAGGTTAAGAAGTTTATCGCTACTAATAATAATAACGAGGACGTAAAGTAAGAGATTATCGACATCGCCGATAAGGATAATACGGTATCCTAGTAAGTACTACCTATCCCATCCCCTCTTACCATACTTCCTTAGGGATCGAAAAGCTAACGTTACCTATATATCAAGCTCTCCTAAGCCGTACGTTAAGGACGAGGATAATAACTATAACCCCGGCTAGGGTACCTTCGGCGCTAGCTTATATAGCTCTTAGTCCTCTCGATACTATAAGACTAGCGCTACCTCTCCAGACATTATAACGACGATAAAGACGAAAACCTAGAAAATAATAAAAACTAACTTAAGTAAAGTTATTACGCTCTTCTCGATCTTATACTATTATTCTCTTCGCTTTAAAGGCTACGAGGAATTATAACGACTTAGGACGGGTGGTAGACTTTATAGTAAAGGAGATAAGTAATGTCTAGGAAGAAGGGGTAGCCGGCAGGACTTAGTCGATACGAGGGCATAGTAGTAGTACTTTAGCGTTCGGGTACTATAAGGTTTAGGGATACGGGAGATTATATACATTCCCGGGTAGGTAGGGTTACTTATATTAATAGCGTTATAGTAGTTACGGTACATTTTCTTATAATTTATCTTTATTAATTTTCCCTAAGGGAGGGTTTTACTTACAGTAATAGCGTTATAGTAGTTACGGTATATTTTCTTATAACTTATCTTCGTTAATTTTCCCTAAGGGAGGGTTATATATTTAGGCTGGGACGGACTAAGGCGGGTAAGATATCTATAGGATATATAAGGGAAATTCGTTCGGGACTCTAACGCCTCGCGTTCGCTACCGGATATCTTTTCTCTCGCCGTTACGCCTCGTGTTCGCTACTAGATATCTTTTCTCTCGCCGCTACGCCTCGCGTTCGCTACTAGATATCTTTTCTCTCGCCGCTACGCCTTACGTTCGCTACTAGATATCTTTTCTCTCGCCGTTACGCCTCGCGCTCGTTACCGGATTAATACCTAGATAGTTTCTAGGGCTTACTACTATAAAACCAATTCTATACCGTACTATATAGGGACGGGAGATATAAGTTTCCTATATAAAAGTGTAGAAGATATTTATAATTTCTCCTACTACGTAAGTACTAACCTAGGACCGGCTAGGGGTAGGGGCGGGGGTAAGGTACCCCGATCGGGCTACGATACGCGTTACGAGATTTCCGACGACCTTTAACTTACCGCCTCCGAAACTCGATTACAGCTATTTACGTACTTTATTAATATAATTATATATTTTTATCTCGTAACACCACCTCGCTACCGCGCGCGACCTCCGGTAATTCCCCTATCGCCACCACCGACCTCTATTAATTAACCTTATCGCCGCTAACCCTCGCCGTCGCTAACCCCCGTCGCTACAAACCCCCGGACCTCGCCGTCGCTAACCCTATTACTATATACATCTCAAGACCCCGACCTCGCCGCCGCCGGTATATAACTATACCCTAACTTTAGATATAATAAGATAGGCTACTATCCCCGAGGCGAGGTATCTTTAGTATACTCGCTAAATAGATCGTCCGAACTACCCGGTCTAGTATTAAATACGCTGGATACGGAAATTTTAGACTAGTTAGCGGACCCGAATTCTCCTACCGGGCTTACTACTACGAGGTCCCTCCGTATCCTCGAGAAATATTATAAGCTTTACGGCGAATACCTATTAAGCCGCGTTACCCCGATCCCTAGTACCGGAAAGGCCTAACTTTTAATAGTTAAGCGTATCCCTAATCCTAAACTCCGTAGCTATAATCCGAAGAATAAGTTCGAGCCTATAATTAAAGGGGAGCTAGAGTAAAGGCTATTTTCCCAGTTTCGGCCGATACTCGAGTTTATAGCCCGCCCGTATATACTTATTAAGTATCGTAAGAAACTCGATCGCGACTCCAGCTCCCTTAGCGCGGCGTACCTCGAGGGATAGAACGTTCCCTCTAACGATATACGCGAGCTACCGGCGTACTTAAAGTCTAACGTTTAAGATATTACCCCGGTACCGGCTATCGAGGAAAAGTAGCTATCCCGTAGCGTTAAACGGAAAGCTTTAAGCTCCGACGACTAGAGTATTATCCTAAAGAGGGAAGTTTAGATTAAGCGAAAGAGACTTAAGGATTAGGGAAGGGTAGGGAAGGTATATCTTAGCTATTTAGGAGTTATCTTTACTCGCTATTAAGAGAAGTTCTCCTTTATAGGTCGATCCTTTAGGGTTTCCGATAGCTAGGTATAGTTTTTACCGTAGATATATATACTTCTACCGGCTTTAGGTTAATAGCTTTTATTTAGCTAGGGAACTTAGAAGGTACTTTATCTTTTACTAATTAAGCTCCCCCCTTAGGTAGGTAGGTAGGAAGGGGCGGCGGCGAGGTTAGCGGTAGTACGTATCTCGACCCTTAACCTTATATAACCCTTATTACCGGCGGCGGTAGTGCGTATTTTAACTCTTATCCTCCTACAACCCCTTATCGCTAACGGCGGCGCGTATCTCGGCCCTCCTCCCCCGACCCCTATCGATAGTAGCGGCGCGCCTCTTAACCTCTCGACCCTCCTCCCTATACGACCCTTATCGCTAGCGGCGGCGTATATCTCGGCCCTCCTCCCCTAACCCCTATCGATAGTAGCGGCGCGCCTCTTAACCTCTCGACCCTCCTCCCTATACGACCCCTATCGCTAGTTGTTATACGTATTGTAAGACTCGATAGCCTCCTCGACAGCCTCCTCGATAGCTTCTTCGACACCCTTCTCGGTAGTCTTCGGTATTTCCATTAGTCTCGTCGATAATATCCTCGGCGTTATCCATCTCGATAGTCGGAGTTATATTAGACCTCTTTATACTCGAGCTATATTATATACAGAACAAACATTTTAACTTTTTTATATATCGTAATTACTATGGAAATTAATACCCTTTAATTATTCCACCCCGCCTTAGCTATCTATAGCCTCTAATTCTATCTCTCGAAACTATCGCAAATTCCCCTCGCTTACTCCTTAAGCCGTAACTTATCGTATATTAATATCCTCTTATCCCCGAAATCCCGCCTTTCCCTATTACTATCCGGTTAACCTAACGTTACCGCTAGAGGCCAGTAAACTTCCTTAGTCTACGGACAGTTCTCCTCTCCCTTACCTAAGTCCCCCTACCCTTTTTAACGGGGGCCGAATCCGTAATCCTTAACACACTCTATAATAACGTACGAGGCGTAACCCTTATTATTTAGCCGCTACTTATACGTATAGTAGCAGGCGCCGAAGAAATTAGTCCCGAACTCCATAACGGAGCAAGCTTCGTAGCTATTATACTACTCCTAGTCCACCCCGGGTATACAGAACGCGATAAATAAAGCGTCGATTACGCGCTCCGGTTAAAGGAATCGTAGGGTTATCCAGAATATTTGGAATACTAGGCTATTTAGGAAGCCTACCCTATCTTACGTAAGGCCTTAGATATTAATCTTATCGAGTATCGTACCTCTCTTACGTAAGGTCTCGAATTGGAACGTAGTAAGCTCGTATAACGAGAGCCAGTTAACTAGCTTCTAGGAGTATAATAAGTCGAAACCCGTCTCTCTTAGCTTTACAATAGGATACTAAGTTACCAGAGTTATAAGGGAGAGGTACTTAAGCTCCCTAGTAGCTATTTTATCCTGATTTAAAATTAGTTTAGTATTTCCTAGCCGCCTACTATATATTATTACATATAATAAACTTACTAGGTCTTAGGGTTACGAAGTTAAGGGGTTCTTGGTAAAGGTATTATAGTAACGGGATCTATCTATCTGTCTAAGTTATTAGTTTTTTCCGCTTAGTAAATAAGAAAAGCTTCTACGTTCGGGAGGTTAACTCTAACACTACCGTAAAATATAATAAACATAGACAGAAAATAGGGAAGGTTTTCCAATTTCGTATCTATTATAAAAGTAAAAGTTTTATGTCAAGGACAATAACAAAGTTGTCGAAGAGTATAAGCAGATAAGGAAGGGCTCTATAAAGAGTACAAGTAGATAAGGAAGGGCTCCAGCTTATAGGCTTCGTAGATAATAAACTTCCGAGTTAGGGAAAATAATAAAGGTAATAACAATAGAAAGCAGGCAAGGAAGAGCCTAACTTATAGGTGTTCGGGGTAATGTAGGTTAATAAGTATTAAGGATAATAGGAGTAGTTAGTAGATAGAGAAGAGTAACTTAGTTTCGGGTTATTAAAGGTTATAAAGGTACAGGAATATTAATTAGAGGAATATACCTTACGTAGTAATATAGATATATAAGGATCTTAGTAATACTCTTATTTAGAGAGGGCCAGCGAAGTTGTTAAAGGTAGTAGGTGGTAGGAGGGAGGAAGATAGAGGAAGGTTTATAGCCGGAAGACTAAAATATATACCCCCGGGGTTAGAAAGCCGGACCCTATATTTCCCCGCGTACCTCTAGCCAATAAGAGGCCGCGTAGCCCCGGGAAAAGTAGGGCAGCCTCCGTATTCCGGGCCCCGGGCCGCTCCGGCGTAACTCCGGGATGGCTAAGAATTACCGAATCTCTCTACAGCCGCTACAGCCGCTACAGCGACTTATTTCCGATTTACAAGGCAGCTTTGTAATCGTTACACCCTGTTAAATATATATATAGACTTTTTAAGACCCTTACTACCCCTACGCCGTCAGGATAGCCCCTTAAAGTTACATAGTTCCCGGCCTTACCCGTTTAGGCCCCGAGGATCCCGGCTCCATTAACCCCGTAGCTACCCTATAGCCGGGTCCGTCTCCGTCCTTTACCTCTTATACTACCCTTTTCTTTACCACTTCCCTTTTATTCTTACTAGCTACTTCCATTCTAATACACGTATTACTATACTCTCTCTTACGGAATACCTTCTTCGTCGGACTCTCTTACTCTCTTACGGAATACCTACCCTCCTCGCCGGATCTCCATCTACTTTATCGCTAGCGCCGTACTAGATTAACCCCGTACTACTTAAACTACTAAGGTACGTTATCCAAACCTCTCCTCCATCTCCGGATCCTCGCTAACTATCTCCTACTCTAATACGGATTAAAGGAGTCTAAGTCCGCCGACAAGAAGAACTAACGACCCCGCGAACCAACCCTTCCGACTTCCGACGTAGTAAGGCCCCTCCTCTATCTCTATCTCTAGACCTCTCGCTAACTAGATACCTTACGAAAGACCAGGTCGACGTCCTCCAGAAACTAAGACTTCCGACTTCCATTAACATTAAGCAAGAGGGTAATTACGACCCGACCCGCTACCCCATACGTATCGTACGTATTAAGCTAGCCGGGTTTAATTAGACAAATACCCGAATTATTTACGGCTACTTTTTAGTTATCGGCTCTCCTATACCTTACCGCCGTAGCAATCTCGACGGCTACGATAAGAAGGAGGTACCGTTCTTATTAGTCGTATCAATTAGCGCTATTTACCTATCGGACTTTTATATAATTACGACACTACGAACACCACGAACACTACGACTACTACGACTACTACGACCACTACAACTACTATGACTACTACGAGCCCTACGAGCCCTACGAGCCCTACGAGCCCTACGCCTTATAAGCCCTATAAGCCCTACGAGCCCTACGAGCCCTACAAGCCCTACGAGCCCCACGAGCCCCGCGAGCCCTATAAGCTCTATAAGCCCTACGAGCCCTACGAGCCCCCAGAGCCCCTAGGCGGTCTTAAAAGGCGTCTCCTCCTTATCGTTATCTCCCTACATAAAAGCCGTAACAGTAGCCGGCTGGACTACTTGGTAGGCTTCCTAAGGGTACCGGCCAGCTAGGTAGGAACTATCAGGCTTGTCGGCTTTAAGTAGCTCGGTATCTTACATAATGGTTAATCGTTAGGAATATATATAGAAGACCGGAGAGGTAGAGATATCTCCTACGGGGTATATCGGCTTACCCTTTAGCGGATAACGCCTTTATAGACCGAAAGACGAATTAGATAGTAAAGTATCGAACCTTAAAGTCCTTACGTATAAAACACGCTACAGAAAGCCGTTATTTATTCTCTCTTTACCGTATATATCGGAGATGGAAGACCGGAGAGATACAGATATCTCCCGCGGGGTATACCGGCTATATAGTTGCTTTAAGTATTTATTCGATAAGGCCTAAGGCTTATAATCTACGTTTAAGCTATCGATAGCTATATTAAGGGAGATAGGCCATAGGTAACAGACCTTATCTTTCTCCTTACACTTTACCTTTAGACCGGTATCTCTAGCTACTCTTATCTCTTCGGTCCCGACAGGACTTCGAACTAGTACCTAGCCCCTAACCGGTACCTTACACTAATATACTACCTAATGGAAGGGCCTAATAGCGCCTTTAATATCACCCTACCTCCTACCGGTAAAACCGCTAACTAACTTTATATTACCCTACCTACTACCGGTCCTATCGCCAACTAACTCTTCGAGTACCCGACTGGTTAGTAGGCTATATTTAAGGTCTTAAACGCTACAGATAATACCTATATGGACGTAGATGTTAGGTAAGTGTACTCGGCGGGTAGTATTCTCGTAGTAAGATGTTAATACTAACGATTTAGAGGATAAACGATATCGGTAGTCTACTATCCGACTTCTAGGCTATATACAGTATAGCCCCCCTGTTCGTAGTTAATAATGTAACAATTAAGGATAGGACTGGTATCTAGATCGCGTTCAAGCTACTCTACATTAATAGATACGGTCGCGACGCCCGGTCTCGGATAAATCATCTTAAGCCTCGGTGTACGGAGTGTAAGGAGGTAAATCGACCTACGCGCCGCGTTTGTATCAACTAGTATCCGGGCCGCGTTCTTCCGCTTAAGACGAGATACGCGGAATGTAAGTAAAATAACCCAGACCTGGAGCAGCGGGAGTATTTACGGGTAGACTGCTGGAAGGAGGCGCGCCCGGAAGGCATATTCTGCACCTTCTACTACCAGGTCTTCCGAATAACCTAGACGCGTATCCGGATAATATTTTCAGTTTAAGATATCCTAGTATATCTCCAGGATATTGGCCTACTATTTGTAGGGGCTTTGGGGGATTCGTCTGATAGGAGCGGGCTGGATCGCTACGAGTTAATTCTATCGGGGTTTTAGGTATTTTATTTGGCATTTAGAAGGTCGTTTAATAAAAGCGGGCTGGATCGCTACGAGTTAACTCCATCGGGGTATTAGGGTATTTAGGATTTAGAAGAACTTAAATTGAAAATACGCTAGACTTTATCTTAACTACGGGCCCCCCTCGCTCCCCGCTACCGGTTTTCCCCCGTCCTTTTACGAGTTAGTAGGGGGTACGTCGTAATCGATAAGAAGTCTAGAGGCGGAAGATAAGGGAGGTAGTCTAAGGAGCAGGTATATAACCCGGCTTAAGTATTCGGTTTTTCGGACTACCTAAGGAGCTTTAAGATATACTAAGTTAAATACGGGAAGTATAAGGTAAGGTAATTACTTCTTATTACTATAGGAATAGTGTATGTTATAAGGTATTCTTACTCCTAAAGGCTGATAACTACCGCCCCTCTGTAAAAAGTAAATATATGTTTTCTTAATTATTTTCGAGATAACCTAAAAATAAAAAAACGTAGCTTCCCTACCCTATTCGCCCTTTCGGGGTAGCGTACTACTTACTCCCTTACTTCTAGGGGGTAGGGAGGCCTAATTAAAACAAGACGTAGACTTGGAATAGCTAGGCACGTAAGACAGGCCCTCGCTATAGGCTAGACTACCTCTCCCTCGCGCGGGAGAGGTCCGGCTATAGGCTCTCCGGCTATACTACGGGGGGGGCTCTTCGGGGCGCCTACCGACCGGCCTAATCGGGCCTCGAGGGTCGGAGGTAGGCGCCGGCTTAGACTACGGCGTTGGTACTGTTTAGCTTTATTGGAAAAGAGTACCTCGTTAGATCCAGTATCCAGTGTGGGAGCCTGCTAACAAGTAGTTAATCGCCTTAGAGATAGATCTATGGGAGCCGACTAACTAGGGGGTATATCGTGGAATTTAGGGCCGTGACTTTCTACCTTACGCGTAGTACGGCTAATTCCACGTACTCTAGCACGTACCAGGCCCCCTAGGCACTATATTTAGCTTTTTACCCGCTAGGCAGCCTCCTATAGATAGATTTCCCTTATATAACTATATTTCTACTACCTTAGCCTCTTGCTCGTGCCTCTATACCGTACCTTACCTTATTGTATTACTTCTTTTACCCTCGATATATATATACTTTAAATACTTAGTATATTGGTATATATATAAATATTATAAGCTACCTATATATTTATAATTATTACGTATATTAGTAACTATTACGTTGTCGTAAGATTTAGGTCGTTAACTTCCACTTACTACGTACAGCTGGCTTACCAGTTAGCCCCGCCTGTAGCAAGGCCTATTCCGCGCGCTATAGCACCTGCTACGCCCTCTAGCGACTATATTTAAGTGCTGCCTACTAGACAGCCTCCTGTAGATAGATCTCCCCTATATAATAGTTTTTCCACCATCTTAGCTCCTTACACACAGCGCCTACTTTTCTACGTACTCGCGCCTTTATACCTCCTTCTGCCTCTACACCTTACCTTTAACTTAGATTTAGCGAAAGGTATAAAATCCTATTATAAGATTTAAGTTATTAACTTCTACTTATTACATATAGCTGGGGTGCTAGCTAGCGTCGCCTATAGCAAGGCCTATTCCGCGTACTATAGCACCTACTAGCCCCCTGGCGAACTATATTTAAGTACTACCCGCTAGGTAGCCTCCTGTAGATAGATCTCCCCTATATAATAGTTTTTCTACTATCTTAGCTTCTTACACACAGCGCCTACTTTTCTACGTACTCCTACCTTTACGCCTTACCTCGTTATATCGATTCGATTAGTTACGACAAATCCTTACTCTTCCTCTCTTCGTATAATATTAAGTCCAGTTTACTCTCCTTATATAATAGTTCACCTGCCTAAGCACTAGAATATACGCCGTAGTAATTAATGGTTTGTTTCAAGACCTCCTAGCTGTCAATATCTGCTTTGTACTCGCCACAAGTCTAGACAACACTATAGTACTCCTCTATCTCCTCGTCCTCGACCTTAATCTCCTCATCCTCGACCTTTACCACTACCTCCTAATCCTACTCCTACTCCTCCATCACCTGATTCTCCTGATTCTTAACCTTAACCATAGCATCATCGTTATCCTCGATGATAATCACCACTTTCTCGTTATTATCCTCGATCTTAATACCGGTTACGGTGGTATAGCCAGCGAGATAGTCCAGAACGCGGATAATAGCGTTAGTAAGCGATTTCTAGAAAGGAATATTAGTAAAGTACTAGAAATAATTAGAAAAGGGTAATACTTACGGCGAGGGTAGCATCGGTAGCCGTCTTTAGCTTATCTTACAAAGTGTAGAGAGTTTGGAAGAGGATATCTCGATCCGCGCTAATAATAGTTAGTAAAAAAAGAAAAAAGAAAGAAATAAAATACTAATAGGGTAACCGTAAGGTTAATTAATTATATTATACTAGAGGGGGGTGGTAATAAGGAAGAAAAGGGGAGGCAGGTCTGCCTTTGCCGAAGGCAAAGGATGTATACAGACCGTGCCCCTCCTTTCTTATCTAATTACCCTATCTAATCTATGTAAGGATTAATCCACCCTAGCATCCATAGCCACCACGGACTCCAGTCCGGTATTAAATACTTACGTAGTAGCTATCTTAACGTTTCCTTGCTGAGATTGTTGATTTGGAGGGGAATTAGGTAAAGCTTGTCGAGGAGAGAGGATTTTTATGTTTGTAGTATAAATCTTGGAAGGGAAGAAAGAGGAAGAAGAAGAGAAGAAAGAGTAAAAGTAAGAGAGAAGTTACCGGCGTTATTAGAAAGTAGGGCGTAGTTGGAAAGTAGGGCGTAGTTGGAAAGTAGGGCGTAGTTGGAAAGTAGGGCGTAGTTAGAAAGTAAGGCGTAGTTGGAAAGTAGGGCGTAGTTAGAAAGTAAAGCGCGGTTGGAAAGTAAAGCGTAATAAAGTAGAGTACGTAATACCGGATTCTCTATTACAGGCATCCTTATCTTTTAATATAGATTAGAATTTATAAGGTAGTCGTATAAACCTACTAACGGCCCCCGCCCTTAGATAAAGAGGAGGGTACGTAATCGCTACCTTAGCGATTGCCTCTCTCCCTCTTTATCCTCCTTTTACACACTTTAATTCATAACTATTAATCAATAGCTTATAATCCGTACTCCCGTATCAGTACGATTAGAAAGTAAAGCGTAATAAAGTAGGGCGCGGGCTATTATAATAATAGCTATTATTTAATAGCTATTATTACAATAGCTATTATATATTATAGTACCTATATACTATAATAATAGTTTAGCCTTATTAGCCTTATTAGCCTTATCTACCTTATCGAATTAGCTACCCTATTAGATAGATTCGTTAATATAGATCGTAAAGCGCCCTTACTTCTACCTCTTACTTCGTTATTTTCCATAATAGCAGATAGACTCTTATATAGCTACGCCTCGCAGCAATACTTCCTTTACGCGCCGTAATATTATACCTTTAAATACCCGAACCTCCCGGCGCTACGGTATAAGGACGCTAGGGGCCGTCTATTATAGGATAAAAATAATAAGAGTGATACGGTTATATAGATTATAGGCTATTATATAGTTAAAAGTGTAAATATATAAAACGGGGAGGTATTAAGAGGAAGAGGCGATTACCAGAGGGGCAATCGCTCTTCGCCCTCTTTACCTAAGCGGTAATCGTAAGTAGGTCTATACGACTACCTTATCTAACTAATTAATACTAGCGATAAGGATGCTAGCCCTCGATACTATTCCGGTATTAAAGAGCTATTATTAAACAATAGCTATTATTCGAGTCCGAGCCCGAGTTTTAGGAACCCTAGTACCTTAGGCCGCTATAGCGTACGGGCTATATAAGATCGTAGCGTAAGGTTTAAATTACTTTTTACTTTTCTTAACTCTTCCTCTTCCTTTACTAAATAATAACTAACGAACTTAACCTACTTTACCAAACCCTTAAATACGCCAACCCCTTTACAAAACCATTCGCTAAGATAGCTAACTCCGAGCCTCGCTTTAATTCCGGAGATATCGGTAACATTATCACCGCTTTCTAGGTACGTACTTATTTCCTAGGTTTACTATTTACTAATAGCTTTTTATTAGAAAGCTACCTTACAGCTTAAAGTTCTAGCTACTTAAGCTACGATAATTACCGAACTTTCGGTAACTACTCCCCAGAGTTTAGAAATCAACGAACAGGCTACAGAGATAGCCGAGACTACTAAAGTCGCTACCAAAGATACTAAAAAAGCCTTAGATAAGGCTACGGAAGTCTTAAACGCGCTTTTAAAGGGCGAGAAAGTCCCTCTTCCTACCCCGGCCCCCAACTTCGACGACCGTAAGTTTTAGCCCCAAGAGAAGATTAACAAATACAATAGGATTATCTAGGTATATTTATAATATTTACTTTAGTACGTTTCTAACTTAACATTAAGCTAAAAGAGCGTAAGGATAGCTAGAGATAATTCGAAGGGGGTATAGAAGGTACGGGTACTAGGGGTATCGGAGATAGCTAAGGGAAGTATAACCGCTTCTACTTATCAGGCTTAGAAGATAGGTAAATACCTATAAGGGCTAATCTAACTAACCCGATCCTCTATTATCTTCCTATCTTCCGTTCTAAATATCCGTTTCTACTTACTCCGTAGGCGCTAGAGCGCCAGGAGCCGACTATTATCCGATAATAATAGCTATTATTAAATAATAGCTATTATTCGAGTCCGAGTCCGAGTCCGAGGAACCCTAGTGCCTTAGGCCGCTACAGCGCACAAGCCATTATATAGTCCGTGCGCCGACCCTCGAAGTTGCTCCTGAGACAGCTCCCGCGTTGCTCCCGAGACAGCCAAAATGAGGAATATTTATCCGAGAGCGTTGGGGCTCGACACGATACTCACGTAAGTTCTCTCCCCTCACCAGAGTTCCGGTCCCAGTCTCTTCGAGCTCCTCGAAGTCCGGGATGCCTCCTTGCTGCTTCGCCTTCCATCACCATCAAGTTTACACTACTCCATCCCCATGGACTCACCATACTCTACGACGATACCACCAAGGACGTGGTTTCTACCGGGGGACTTACCACACAACCCCCCCCGCCTCTCCTTCTGCACTTACCTCCCCCCTTCACCCCCCATCCTCTCAGCACATCTCCCTTCCCCCGTCGTCTCTCCCCCCGTGGTCGCTCCCCCGTCGTCCCAGCTACCAGCACCACCCCCTTCACCCCCGTCTCCCTCCGCCCCCCCTTCCCCTCCAACAAAAGTAAACAACCCCCCTGACCCGCCCCGCCCAACAGAGTCCCTCACTTCCCCCAAGAAGACGCCAAACTCCGCGCCACCGCCGTCCAGATCCGACGAGGCGGCAACTGCCCCAACACCCTCGAGGTCCTCCAGCAGCTTCTCTCCAAGCAGCAGCAGCGGGTAAAGACGCACCTGATCTCGTCCCTCCCGGCGGCCGACGCTCCGGCGACGAGGCAGATGCTCGAGTCTTTTGGTGGTGGTGGAGAGGACGACGATGGAGAGGGGGGCGGGCTGAGTCGGCCTGACTTTTCGCGGTGTCTTTACCGTGAGGGGTGTCGAGAGGCGGCGAGTAGTTAGTAGGTCTTTCTGTCCCTTTGGTTGTCATGTTCTTGACGTTGGGGGTTGTCTGGTCTGTTGATCCGATGGTTGGCGGCGGCCGGGGGGGTCCAAGGAGGTTGACGGAGGGCCTCCTGACATGAGGCTGCTCTTTCAGCTTCTGAGAATATCATATCCCATGAATGGTGTGGTTGAGGATGGCATGTCCGCTGGACCTCATCCACGGAACCGTCAGGGCCCTTTCCTGTTCTCCCCCCAAACCAAGTGGATGGACGTGGGAGGGAGACGAGAGTCGCAAACAGATGGGCACCTCCCGGTCATCTCACAGCCTCGTCCCCTGACCAGGTCAAGAACGACGAGACTGACCCCCCCCCCCCCTCGCAGCATCATCCGCAGCGCCGCCACCGGCAGCCGAACCATCGTCAACTTCAACGACCTCCCCGAGATGACGAGCGCCGAGTTCACCGCCCTCGCCGGCGACCTCGTCGAGAACGAGAACCTCATGGACAAAGACAACGAGAGCTGGTGGCATTTTGAGGTGCGTTCCTTGGTGCCTCTCCTTTGATTCCTGTGAGATGGGCCGACTTCGACCCCAGACACGGAACGGACCAGAGGAATGCAAAATAACAGAAAAAAGGGCCGGATCCCCGAGACGACGCTCGCCTGCATCCGTCACCTCCGCCGCGTCTCGCCGCGCAGCACCATCAGCGTCGAGGTCGAAAAGCCCAACCGCGACGGGCTCGACGAGCTGGCCGCCGAGGCCCACGCCGTGTTTTACTCCCGAAGCTGGGCCGAGGTGGGTGACTACCACCGCCATCCCTCCTCTGCCCCACACTGTTATTGTTGTCGTCGCTGACCGGGCGGCATCTGACAGAGCCGAGGGTACACCAGCGCCGAGACCTGTCTACGGGGCGAGGCGGCCAAGGCGGCGTCCAAGGCGTAAGTCTTCCCTTTCCCACCTGCCCTGAAAAAGGATAAAAAGCCCCAGAGGCGGGCAGGAATAAAAGAATGGCGCACGCGGAAAAAGAGTGACGCCGAGGGTTAACACATGGGATGCCGCCCGAGCAGGGCTCTGATGTTCTGCACCTGGGGGGCGCATGGCGCAACGGCACTATCGCGCCTCTCCAACGAGAGCACCACCCGTCGGCCATCCGAGACCGACATCGTCGTGATCGAGTAAGTCTCCCTTTCCGTGTCTGTCTGCTTGTGCTGGTTTGTCGGTGAGAAGAAGGGGGAGGGGAGCAGATGCGGTACCTCGGCCGGCAGCGCCATGATACATTGCGGTGTGGTGGTGCGAGGCGCGCCATAGCTTGCAGAAGCAACAGAGTGTGTCGGTCAGACGGCCAGCAAAGCAACGCACCAGGCAGGCAGACGATCGCAGGAGGGACGAGGACGGCCGGCAGCGGTCCCGGCCCGCTGCGAGCGAGGAGGCGACGATACCCCATGCCTGAGGCTTCCCTGCCTGCGTTCTGACCTGTCTCTCGCCATCGATGATCTCCTCAGCGCACTTGCGCCGTGTGAGCCTCGTTGGGGCCCAGTCGGGCGTGGAGCGGCGCACCCGCACCTCACATGGACCGCCACCCGAATCCTCTTGATCAAGGCTTCAGACGCTAATATGGATTTCGCACCTGCAGCACGGTCGGGGCGGGTGATACGTTCACGGCGGGAATGCTGTACGGGATGATCTGTCACGCCGACGACTGGGACCAGGGAACGAAACTGGCGTTCGCCGTGGAACTGGCCACCAAAAAGGTCCAGCGAGAAGGCTTCGGCGGGCTGGCGGGCGACGATGGCGACCTGATCGGATACAGCTGACGGGCGACGACGGAACGGCACCGCGGAGAGACGAAGAAAAGGGGGGGACTGGTGTGCCCGACTGAGAATAGTACGTAGCACCGGAGTCGCCTCGCTGTGACGACTTGGGGTGGTAGTCGCAGACACTGTAGTGGAAATAGTCTCGTTTGCGAGGCAAGTGTGTGTAAGTCGAGCAGGTTCCTGACTTTTCGACTAGCAATGGCGGCCCGGGGTTGGGCCGCTTCAAGTTCCATGGACAAGTGACTTGCTCCGAGATGCTGGACGGACGCTTTCCCCGCGGCGGGGTTGAAACACCATGGGGAACGTCGAGACTCGAGGTGGGTGGCCAGTGGACAGCAGGAGGAGCCAGATCACATCCCAGAGCCAGAGCCGAGGAAAAGCCGCCAGGAATGGGACTGCAGAGTGGTGTGGTGGTGGTTGTGTCTGTGGATGGATGTGCGCGTGCCGTATCAGTTGCTGCGCGGCGGGCAATAAACCAGCCATAGTGTGCCCCAAACATCAGGTAGCGTCCGTCGTGTCGCGAGAAGAGCGGTGAATGGGGGGCGACCCGCTGCGAAGATTGTCGACAGAGTCCATGGCAAGCCGAGCAAGGCATGGAGCATGGATCCGGTGCCGGCGACCAGAGGCCAATGGCCTGTGGCGGGCGGCGTTGCATCAGTCTGAGGTTGCTGTTCGACCAAGACCGGGCCTGAAGTCCAGAGTCTGGACACTGGACAGGAACGCACCCCTCCAATCCCCCAGCCGATGAAGAGGGACGGGAGCTGTCGAATTGGGCGAGTGAGACAGGCTCACGGCTCGACGGATGACTGTTTGTCCTGCAGAACCGCCCCCCCCCCCCCGAGGGTGCCCCGAGGGTGCCCCGAGGGACTTGCTGCGTCGTCAGGCGGTTCTGGTATGCCGTTAAAGTGCTGGTTGGCGAGGGGGCCAGGTTAGGCCGGGTAAAAAAGTCAAAACAGCAGGTGAATCGAGGCATCGAAGCAGCAGCCATATTAAGACATGACCCTCCCCCCCAAGACAAGTTCCCGCAGGCCGGCGGAGTCTTGGTGAAAAAAGGCCAGCATCGCTAACGCGCATATTACCACGTCGTCAGGACCCGCCACGTCTCGGGGGCCGGGAGTTGATGAAGTCGCGGGTCGAGACAGGGAGACAGACATCTCGGGTATTCCAGAGACCAGAGACCAGAGGCCGGAGACGACGTGCGCCCGAGCAGAGAAGTGATGTGCGCATGGGAAGCAGGGAAGTGTTTTCGCCGGCAACGACCACCGGTGACGACGACGAGGCCACTCACTGCCGGGCTCGGCGTCTCCCACGGTCGAACGAGCGCTGCGGCCTGAAGCAGCATCTGCCGGATGGAGCACAGTTCTGGGTCGGTGAGAGGGTGGTGATGCACCTATCGCGTTGCTCCTCTCGGGGTGAGGGTGAGGGCCGCGTCGATGCATGGGGGGGCTCGACGCTCACCATGCGTTTCCTGCCCTCTTGGCCTCCGCTGTGCTACGGGCACGCGCGATGCACCCGGCCTTTCTCGTCGACAATGGTGGGGAGCAGCAGCCGGCGGAGACGGTGACGTGCGTACGCGTCGCTACTGTGACTGTGTGTTGCTGGTGTCGCTGTTCCTGAAGGCCAAGTCGGCGAGTCGCCTTCTGCAGCGGAGACGCCCGGCAAAAGCGCACGCAGTACATCCTGGATGGTATCGATGTATCGACGGGGTGGTCGCCTGAAAGGAGATGCATGTCGGGCCTGGAGTTGTTGGGAGCTGATTCCGGATGAGATGGGATCAGCAAGGCCGAGGGCCAGCCGTTGCCCCCTCTCTCATCAGTAGGCCGCCGCAGGTTGGTTGGCACGTTGGGTGCGTGGGTGGAAGAAAGGGGCTTCAATCTGCACCAGCACCAGCGACAAGGAGATCCAGCCCGAGGGAGGGACCGCACTCTGGAGTCTGCCACTCATCGCTAATCCCCTGTGGCTGGGCTGGGCCTCGGCGCCGGCGTCATGTCGTTCTTGGAAAGGCCGTCGACGACTCCACGCCGAGCAAGGGGACGGGGATGGGTGGGCTTCAAGTTGAGCAGAAATCAGCGCCCCCGTCCATCCGCTCCGCCCTCCGCCCTGCCATCCGCCCTCGCCGCCGTGTGTGCGTCCAGCCAATCCGACCACCCTGCTGGCTGGCCCTCTCGCTTCTGCCCCGTTGTTGCAGAGGCCTCTGTCTGCGAGTCTGCTGTGCCATTTTCCATTTTCCACCAGCTCATCAGCCGGCCGGTCCGTCCGATCACGCTCACCTGGGCCGATGGCAGCTGCGCGGGTCCCAATATACACGTGTGCTCCGTCTGTCCAAACTCATGCCGATGGAAGCGCCACGGCACCATCCACCCACCGTCTCTGAGAAGAAAGGGCCTGTTACAGCCCGCTCCCCTTCCCCTGACGGGGGGTCACAGTGTGCTGCAGCGCTGCATCGTGCCATTGCCAGAGCGGCCCACGGGGCTTGTGCGACAGCCAATACCGAGTGTGAGAGGCGGCCTGCCGGGTGTCGAGTGTCGAGAGCGAAAGTGGCATTATTGCCATCCTGCCGCAACGACTGCTCACAAGTTACAGGGCGGGCTTCATGGTCCGGTTGATTCAGCGGCGGCATGCTGAACGACAGTACCGCGGCGTCGAGATCTCTTGGTGCTCCGTCGGTTTGAGCCTTGACGTCCCACAGACCCCCACTTCGAGAGTGATTCTCGCGACATTGTCAGTCATGCCCGTCCGGATCGGCCGCCCACAGGAACATCCGTTTCTCGCTTGTTGCACACTCCCCTTCGAGAAGATGAGCCAGACATGCCGAACCAGCATGGAGGATTCGCGGTTTCATCAAACTGAACCACAGCCAGTAACCCACGCTTGCGCAGCACTCTGCACCAGTTGTTCCGACTGTCCCAAATCGAGAGGATGTGATAAATCCTTGCCCTCTGTGCATCTCAGTTGCTTGGCCGTCTCTCAGTCACCAAGTACCAAGATATTTTGTACTGACGTGGAGACTGCGCAATGGTACAGAGTACTGTGTCGGTGCAAGCTGGCACTGGGCAGTCCAGCTGTGGCTGGTGATGTGCTGCGGCTGCATGCTAGCGAAACGGTGGCCAGGTTCCGTCCGGATGCCTGCACCGTATCCGGTGATGCCTTGGGTATCCGTACTTTGGCCAGATTGGTTTCGGTCGTGGACCACCAAGGCCACCTGTTGGGCGCCAGCCATGAATACCCACCAGAAACTTTTGGCGGCTAGGGACACCAAACCTGCTCAGCCTCCACTTTGATTGATGGGACAGTGGACGCCGTGACGATCTGGCTGCGACGCATCGCCTCCATCGACTGCGATCCATCGAGTGCGACTTGGACAAACCCGCATTTCGGAAAGGGTCTACTCTGCAGTAGGCTGCGAGCCAGCGACGGAGCCCGCGTTGTCGGTCGTGCTCGACTGAGCCATGCATCAGAGCTGACACTGGCGCCTTTTGTGATGCTGGAGACTGAATCCAAGAGTTGACTTTGGTCGTTGCATGGCTGCTGTCGGGCGAGTCATGGTGGCATGGACCGAACCGCCTGGTCTGGTGACGGGATCTTGCTGCTGCCCGTCCGTCTCGGCAATCAAGGGTTTGGCGATTGTCTTTGGTGTCGGGGGATGGCGAGCGCCTGGTCTCGGGATGCGGAAAGGCAGTCCGCAACTGAGATATCGACGAGGCACAGGAGGCCACCCTCAAGCATGGAAGCGTGGGCTCCTGCTGGTTGCAGATGGTCAGTGGTCACGGGGAAACCTGGCAAAGCGCCATGAGGCTTGATCGCCCCCCAAACAACTCGTACTGCGACGTACATGGTCCGTCAGCGCCAGCGCCAGCGCCAGAGCCAGGTGTGGTGGCGTTGAACCAGAGAGTGTTGGGCGTGCATTGCACACGACGGCTTGTTCGCAGGCTGCATGAGCGGACGATGGTTTCAACACGACGTGGGCCCCTTTTGGAATGTCGTTGGCGGACGGTGGGATCCGACTTTCCAAGAGGTGGTGTTGGATGACAGCATGGGGGGGAAACAGAACGAATCGCCTCTGCTGGTACCTCGGGTACCTACCAAGGCCCCCACGACGCCCAATCACAGGCGGGCGAGTTCCAGACTCCCTCTCCCAGAGTCGGAGCGCTGAGTGCCAGATCCTGCCGCACCGCCCGACAGGGATTGTGGAAAAATCACAGACGCCACCCCGGCGTCTCGAGTGGTCCTTGCTTTTTTCTCAATGTGGGGACTGCGGGCTGCCTTGAGGTTGCAACGTGCGGCATCGCGGGCTGCGGCCTGCGGCCTGCGGGTGAAGTACGGGTTGCGGGCAGCTCGACGCGCGACTCACCCAGCGGCCCGTGCTCTTGCTCGAGGAGGCTGGATCTCAGCCCGTGCCCCCTTGTTCCTTGCTCCCCACCTCCCCCATGTCGCCCTAGGACCCATGGCAACGGATTTGCGGTGGCACCGGCCGGGAGTCCCCTTTTAGTGTGGGAGGGGGGTGAGGGGGTGAGGCGTGTCTCGAGATGACTTGCCGACGCGGATTCAACATTCGGTGATTTGCTAGCCCCGTCACGGCGGCAGGGCCCCGGCTGACCGCGGGACTCTTCAACGGGACGGAGTGCCTCGGGTTTTGGCGCTGTGACTCGTCGAGGGCAGGCGGTTCGGTAATGTGGTGATGTCGCCAATGCCTTGCCATGGCAGAGCGTGCGTAGGACCTGTGTCTGTCTTGACCGTCTTCTGGTCGGACCCATGATGGACGGGCAGTGGGATGAGTTGTTCCGAGGGGAGGCAGCTCGGGATCTGTTCGGGTGTGTCGCTGTGCAAGTGCTCTGGAAAGTCTTGTTTCCAGAAGCACAATCGTGAATTCGTAATATCCGGGTCCCCGGCTGATGGTTGTTCGAGCTTCGGAAACCTTGAGACCTCGTCAGTCCTGCATTCTCCGCACCAAGTACGGGTACCCACACGCTAGCCCATGCCCCTCTCGCCCCTCTCGATATCGGCTCGGTGTGCATTTGTAGCATCGGAACACCCTGACAGTCACGACTCAGCTTTTTGCAGCACCGCCAAAACTCGGCCCAGTGATTGCGGAGACGGTGAGACGACCCAGCCCAGGGCATCAGTGATGATCAGAAGTATAGCAACCTTGCCTCGGTCCTTTGTGTGTTGTACAACATGGCAACCATCTCGTCAGAAGGAGCGCCCGCACTGCTCGGGGCCTGCCTTTGGCACGGCGCCAAATCTTCGTCGAGGAGCAGGCTCGGTGTTGCTAAAGTTGCTGACACATGCCAGGTTGCGGATGTCAGTAGCAAGTACTCATGCATGGTGGGCAGTGACCTGTACCTCGCACCTCGGAGTAGAGTACAAGGATCCTCTGCTGGGCTCAAAGCCGCTCCGCTCTGCTGCCCAGCCTTGTTGTTGGCCGCAGCCGATCGAGGCGATGTAGCGTTTAAAAGTAGACATCAGACTGATGAAACACCGGCGCAAAACGCGGTTGCCAGTGTCCAACCGCAGCCATGTCTGTTTCGTTCACTTGGTCCAAAAGCAGTAGGTGGTGAAGACGCAACCTTGCTAGCGTCGGGCACGCCTGAGCAGTATCAGAAAAGTAGGAAAGGTGCCTCTCGTAGCCTGCAGGAGAGCAGTGTCCAAGGGCCGTCACTGGTCCTGGGGAGGGGCAACGGTGACGGTGTGCCAGCGACCGTACTCCGCATCTTGTGTAAGTAGCGCCCAGTACGAATTCTCACTGACAAACAGTGTTTGTGTGCCGGGCGAGCTGACGACTCCAAACAGACTGCATGGTAGATTAAAGACGGGCGTCTCTGCTCGTCTGTCGACAACAGTATGTGCCCGGACGAAAACATACAAACTCGACGCCAGCAGAACCACGGGAGGGTGCTAACCGGAAGTCGATCGGGGGCAGGAACGGTAGCTCGTTGTTTTTCCATCTCGATATTGAGGTTGAATTCGAATGTCTTGCGGTACCGTGCCCGGAGCGACAAAGGTCTTGTGTGTGTTTGCCCTCCAAGCCAAGGGCAGTGAGACGAAAAGTGCACTGCGAGTAAGGCGAGGGCGTATCCTGCAGCGTTTTGCAAGTTGGGCCTCTTGGAAGAGTGTGGATGGTCGAGCGGAGTGGTGGGGTGATGTCTCGTGCGGGTGGGGGAGGACGACAAAGTTGAGCCTCGATAAGATCCGCCCTCTTACACTACCCGACGTCAGCGAATCACAACATGTCCGATGGCCTGGGTGTGCGTGTTTGCAGCTGTGAGGGAAGTTGATGATGTTGCAGATCCAAAGTTCGTCCACAGAGGACCTGGCTGCCTGCTACGTCGGCAGATGGCTCTGAAGGCATCCATGACCCCGATGCCTTGATTGGTGCACACTTTCGTGGGTTGGAAGGGTCTCAGAGGAGCCGGACTCTGGTTCCATCGCAGGGCACAGCTGTGAGTGAGGTATCGTCGGCAGGCGGCGGAAGAGAAAATATAGCACCAGAGGAGGGGTACGTACAGTACGGACGGCCTGCAAGCGGCATGTATTAGCACAGTCGGACTATGTACGGATTACTGTGGTGTCAGTTTGGACTGCAGGGTGCTACCGCAAGTATTGTCTTGTCCGTCGGCAGCATGGAGTTGCGTGGTGCTGCACCTGCAATCTGCTCAGCTCGCCGAGTCTGTTTCAACGAACCGAGACGGCTCGCGACGGGACTCTATACAGTTGGAGGTTGGGCGGTTGGGGTTGCCACGCACCACGCACCAAGGTCGTCGCTCCTCGCATTGACAACGGCTTCCGCTCTGTGTGTGTGTCGTAAATGAAGAAACCAGGGCGGACCGGTGACCGGCCCTTTTGCGGTCGTGGTTGGTGGTTGACTGGCTTGACTGGGCGAGCTTGAAGCGGCTGCACGCAAAGCGCTGGGAGCGAAGCCAGGATCGGCCAACGGGCATGGCTTCCCCTCGAAACAGTCGTACCGATGATGCTGAACTTGGCTGGGTGCGATGGTCTGAAGTGGCGGTGTCGGGCGGATCATGGCCCGTTGTGATGCTCCGGGTGACCAAAAGATGATGTTGAACTTTGGTGGAGAGGGAAGTGGCCAGAGCAGGATTTTTTTGCTCTGCTCTGTTTGACTCGATGGCCCCTTCCTCCTCCTCTTTGACACTCCGAAAAACCGACCACAGGTACCCAGATCTGTACAAAGTACTGGTCGCTTGCCTATCATCCGAGAATCGAGATGCTTCGTCTTCTTTCCTTTTCTTTTTCCTATTTTGTAAAGTGCAACTTGGCCAGATTCTCTTCAACTGAAAACATCAAGATGCAATGTGATCCCCACACTGAGGGCCCACTGTGTACATTGGTACCTGCCCGAGGTACCTGTGGAGGTGCACAAGTACCTTTTTCCAAGCGTGGCGCACAAGAAGGGCCGGCGGTTGTTGCCATGCGCTGTGGGGTGCTGGATCCATGCTGGAAACCCCACACCACAGGCCATCAATTTTTGCTCTCTCCTCGATCCCTATTCTCCCCTCTTGCATCCGCGCCATCAGTGAAAACGAAAAAGGGAGCATCCACCTGCCACGACCACAACGCTCCGGAATGCATCAGCTCGAGCCGCAAAAATGGCACTCTACCAAGATGCCACAGACCCAAAGCCACTTTCCGCCGCCGTGCCGCGAACGGGCGAATGCACGAGTCGGATCCGTCGTCCAGTGCCCGAGCTGTGGTATCCCGCGTCTCGTGTGTCGGCTTCGAATACCTTTGCTCTCCAGGGACGGGACTTGATGATGGCGCCAGCAGCCAATGGCCCGTGGCCCCCATCTGCCTCGTTCGAGCCAGGCATCCGTCGACCGTCGACCGTCGACCGGACAGCAAGGCGAGAGGCGAGCAAAGCATTGCCGTGACCTCCCGGCCGCGTCGACGGTCGCCCATCGCCCATCGGCCGCGCTCCCGGGCTCGACAAACGAGTGGAGGGTGCGGAATCCCTTGGCCGGGGGACAGAGCTCACGTTTTGTTCCCTCCGGTGCCAGCCAATCTGGAGCCGCGCCAGACCGTGGAACCGCTCGAAACAGACATGGTTTCCATGGTGGTGATGGGCTCACCCCCCTCGTGGCCTGCTTTCCTCCGCAATCTGCCGCAGCTTTCGACGGACGGTGGCCTGCTGGAGGACGACGAGAGGGTGTGGCCGGTGCGAGCATCCTGGTCGATCCAGAAGCCACATGAGAAACGTCGGAATTGCCTCCCACACGCCCCCGATGCTGTCACGTCGCCTTGTTGCAGGGGGGCAGGGACAAGGCCCCGGTCCAGACAGATGGCGGGCATGTGCGTGGGACGAGGCCCTGGAAGCCGTCTGCACCCTTGCTGCCCACATTCACCCCACTGTGTGGCAGCCGACCTTGACGCTACCTCCGAGCTGATACTGGGCGGGCGTTGTTCAAGTACGGAGCACTGCGTACCAACCCTCGGCTCCGCCATCTGCCCACGGACGGGGCACTCTGCCACTCTGCCACTCTGCCTGCGATGGACGCTCACTCGCGACTCGCTCTGCGACGAGGACGGCTGGACGGGTACTTACAGAGGGCCCGTCTTTCTGCATGCCTTTCGCAGCCGGTACGGACGGATACACTCTTGCAGCAGCGTGGTGCAGGTACTCCGCCTGTATTTCAATACATGTCCGGTACGGATACGGAACATCGAACGGCACCCCCCTGGAGCTCAGGGGTGGCCCGGGCGGTCCTCGACTTGGTCCCTTTCCATCCCTCGCTCGCTCATCAATCACATTGATATCCAGCGGCGCACGCGGCCCCCTCCCTCGTGCCCCTCCCATGGGTCAATAATAGCGCGTTGCCTTGGCAGTTCTAGCACCCATCCGCGCCCATCCAATCTTTTTCCACAGTTGTTCCGGGCGCGTCCAGTCCCCGAATCCGACCCCGGCGGTACGTACCACGCAAGTACACTTGGATATGGAAACATCTCCATGCCGCCCTCTCATCTGCAATGTGCTACCCTCACTCACCCATCTGGGCAAGACACTCAGCCGGCCACCACTCTCGCAGCAAATGGCGCCGCTACTGCGTACTTGTACTTACGGGGCCGACAAGGAGGTACCTTGGTGCTTGGCGGCTTGCCGCACAAAGTACATGCTCGCCCAGACAGAGCACCTGGATGGATGTTCGGGCCACCTGCAGGGCTACGCAGCGAAATGGCCCATGGGAAGTGAGATGGGCCAAACTGAGGCAAAGGCCGTCCCCCTTCCGCCTGATTGCTCCGCTTGACCGCCCACGCCCACCCCCTCCTGCGGTCCCCTCTTGCAACCGACAGACACGCAACGACAAAGCAAGCCACGACGAACGTGGAAGGAATGTGGTTTGGTTTTTTCCGTCCCTCCCCCTGCAACCGCAACCCTGCCCGGACCCTTTCTTACCCAACACCGTCTCCTGCGCGCCCATCCATACCACGTCGGGCCTGCTGCTACGACTTGACCAGAGACACCGAACCCCTTCCCTTCCCTTCCCCATCCCATCCCCATCCATCCCCATGCCATCCCATCCTTTCAAACATCCCTGCGCGCACATATGACGCAGGCCATCAAAGTCATGGACAAGCCCGGTTGACACGCATCCTCGCACACAGCATGCCAAAGCGGCCTGGTGGCTCCTCTCGTTCTGTCTCCTCTCCGTCTCCGTCCCGGGACACCTCTCCACGCTGACCAGAGCCCAGAGCCCAGATGTCTTGCCAGACAAGGTTTGATTATTACTCCCGTGCCCATGTCTCCTTTTGTGCCATGGCTTCTGTCATGGGTCTTTGGCTTTGCTTTGCATACCCAGATACCCACAACCCCGTGTTGTGGCTACACCCTGCTCCGAGCCTCTCTTATTTATCTACACTACACTACCCACCCCCTTCCTCCCCATCACTGCCCAGCACACATCTCGTCGTCGACATCACACCCAACCAGAACAGCACTCTCTTGAGCCCCGAGCCATCGTAGGCTCCCAGCCATCAAGATGATGCCCTCTTTTCTCAACACCAACATGGCCGGTGCCCAGCACTATGCTCCCACCGGCTACATCACAAATACGGCGATGCTGGACGAGTTGTCCAGGCAGCTTCAGGCGACGGCGAGCAACGCGAGACGGTATTCCAAGGGGTCCAGCAACCAGCACCAGCACCAGCACCAGCGAGCAGGAAACGTGGGCACCGCCATGAGGATAACCAAGCCCGGGAGCGCGAGCAACAGCCCCCGGTCTTCGGGGTATCACGGAAGGAGGAAGACGCTCGTCGGGGAGGGAAACCAGCGTCCCCACCTTCAGCCCGTGGACATGAGCTACTTGCCCGCACCCACCGCCGCCGTATCACGAGAATTCACCTACGAGCCTGAGACGAGGCCGGCGCGGCCAGTGAGCTGGCACCCGAGTTCCCAGCAGCAGCAGCAGCAGCAGCAACTGCCATACCCACAACAAATGACAATGGGCTATCCCTTTCCCAACTTCACCGACGCCGAACTCTTTTCGAGCTATCAGCAGTTCCCGCCCACGCCGATAGCGTACTCGGGATATGCCTCGCCAGCCTCGACCTTCTCGCCCCTCTCCCTTCCCTATTCCAGCGTCAGCTCCCAGCAGTACCGCTCGCCTGCCGTCCAGGCCATGCCGAACCAGCAGCAGCAGCAATTCTCGCAGACGTACAACCCCATGCCGCACAGCGGAAGCAGCACCGCCGTCTCGTCGGCCGAGATGCCCTACCTCCCGGCGCCCAAGCTGACGGTGACGGGCGGGTCCCTGGACTGGGACTCGTTCCGGGCCCACGGGTTCGACAAGTACGCCGCACCACCCACCCCCGAGGACTACGTCTCCCGGCCACCACTCCCGATGGCGACGATGAAGACGGAGGTCTCGATCGCGGCCCCCAAGGTGGCCAGCGAAGACACGATGCCGTTCCCGGCCCTGCTCGACGACGAAGACGAGTCCGAGGGCGAGATCCTCTACGGCATGGGGCTGTACGACGAGCCCGACCGGGACCCGGCCGCGATGCACCGATCGACCGTCCTTTCGCTCCTCGGCGGCGCGTATCCGGAGCCCACGGGCAAGGGGCTCAAGCTCGAGGACGCTTGGGAGCCGCCGGTCAGCGATGAGGAGGAGGAGGACGACAAGGAGTCGGGTGACGAGGAGAGTGACGCCGAGGGGGACGACTGTTAATGATGGATGGGCGATGACGGAGCCCATCACCACCACTACTGTACGATGCGCATGACTCGGCATGGAACGGAATTGGGACGGGCGTTTTTGCTTCCATGGCTTTATTAGAACCATCCGGCAACCGGAATCCTTGGGGGTTCGTCTTTTTTCTTTGGGGCTGGGCCTGTACTACCAAGAGGAGAGTTTCTTTCGGAGAGGTTTCTATCGGATCAGACGTGGGATTGGGGGGTCAAGGCAGCATTACTCCGGAGACATGGAGTGGCGGGTTTGGTTTTTTGGTGTTTTGGTGGACATTGGCGTCTCCCGGTGGTGGGAAGACAGACAAGGCGGCGGGCGGCTCAGGAACCCTCACGCTGCCGGGTATTATGCCTGGCAGTAGTAATTTACTGCCTTGGGCAGATGATGGGTTAGATAGTTGCGGCGATGATGGGACGGAGAGGGAGGGTGTTGGGGCTTGGTTCCCTCGCCCTTCCTTTCTTGTCTACAATCAAGATATTGACAACAAACAACCGGGTATGACTGTGATCTTTGCCTGCTCTGCTTGCCACATGATGGAAGTGTCTCCGTCAGCACGAGAGGTGGAGATACCGGCTTCGATCCATGACTGAAAGGTGGGCAGCACGGAAGAATCTACCGCCCCGAGAGGAGCTCGATCCATGCCCGGTCGAACCCGGGACCAACGATGGGACATGTATTTTTTCCTTTGCACACCCAGACCCAGGTCCCTGGAGGGGCTGGGACGTTGTCGCCGTTCCAATGTCATGTCGCGATTGGTCAGCACAGCGAAAACGGCGACAGACGTCCAGATGCTTGGCGGCGCACCCCGTTCTGCCCCGCGGCGAGCTTCCCCTCCCCTCCCCCGCATCCAAAACTTTTGGCCGCTATCGGATGAAGCTCGCCGGAAGACTCACTGCCCGATTCGCGCCCTTCCAATTCAAACAAGAGGGACACTTCAATTACTTGATCACGGTCAAGAAATTACAAGGTCGCCAGTTTTGTGTGCTCGTCCCAACTTCCAACCACCCAAGATGGCTCAACAGTACGTCCCGCCGTGACCCCCCTCACCCCGCCCTTGCGAGCAGGCAAACACCATGACCCTGGGAGCAAAGGCTGGCTGGGATATGTGATGATACGTCGGGCAGACGGCTGACTTGTCATGTTGCAGCAAGGTGCTCATGCTCGGAGCGGGCTTCGTCACGCGCCCGACTCTTGACATCCTCAGCGACGCCGGCATCCACGTCACGGTTGGTGCGACAGACCCTCCCCTGACCTGACAGTGGCAGAGACCTAACGCACCCAGCCTGCCGCACCACGCTCAGCGCCCAGAAGCTCTCCGAGGGCGTCAAGAACGCGCACCCCATCTCGCTCGACGTGACCGACGACAAGGCGCTCGACGCGCAGGTGGCCGAGCACGACCTCGTCATCAGCCTGATCCCCTACACGTTCCACGCGACCGTCATCAAGTCGGCCATCCGCAACAAGAAGAATGTCGTGACGACCAGCTACGTGTCGCCGGCCATGCTGGAGCTCGACGCCGAGGCCAAGGCGGCCGGCATCACGGTCATGAACGAGATCGGCCTCGACCCCGGCATCGACCACCTGTACGCCATCAAGACGATTGACGAGGTGCACCGCGCCGGCGGCAAGATCCTCAGCTTCCTCTCGTACTGCGGCGGCCTGCCGGCGCCCGAGGACTCGGACAACCCGCTCGGCTACAAGTTCTCGTGGTCGTCGCGCGGCGTGCTGCTGGCCCTGCGCAACGCCGGCCGCTGGTGGCAGGACGGCAAGGTGGTCGAGGTGACGGGCAAGGACCTGATGAAGACGGCCAAGCCCTACTTCATCTACCCCGGCTACGCCTTTGTCGCCTACCCCAACCGCGACTCGACGCCCTACAAGGAGCGCTACAACATCCCCGAGGCGCAGACCATCATCCGCGGCACCCTGCGGTACCAGGGCTTCCCGCAGTTCATCAAGGTGCTCGTCGACATTGGCTTCCTCGAGGAGACGACGCTCGACGTGCTGACGCGCGCGGGCCCGTGGAAGGAGGCGACCAAGGAGGTCATCGGCGCCGCGTCGTCGAGCACGGCGGACCTCGAGGCGGCCATCCTCGCCAAGGCGTCGTTCGAGTCGGACGAGGACAAGCAGCGCATCATCAGCGGGCTGCGGTGGATCGGGCTGTTCTCGGACGAGCCCATCACGCCCAAGGGCACGCCGCTCGACACGCTGTGCGCGACGCTCGAGCGCAAGATGGAATTCGAGGAGGGCGAGCGCGACTTTGTCATGCTGCAGCACAAGTTTGGCATCCAGCACGCCGACGGGTCGCTCGAGACGCGCACGTCGACGCTGTGCGAGTACGGCGACCCCAAGGGCTACTCGGCCATGGCCAAGCTGGTGGGCGTGCCGTGCGGCGTGGCCGTCAAGCAGGTGCTCGACGGCCGCATCAGCGCCAAGGGCATCCTCGCGCCCATGAGCACGGATATCACGGAGCCGCTGATGAAGGAGCTCGAGGAGAAGTATGGCATTACCATGAAGGAGAAGACCATCTCGTAAGTCAGCGGTAGAGGATAGATGGGACAGGAAAACGGAGCTGGGTAGACCACTAGATGGTGAAAATGAAAAGTCCACGCAGTAATGAACAATCCTTCGGTCTCTGATGATAGTGTGCTGCTGGAATTGGGCGATCTTGTGGAGCACTTAGTGTCGTGGAGCTGGTGTAAAGGGCGGATTGGGTCGCGTCGCGTGAGTGCAAATTTTGAGTTGATGGGATGAAGTTGTCGCGGCCCGTAAAATTTCATTTTCACTGCGGTGCATCTCACTGAACCTCACCTTTGCACCCTTCAACTTCAACACCCAACCACCACAACCAAACCAACAGCAGTGAAATACGCACATCACTCAAACCCACCTCAGCGCATACCCAAACCCCCTACCAAACAACCCCCCATAAAATCGCCGTCAATGGTGCAATACATCTTCACCCCCTGGCGCTCCCGCCACGACCTCCTCACCATCCGCTCCCAATTCTACCCCGACCACCACCCCCCCTCCCCCTCCCCCCCAACAACAACCTCTCCGGAAACCCAAAAATCCCTCGCCGTCGCCCGCGTCGCCACCTGGATGCACCGCACCGGCTGCCCGCACCTCGTCGAGTCCACCGCGCTCCTCACGGCCGCCATCCTCGCCGACGTCCCCGACGGTAGCAGTGGGGGGAGCTACGCCGTCCGCGCCGCCTACGCCGCCGCCTTCAGCCGCTTCGTCACGGGCCTGCTGGACTCGCACCAGGACCGCGCGAAGAAGATGAGCATGTACGGGCTGGCGAGGAGCGTGGGGTTGCCGGCGGCGTTTGTCGAGTTGAGGCACCAGGCGACGCATGAGGCGCTGCCGAGTTTGGTGAGGTTGAGGGGGGCGGCGAGGGGGGGGTTGGAGTGGATTTGGGGGTATTATTGGAGGGGGCTTGAGGAGGGGGAGGGCATGGGGGATGGTGGTGGGAAGGGGGGAGGGGAGGTGGTGGTGGGGGATGGGGATGGGGAGTGTAGGAAGGTGGTGGGGGAGTGGGTGGATGTGGAGGAGGAGGGGGAGAGGGTGAGGGGGGTGAGGGAGGCGGTGGAGAGGTTTGGGGAGGGGGAGGTGTTGCGGTGCTTGGATGGGATTGTGGAGGGGGCGAGGGATGCGGGGACGTTGAGGAGGGCGTTGGGGCTGGTGAGGGTTTTGATGGAGGGGGAGAGGGAGAAGGCAGAAGAAGGGGAGAAGATGGACGAGGGAAAGGCAGAGGGAGGGGTGAGGGATGTGGAAATGCTGAGGGCGGAGATGGGGAGGGCGTGGGAGGTGTTGAAGGGGATAGAAGCAGGGGGGGGAAAGGAGGGCGAGGGCGAGGTGGAGATGAAGGAGGTGTTGCCTGGCTGGTCTCTGTATGATGAGGAGACGTGGGTGCCCAAGCCGATTGGTGTTGTTTAGATAGACACCTAGATGGAGGAAGAAAGGGGGCCTCGAGGGTGGTCATGTGACCCTTGTGGATCAGAGGCCCGGTTGCCCAATGGCCGCAATAACGTCATCGCCGGTAATCATCCACCACCTCCAGCAGCGAACCAGCGACGGTTATCGTGACCCGCGACGCCGTCTCACTGCATCCCGTCTTCACTGAGGGGCTTCACTTGTCGTATCCATGAACGTCCTCACTCGCAACAGGGCTCTAGTACCGCGACAGATTCGATTTCTAGCCACACCAGTATGATCGTCAGCTCCATCACTTTCACCAAATCCAGGCGAACTAACTCGGCGTGCAGCTCATCACCCGCCGAACAATGCGCATCCAATCGATCCCCATGTGTATGCCCCCCCGTACTTCGAGTCCAGTCACCCTCCCAGATCTGACGTTGTCATGAATAGGGGTGGGCAGTAGTGACAACTACGCCTACCTCGTCGTCGACGACAAGACCAAGGACGCCGTCATCATCGACCCGGCTCATCCGTCCGAGTACGTCCGCCCCCCCCTCTCCCCAACACCCAAACTAACCCCCCTCAGAGTCGCCCCCGTTCTCAAAAAGGCCATTGACGATGGCTCCATCAACCTGACCGCCATCGTCAACACCCACCAGTGCGTCCTTCACCCCCTTTCCCACCCCCTCCCAACTAACCCCCACCCAGCCACTGGGACCACGCCGGAGGCAACACCGAACTCGCAAGACCCCCATCCCGTCACACTGACTTCCCATTAACACATCAACCAGCTCACCACCCTCGGCAACAACCTCGACATCATCGGCGGCAAGGACTGCCAAAAAGTGACCAAGACGCCCGCGCACGGCGACACCTTCAAGATCGGCAGCATCGCCGTCAAGGCGCTGCACACGCCGTGCCACACGCAGGACAGCATCTGCTACTTTATGCAGGACGGCGACGACAAGGTCGTGTTTACCGGGGACACGCTGTTCCACGGGGGTGAGTCCGTCCCTCCTGCGTTCTATTTGCCTGCGAGGAGATGCTGAATCCGGAAAGGGTGTGGCAAGTTTTTCGAGGGCACCGGCGAGGAGATGCACAGGGCGCTGAATGTCGTGTTGGGGGCGTTGCCGGATGATACCAAGGTTTTTGTGAGTTCTTCTCTTCCCTGTTGGTTGGGGTGGTGGTGCTGATGGGTGTAGCCTGGGCATGAGTATACAAAGTCCAATGTTCGGTTTGGGCTGTCGGTGCTGAAGAGTGAGGCGGTGAAGAATTTGGAGGCGTTTGCCGCGGAGAATAAGGAGACGCAGGGACGGTTTACGATTGGCGATGAGAAGAAGCATAATGTGTTTATGCGGCCGCAGGTTAGTGCTACGTGGTTTGGTGTGAGGGAGGGGGTAGGCGCTGACGATGAACAGGACCCCGAGATCCAAAAGGCTACAGGCGAGACGGATCCGGTTGCCATCATGACGAAGTTGAGGGAGATGAAGAATAGTTTCAAGTGAGTGCGATTTCAGGTCTATGGGATGGGGATGGGGATGGGGGTGGAGTGACTGGCGGGAGCGGAGGTGGTGAGCTGGGGGGGAAGTCAAAGTCAGAATTGGAGCGGTTGATGTTGATTGTCTTTTGCGCGCGCGCTCTTCGTGTTTACAGGGAAGCTCCGGTACAAAAGACATCAAATCTTTGATGGGACATGAGTTGGAGCGTCGCTGGGTGGTCGAGGAGCCGGGTTGAGGGCTGGGTGGCTTGGATGGCATGCCATCTAGGGCGGGGAGGGTACTGTCAGACAGACAGCAGATGCTATTCAACCTGGCAGGACTCGGAACTGCCTGTATATGGATGTCTACCGGCGGCCCGGTGAAAATAAACCGAGGATGTCAGTCAGATCAGACGCCGTCCAGTCGCTGGGAACTATTCGGTGTAGAATATATCTTGGCTCGCTCAATCTTCACTCTCTCATTTTCCCTGAATTTCCCTAGTGAGGGATTTCATCGCCCAACAAATTTCCTGGTCTTCCGGCTGCCTCGATCTCCCGGGTCAACCCAGCCGGCAACAGAGAAGACGAAGTGCTGCGAGTCTACCCGTCTGTTCCCAGCTCAAGCATGAAGACGAAGCCAACACTCCGCCTGGAGGGCGCAACAAATTGCCGAGCAAAAGGACCACCTGCGGCTTCCGTGCCCTTCCATCCCACCATTTGTAAATCCCACCCCAAGAGAAAAAAAAACCCCCAAGTCAAAAGGGGTTGCGCACCCCTTTCACCGCACGCCGGCAACATGCATGCGACCCTCCATGTACTCCAGTTCCGCGCATGCAGTCCAACCAACAGCGGGCAAGATGGCCGAGCGGTCTAAGGCGCCAGGTTCAGGTCCACCTGAATTTCGCATTCTATCCCAGAGTGTTTCCTGGTCGGAGAAATCCGGCGCGAGTTCGAATCTCGCTCTTGTCAGATTTTTGCTGCCCACCCTTCACTGGAAGATGGGATGGGCATGTTCTTTTTTTGCTCGTGGCACGACATCTGCAAGAGGGAATTTCAAGGGCGTTGGCTTCGTGTCTGGGGGACGGCTCCCGCGTTCGACATTTTCATGGGCTGCTCGTCGTGGGCTCCCAACGACCAAGATAATTGAGGGAGAATCGGGTATCGAAGAAACTCACAATTTGCACTGACCTGGACACATGAGACCCAATGCAGCCTCGTCGCTGGAATCTTACCTTCTTGTCCAGCAGCTCGCTGATGGCGGGAGCTCCTCGATGTCAAGCTGCCAGCATCCGGCACCACGATGCCGCCCACCCCCTTGACGATTCCGCCTTGGTGTCGACGCCTCGACGCCTCTTGACACAAGAGACAACATGACAGGAAAAGACAGGCAGCACCAGGAATTAGCTGGCCACCACCGACCCACTGCCTTCTCTCAAGGAGAGCAGACGGGACGTATGTTGTGGATGAAGCCGCTGTCCATATCCCAACCTCTCCAGCTCTTGCCCTATATCACCAAGATCGCACCTACCCCCTTCCAACATTCCCATCGCCCGCTGGCGCCCGCTGAACAGCCCAATGGTCCAAGGCGTCTTGTTATCCAAGTGGCAGAGAGCCTTGATGCTGCTTTGCCTTGAAGATGCACTTGGAACGATGAGGGTGTTGAAGGGGCGGGTATCGAGGCAGAGGGTCGCCTATGACTGTATCTCGTGGAAGCACGGCATTCCAGGTAAGCTCAGTAGAATATCTGCTGGGATGACTTAAGGAGAGGCATCGGTAGGTGTGGTCGAATCGCTCCGCGCCGGTATATTGACCTCGTTTGCATCTTGGCGAGGAATGTCACGAGCTTACGGAGTTGAGCGACCAGGTTCCAAGAGGAGCTACCACTGCACTCGTCCCTCCCTCAAACACCCTGAGCGCCATCGGCCGTCACTTCCTCCAGTCTAAATTTCATCAACGCATGGACTCGGAACACAAGGGACACGGGGATTGGAGCCTCGAACGCTGCTCTCATCAATTCTCGTTGCAAAACACAAGAGATGTGTCCATTCGGTCTGTCTCCGGAAACCACGCCACCGAGCCTCGAAAGAGAAACGGTGATTTGCAGCTTGTCGGACTCGTGTCATCCTTTTGGGTATGACAGGAGTGTTGTTTCAATCTTGCTTCATTGTCCACACTTGCATTCGCCCTGGTGGTTGGAGACGGCAAGCTCTAGCAAAATGTTGAAGCTGGTGTGGGGAGGGAGGGGAGGGAAAGGAAAGACAGCAAAGGAGAAAAGTGCGAGTCCGGCATCGCCATTTGCGACAGCCACCACTGCGATACCTTGAAGAAGCGCTCCTGCATGACAGTCTGATCTCAGACGGCAGGAGACAGCTTCGATTGACCTCTGCTGATCGCATCGAGGTCGATTGTTCGCATGGTTGCGAAATCTGTGATGTTGAGGTGAGAAGAGAGCAATGCAAAATTTCTGCCGAAATTTATATCAATCCCACCCCACGTGACCTGGCGCCGGATTGGCGCATATCCATCCCCACCCCACTCTCCAATCCAAACCCCAACCCTCCTCCCCCACCCATCGCATCTCCCCCGAACCCTGCAGCAGCAGCCAAACGCGACATCGCATCGCATCGCATCCGCGCATCATCACCACTTGACACCGCCTCCCCAGGCCGGCAGCACTGCCGCCAGGCAACACAAAATGGTACCCCCCCCCAAACACCACCACCCAACCCCCAAGCTAACCCCTTTGTCCCCCCCAGCCCCCCAAACGCCGCCCACCCCCACCGGCCACCGCCGAAGCCAGCACCTCCCGCGCCGCGCGCCCCTCCAAGCTCGCCAAGGAGCACGGCATCACCGCGCAAGAGGAAACCGACATCCGCGAAGCCTTCAGCCTCTTCTCAGAGCCCATGGACGGCGAAAAGGAAGGCGTCATCCCCATCCCCGACGTCCGGCGCGCCATGATGTACTCCCCCCTCCCACCCCACACCCCCCAACCATAACTAACACCCCCCCCCAGCGCCCTCGGCATCCCCCCCTCCTCCAAATCCGAACTCGCCGACTTCATCTCCATCCTCGACCCCGACGACGAGGGCTTCGCGACGTACCCGTCGTTCGTGGGCGTGTGCGCGCTCAAGCTGCAGGCGCGCGAGCCGCCGTCGGACGCGGCGCACGAGGCCGAGGTGGACGAGGCGTTTGCGCTGTTTGCCGGCGCGGGCGGCGGGGGAGGGGCGCAAAAGGTGATAACGCTGGGGCAGCTGAAGCGGGTGGCGGCGCTGCTGCGGGCGGAGGACGTGAGCGAGGAGGTGTTGAGGGATATGATTCTCGAGGCGAACGGGGGGGCGGGGGTGGGGAAGGGGGTGGGGAGGGATGAGTTTGATGGGGTGATGAGGAGGGCGGGGGTTTGGAGGTGACTGGGGGGAGCGAAGGGGGGGAAGGTTGGGCTGAGGTGATGCTCGGCCGGGGAGGTCTTGTTGAGGCTCCATATACCCACGGTCGGCATGCGAGGGGAGAGCCCGCGGTTGCGAGGAGATGGTCATTCTGTTGTCGAATTCCTGGTCGAAGCTATGAATGGGGGTTCTGTTAATATTGGGAGACGGCGACCATAGAGTCGGAAACATGGAGACTCGTCTCAGAGTCCAAAGACTCGGCAAAGGGAGAGTGGAGACATGATAATGATAATCTTGAATTGTATTCCTCCAACTTTCGCCAGGGAGTCGGGGCTTGCCTGGCATTCGTCGAAAGTATGGGAGTCGCCGTCCGCTGTCCAACGCCGTAAATAATGCAAAAAAGATCACCATGATCTGTCAGATGCTCGTCGTCCATCATCCATCCATCTAGCCAGACATGCCCAGATGCATCCTAAACATTTCTGTATCCGCCCGATCAACGTTCTGTAAGTCCTCCTTGTCCAAAATCCTGTCCTCCAGTCCCGCATCACCGCTCCGCAGCGGCATCAACAACAATATCCGGCGCCGTCCCGGCATTCGTCTCAATCTTGCCTGCGGCGGCGGCATCGGCCGCCACCTTGGCCGCGGCGGCCTCGCGCGCCTTTTGCGAGTCCAGCACGGCCTGCAGCTCGGGCGGGACCTTGAAGCCGGCGTGGTCCGAGTGCTTCTTGTAAAAGTAGTTGTCGGGCTTGGGGCGCAGCTCGGCGGGCAGCTCCTCGAGCACGCAGGCGAGCAGGCCGTCGATTGACTTTTTCATGGACGAGTCGCGGTGCCAGATGGAGATGAGGTGCGAGTTGAAGCGGACCGAGAGGCCGACGCCGCAGATCTGGTCGCCTTGGTAGGGTCAGCTTTCGTCCGAACTAGACGGGGAAGGGGGGCGCATACCATCATCCAGCACGCTCTGCAGCTTCTCGCCAATGGCCAGCAGCTGCACGCGCGTCCAGACGTCGGGGCCGATGCTCTTGGGCACGCGAAAGGTCCAGCTCCCGCCCAGGATGTTGCGGCGGTCCTCCCAGATGGGCTTGAAGCCGGCCTTGAACAGGTAGATGGACTCGCGCATCTTGATCTGCTCGACGGGCGTGTTGTTGTTGTAGCGCCAAAAGTCCTGCACGCTCTCGATCTGCTCGCCCAGCTGCTCCAGGTGCACCTGGTACTCGCCGTCGTCGCCGGCCTTGGCCCCGGGCGCCGGCGCCTGGTGCCGGTCGAACCACACGTTCCAGTAGTGTTGGGTCGGCAGCGGGCGCATCGCCTTGAGCATGTTGCGCTTGGCGTCGTCGCGCTGCTCGGCGGGCGAGGCGACGCTGGGGGAGTTGGGGTCGGAGGACTGCGACAGGCCCGAGAGGCCGCGCGTGAAGAGGGATGGGCGTGATGACATGGTGTGCGTGTGTGTGTGTGTGTGTGTTGAGGAGGATGGAGGTGTTTGGAGGAGAGACGGCGATGGTGTAGGTAGGTAGTTGTAACTTGTAAGTCACAGCGACGACGCCAAGGGTGGACACTGGGGAGAGGGGGTTGGAGGAGTGGTTGCTCGGCGGGGTACCTGCGTGAGGTGTGATCGGCTCCTTTTCCGTTTCCTCAAACACGCCCAATGCGTTTCAACAAGGTCTCTGCGGATAGGCTGGCTGGGAGAGGCGTGGCACCGAGTCCAACGTGACCAGACGGCCAAGAAGCGCCAGATGGATTTATGTGCTGGCGAGAAGAGGCACGTCGTCCCAAGTCAGGGGTAGATGGCGGGGAGGGGGGAGCCCAGGGTCCCAGGTGGGATGTCGGGCGTCAGCCGATTCACAGCCCCTGGGCCAGAGGGGTCGGCCACAGCTGAGCCGTCACCGTGACAGGGACCTGGTGGACAGCAAAGGCACCAAGACGAGGCCGAAGAAGTGGCGGTTCCTACTGGTCACTTATTTAGAAAGACATGGCCTCATCGACGTGGAAGCAGTGCCGACCTGTCAATCGCATCGTCAGAACATGAAGAGCAAAAGACGCCAATCCCAAAGGGTGAAACATATTCCCCGAGTGGTAGAGATGGAGCTCCCCTGTTGTTTCAACTTGACGATGGGCCATGGCCACGATCTGCAAAGGCGGGGCATCTCAGCCGGCACCCGGGCTCGACTCCGGCCAACCTCGCATTACCTGTCACCTCTCGAATTGACATTCGTCTTGTCTTGGGGTAAGGCCTCGTTGGGCCGTTTCTGCCACGACAGCTCCAGGGGGAGCTGGTCATGCCAATGGGTTGAAGAGCAAAGGAGCCAATCCAGAGCTGAGGAGGCCAGAATATGCAGTTAGCAAGGCGTGGAATGGATGGCAGGGCCAGCAACCGGCCCCTCGTGGGTTGATGCAGTGACCGATCGGGCAGCTTGTCATATCGTCGACCTTGCCGTCGAGCATGCCTCGTGCAAATTCCATTGTCGGCGGACGTCGGAGGGACGAATTGTTTCGAGTTCGAGACTGCCAGCAGACAATGAAAAGAGCAAGATGGAATTCCTGGAAAGCCATGGTGCTAGGCTTGGCGCTGGTGGGTCGCTGCGGCGGTAGGGTATCGCTATCGATATCGATAGAGAGCTCTCGATTAGGTTCGTAGCACAGCTTGGAAGCGCGTCATCCGCGTCCGTCCGTGCAACGAAAATATTCGGTTTCCATCTCAACCCTTCTCCAGCTGCCTGCTTGCGCATTCGCCCGATCTTGACGAAGCCTCTTCGCCCTGCCTCGGCGAGCTAGCTAGCTGGCCACTGCCACGCACCACACCACCAATTACGGCAGAGGGCTTGAACCTTGTCGACTCGAAGGCCCTGTCGACAGCTGCCACCTCATTGTTGGGCACCGCAGCCCGCAGACGACATTGTTTGCCCTGGAGTGAGGAGTGAGTTGCAAATTCACCAGGTAAGAAGCGCGCACATTCTCCCCGTCCATTGTTCCCATTGTCCCGAATCGTCTGAAGGGGGTGGTGAATGCAATCGGGCCTCCTTGAGTCACCTGGTCCTCCGGAGCCATCTGCCCCCAAGCCATATATTTCCACTCCTCCCACCATCCTCTCCCCAACTTCAACCACGCACAGAGCTGTCTCGATATCCAAACACACCCTCTGCGCTGATCACTGTTTACAATCGCTTCCTCCTCCCTCCTCCTTCCTCCTCAACATTACTCCTCTTCCCACTCGAGGCCATCACCACTCCCGACCTTCACCATGCCCGCCTCTACTTTCGCACCCGCACCACCCCCCATGCCGGCGGCCGCACCCTCCCCTGCCCACGGGCAAGGGCTGCAGCTGTTCACCGAGGGCGTCGACATTGCCCTTCAATACTTCAACCAAGGCACCCGAGAGAACTTGCCGTCGCTGACCGAGCTAGCCAGAGCCTGGGCAGCGAGATACCACGGCCACCGCCCCAAACTCACCGTCGCCAACAGCGACTTCTCCGACGTGTTTCCACACGCCTTCAACCTGAACATCGAGGCCGGCATCCGTCTCCCTCCCGACAACATGGCCCCTCCGGCTCACTCGCCACAGCAGCTCTCCCTCGAGCCATCCGAGACTCTTGCCTCGGACGAAGAGATGGACAACGTCGTGGACTTGAGAACCCGTCGACCCCACCCCGCCGAGGCTCGCGTCAAGCCGCAAATGAGAGTCAACGCCGGCATGCTGCGCTGCAGTGGTCTCCTCGACAGGCTCCCGCAGTTCCTCGAGCAGCTGGCCCAGGCCAACACCGAGACGGAGGCTGAGCTGGCCAACAAGCCGGGTGGCTCGGGCTTCGAGCTTGACGACGACGAGGCCGCAAGCCAGCCCCACATCTCGATGGACGTCTTCGCGGGTCTGATGAAGCCCCGCCGCCGCCGTCACCCCCGTGGGCTCGCCCTCCCTGCCGATTTCGACAGCGCCAACGACGGCGACCAGAGCAGCGATGCCGAGAGCGTGGGGTCGACCTCCACCTTCAACAGCGCCGCTCCTCCCCCCAGCAAGAAGCGCAAGGCGATGGAAGACGACGACCGCTCCGTGTCCCCGGCGATCTCGACTAGCAGCGGAAGCAGCGGAAGCAGCAGCTCCTCTGGCGGCCCGACCAGGATCATCAGGATCAAGGTCCCAGAGAGCCTCCGCAGCCGAAGCCAGAGCCGGGACAACTCGAGCGACGCATCGAGCACGGGTAACATCATGGCAAGCCCCAAGTCTTTGTCGTTCTCTGCTTCTGCCGCAGCTCGAGTCTCGCCCAAGCAGCCCACCAAGGGACGCCCATCGTCCCCCAAGAGACGCCCATCACCCCGCATCGTCCTCACGGGCCGATACAGCCCCTCGGTATCCCCCCCAGCCGACAAGACCGCCGCCAGCAATGCTCAGGCCTCGGACTCGTCCGAGCCCCCCCAGAAGAAGATCAAGCTTGTTTTGCGCAGCAGCTCTCGCGACGCGGACCGATCTTCCAAGCCATCAAGCAAGGGACTCTAACGCAGCGAGCGACAGCACGATGGGGTCTCACATTGGCTTGGGTATACAGGGCTAGACAACCGGCAACGGGCATTACACTGGGTGGGCATGGAGTTCAGGATCATTCGGACCGGTTTTCTCTCCACTTTAGCATTGCATGGCACATGGCGCATTGCATCATCGAGCAGAAGAGCATCATCTGTCCTGCACCACGGGCGGGGCATGACATGCTGCAGCACTCGAGCACATTCGACGGCTCTCTCGGCCAACATCTCATTCGGCATATTCTTTTGGACTCTTTCTCGGCACTTCTCCGGGGTCTTTTTTGGCGCACAGGCGGAAGGTTTCCTACCAATTCCCAAGATACCATGCATGGACCGGGGCGTTATGGGTTGATGACTTTATGGAACATTATGAGCAACGAGCACATGCCATTTTGGGTCCCTTTCTTTTGTTTATTCGGGACGGTGGACATTTTATCAGCATTTAGGAGGCAACTACTTTGGCATTTAGGTGGCAGCTACTTTGCATTTAGCAGCTACTCAGGCATCGTACATAGTCACAGGATACATTGAATCCTACTAACCAAACCTCATTGCGTGTGCGTGACGTGTATGTGTTGTGCCGTGTATCACCACCGATGATGCCTTTAAGCTTCAGATTCGGTCTGCCCATTTCCTCCTCGGCGTCCATAAACCCTCCTCCACCTCTTCAAGCCTCACTCGGATGCAGAAGACCATAATACAATCCAATACTGGTTTGTTTGTTAGCGCGAGACATGCGAGATACTAGCCAAGGCCGGAAACCGTTCAATATAGGCCTTGGTGATGGAACTGGATACTTATACTTTTTGCAGACCAGGCCCTGAAGTCGGAACTGGAGGCGTCCGCTCATGTCATGTAGGCATCACCTCCCTGGCAAGACGTCCCGCGCTAACAAACAAACCAGGGCTGGAGTGTACGTCTCCAAGTGCCTCGAGCCTCGCGCAGGCCCCGACTACCCCCCGGGAGGGACTATCTGTTCCGAAGCCGGCCTAACACCGGCCCATCCTCCTTTGCTGCCTTGGCCCCGAGACGGGAGGACCCAGATTCCCCTGAGTCCCGCCCTCGACTGGTACGACCGTCCAGCCTTCCTCAATAAGGGGATCGAAAGCATCGGCGTACATAAGGTATGACGAGGCTTCTGTTGCTGTCCTTGAGGTAAGATCGGCAAAATGAAACATACCGCAGATGTCGCCCTGCGTAAGAATATGTCGTTCAGGCTCCTTCGCCCGGGTACGGCAGTGTATAAAGACCGCCCACGCAAGCCCTATCGCGGATATACGGTTTGGTCGTAAGAACCGGCTACAAGCGGTGATCCCCCCCCCCCTCTCCCCCTCCCACCCCCATCAACAGCCCGGCGAGTGGCACGCGTGCGGCGGAGATTCCCCACTCCCCAGGAAACCCCCCCACCCCACACCAGAGAAGGGGGCGATTCGGGAGCGGTTGTCTACGATGATGCAACTGGGAGGATGCTTGGTGTTCAGGGGACTACAGCCTCACCCGCGACCACCAGCGAGAGGCTCACATATGTAACATACACCTATTGAGGATGTTTTCAAGGGCATCCAAGAGACATCGGTCGATGCCGGTATGAGCCAGGGCAACATGAGGGGATTCGTGTCCTTGGGGGACATGACCGGACGCTGCTTGGACGCACGCCCGGGCTTGGACATCGACGATGTGTGCGGTGTCGACGGTCGAGCCACCGGTCAGGTCGTAGGAGCTTCTCCACTGTCCTCTGGGCGGACTTGTCGTCTTTGCCGCGTACAGCTTTCCCTTTCCCTTTCCCGGTTGTGGATGCTGTTGCGGTGTCGTGTTCGGAAGTCGACTGGGACGCTGCTTGGACGCACGCCCGGGCTTGTACGTCGACGATGTGCGCGGCGTCGACGGTTGATCCACCGGTCAGGACGTGGGATGGTACCGTCCTCTGGGCGGACTTGTCGTCTTTGCCGTGTACAGCTTTCCCTTTCCCGGTTGTGGATGTGGCTGCGGCGTCGTCTTCGGTCTGGTGTCCAGGTGGGGTGGGGAGGTTGGTGGCCTTGTCCCAGAATGCCTTTCCTGCCTTGTGGTATCTCTCTGCCATGTCACTTTTATTGTAGTCAGACGCCTCGGCCCCTCCTCTCGCGGCTGGCGCGTCGTTGGCAGGCAGGTTGTTGTCGAGCAGCTGAGTTGCGGCAGATTTGCCCCTTTTTTGCTGGAGGTGGTCCCGGCAGCCCGGCATTCGGACTCGGAGTCCTCGAGAACTTTGGTGAAGAGATTCTCGTCTGGACGGGTGGCATGGGTTGGAGCCAGACGAGGATGATGACGTGGACGCACTCCCTCGGTGGATCGGCGTCGCTCGGGGACTGGATCGGACCCCTGGGGGGTGAGGAAGGCGGCGTGGCATCGCTCTTGTCGTGTTCGCTCCAATCACCTTCCATTGTGGCTGGAATTGAGCAGTTTTCTTGGCCTCCTCGGCGATAGAATGAAGCCTTTCCCCGTGGGGTGATCGGTGAAGATGGTCCCGCGTTGAGACGTCGGATCTGTCACTCATCTGGAACTCGTCCCTACCAAGAGAATGAACGCATTGGATGCTCTCCTGTGCTCCTCTTGAAGTTCTCTGGGACGGTTGGTTTTTCCTGTATAGATAATGGCAGTCTCAAGGTCGCTCCCATTCTTGTCCACATGCGTATAGACGCGGGAGGATTGGAAGGAGGGCTAGAAGCCCCATTCCATCCCCATCACTCTCCGACCATCGGCCAGCATGGATGAGACTTCCTCGCCCCTCACACGAGAGAAGCGCTATTGGGGGACGACGGGGGCGCGAGTGGGCCGGGGACGGGCACCAGATGCGTAGCGGCGTTAGGTGTGTTGTTTGCGGCGTGGCTTCTTCGACATGTTGGGTCGGGGGGTTGGGGGGCCTGGCGATGGCGTCTTTATATTTCCCGGCTCGTTGGAAAGGAGGGAGGAGGGGGGGTTGTGTTCGGGAGGGAGACAGGACGAAGTGTTTTTTAATCCAAGGGGCTTCGTCCAGCTCACACAAAACACCACACCACCCACCTTAGGCATCCAGCCTCACCACCACCTCCCGCCCCGGACAGTCAAGCATCACAAAGAAATCCCATTCCCACAGTGTTACGCTATGCTATGCTCTCCCACAATGCTAACTGATACCAGACCACTGACAAGTCGGGACCAAGCAAGCCTGACCCCGTCTCGATGCCCTCGTCCCAAGCAAAACAGAAAAGCTGCGCCAAGCCCACCCCCTAAACACCATACAAGGCATAAACAAACAAAAAGGGGAAAATCCTGTAATCCCACCTGAGTAACTGTATCATCGCTGCCAAGGCAAACCCATTCCCTCCTCCCTCTGCCACCCATAAAAAAACAACCATACGCTTGCTTTGTCCCGCTCCCCCCCCAACCCAAAACTCCAAGTCGTACCAGTTACACGACACCATCATGATGCCATCATTTTCATAACCCATCCATCCCACCCCCTGCGCCCCCCCCCCAAAGCTTCAGCCCTACCTCAGCTTGAGAATATGCGACAAGTCCGAAATCGGCTTCCTCGCATTCTCCCCCTCGGGCCAAAACCGCTTCTTGTCATCCCTCAGCTGCGCCTTGAACACGCGAAGCTCATCCAGCAGGTGGTACGTAGCCTCCTGCGTTTCCCGACCCTCACGCGCCAGCTTCTCATACGCCTCGTCCTCCTCATCCCACCCCTCCTCCTCATCCTCCTCCTCATCCCCGCTCTCCTCCCTCCGATTCTCCTTATCCCCCTCCTCCTCCACCTCCTCCTTAACCACCACATCCGGAATCGGATTCCGCAAGCTATCCAGCGCGAGCCTCAAGTGCCGCCGCAGCGCCTCGTTCTGCACCTCGAGGCTCCGAATCTTGCCCTCGGCCACCAGGCTCCGCTCCTCCATCGCCTGCTGCAGCTTGCGCACCTGCGCCTGGTACTCCTCGAGCCGCTCCTCGGCGTCGCGCGTCTCCGTCTCGCTGCGCCGCCGGCTGTCGTTGACGACCAGCTGCAGCGCGCGAATCTCGTCCGCCATGGCCGCGATCTGCGCGTCGCGCTCCGCCGCCGACAGGCTGTCCTGGTTGACCACGGCCCGCGTGCGGATGCGCTTGGCCTGGTCCGCGTAGCGCAGCGTCGAGAGCGTCTCCTCGTAGTCCGACGGCGCGATGCACGCGATCATGGCCGTCTTGGAGTTGCCGCCGAGCGAGTCCTTGAGCAGCCAGGTGAGCACGCTGTCGCGGTAGGGGACGACGGATTTGGAGGAGGAGGAAGACGGGGGTTTGAGGCTGCCGCCGCTCGGGGCTTTGCTCTTGCGGCGCTTCTGGGGGTCGGCGAGGGCGGCGATGACGCGGCCGAGGGTGGTGAGGGACTTGTTGATGGAGCTGCCCTCGCGCAGGCGCTGGCCGGTGGCTTCCGTGGATTTTGCGCGTTCGCTGCCGGCGAGGTCGACGAGGCGGATGCGGCTGCTTCGTTCCGTGGTCTCGTCCGTCTCGAGGTCGTGGTGGATCTGCTTGAGCATGATGGTAAAGACCGAGTGGCTGCGCGAGCTCTGGTCGTTCATCTTGGTGCTGGCCGTGGTACGGTTGGCGTCGCCGTTGCGCATGTAGCGCAGGATCTCGTTGATGCTGCGCACGGGCACCTCGGTGAGGTCCTTGACGTAGGGGCCCTCGACGGGCGACTCGCGCACCTTGAGGTTGTAGGGCTCCTTGCCGGGGAGGACGGGCACCAGTAGGTCGCGGACGTGCTCGTTGTAGACCTCAAAGTAGCTGACGCGCACGTTGTAGCTGATGTTGGGGGTTTCCTCCTGGGCGGCGGCGATGCGCTCAAACAGGTCCTCGCACGTGCGCGGGATCAGGCCGGGCCGGTCGGGCGTGCCCATCATGGTGTACGACTTGCCCGAGCCCGTCTGGCCGTAGGCGAAGATGCACGTGTGGTAGCCCTCGAAGTTGTGGTCGAGGAACTCTTCGCCGAGGCTGTCGTAGACTTGCTCCTGGCTGGCGTAGTGCTCGTCGCGCTCGTCGTGGCTCCAGAAGCTGTTGTCAAAGGTGAAGCTCTTTTCCTCCGTGTTGGACTTGCGCGACCGGGCGCGCGCGTTGGCGGGATCCGTGTCGTTGGGGGCCATGAGAATCGTCTCTTGGGTGAGGGGGTCCATGCTGATGAGGCACTCGGCATCGCGCTCGATTTCTGGGGCGGAGTGGTTAGCAATTGGGTTTGTTTACCTCGAGGTTCGGTCCGTCTCCCTCCGCAACCCGAGGCGACCAGCTCGCCGGAAATAAAAGAAAAAACTCACCACGAGGTAGAAAGGCGCGAACTCGAACGACGACTCTGACATTTCCTCCCGGATCCGCCCGGGCATGGGGCGGGACTGTCCCATCGCGGGCTCGCAGCGAGGGCGTCGAGGCCGACGAGCGGACGGAGCGCTGCATCGTGGAGCGGTGCGAAGACGGCGTCGGCGTGGGCATGAGACGCGAGACCAGCGAAAAGGTCGTCAGGGACTGTTGGAGTCTGGCGATGATGTCGTCCCGCCGGATCTGGAGGAGATTGTACATGGGCGGCAGTACCCTGCTAGCTCGCCGTCGTTTGTTTACTTGGGGCGTGGCCGTGGGGCAGGTGTTGCTGGGGTGAGCGTGTGGAGCAGCCAAGCGGCGAGGAGGAGCTGGAGACCAGGGGCGCGATTGGAGAAGAGGGCGCCTATCGTCGCTGTCAATTGCCGAGTGGCCAGTGCTGTCACCACTGAAGACGCCGTCTTCGTTTTCGTCCGACATCTTTTTCTCCATCAAGCTGTGCTACGTGGCACGGTAAAAAAGAGGGAAAAGGTAAACATGGGGACAGCTCTGGTTTTGTATGTCCTATTGGCGTGGAATGCATCCATTGGCAATGTCTTGCAGCCACGCGACTGCATTGTCTCACCGCAGAAAGGGAGAGGGTGACAAACTGAATTGGATTGGGACGGCTACTGACCATCCTCGAGAACCTCGAGTACCTACCCGAGTACCGCCTGCTCCACGCTGAAATCACAGAAGCGAAACTCTACCAACGTCCAACATCATACACCCCACTCACGCCCTCTTCAACCCCCTCCCCAACAACTCCCCCCCGACCTCCTTCACCAACCCCATCCCCTTGAACCCCTCCACCCCCTCCTTCGCCAGCACCAACTCCCCCGCCTCCATCATTCTCAACAGCTCCGCCAGCTCCCCCTCCAACGGCAACAGATACACCAAATACCCCAACGCCATCAACATCCCCTCGAGCGCCTCCTTGGACTTGTCCTCCTGCCCAATCGCCTCGAGCACCGACGCCGCCATCTCCACCTGTTCCCCCTCCGGCAGCCCATCCCCTGGCCCCTCTGACCTGGCTTTACTATTCGCCAGCGCGACGTTGAACATCAACGACGCCGCCGTCACCCGCACGTTGCTATGTCCTTCATCCAAGAAACTCGCTGACACGAGCTGCGTGACCGCCGCGCGGAGCCGGTCATGCCGGAGGACTTGTTCCGCGAACAGAGCGCTGGAGAAGAGGTTGCATGCCATTTGCAGCGTGACGAGACGGAGAGCGTATGGGCATGTTGAGGTGAGATTGTTAACGTGCTCCAGCACAGCGACGACGGTGTGGTGCCCTGCCTCCTCAGCGAGACAAGCACTAAAGCGCGGGTCGACGAGGGCGCAGCGGAGGAGGTCAACGATGGTGAAGAGCACGTCGGTGGGGAGAGTGGTGAGGGACTCGCGGACGTAGGCGGCAAAGTTGTCGACGTTGGGGAGGGTAGCTTCGGCGGGCCCGGAGGCGGCGCGGGTCTCGATGAAGCGCTTGATGGCGTGGACTTGGGCGTCGTGGGCGGCGGGGCCCATCTTGGCGAGGAGCTTGGGCAGCGGAGGGATCTTGTTGTAGAGGACGGGTTGGGCGTGGGGGTTGTTGAGGGTGGGGAGGTTGAGGCCTTGGTGGGGGTGCGGTGGCCAGGCCATTTGTACGAGGAGCTGGATGTTGCCGCGGAGGGCGCTGGGGTCGGCGCCCATCCAGCGGTTTTCTTGTTGGCCTTTGAGGAAGGTGATAAAGGTGGGCGTGGCGGAGATGGAGTACTGTCGGCCAACGTCAAAGGCTTGTGAGGTGTCGACCTTGATGAGGATGCCCTTGTCGCTGACTTCGGCGGCGAGCTGGTCGTAGAGAGGGTAGAGTGTCTTGCATGGCGGGCAGCTGGCTGATGTGAAGAAGATGATGGCGCAGGAGTGCTTGGCCTTTTCGAGCAGCGGGTTGAGCTGGGCCAGGCTGGTGACGATCTGGACCCTGCCTTCGTGGTGGTGTAAGTCGGCATTGGGCTTCACGGAGCTGCCCGGGGTATCCTGGATTCCGAGAATACCACCCCCGCGTTTGCTGGCGGAGATCTGCTGGTCCAGCATGGGCATCAGCATCTGGCCAAAAGGCGAGTCCCTGTCCAGCGTGTCAGTGTGATTCTCGAAGTATGTTTTTTGTGGGAGGCAACATACAAGACGGCCTGGGGCATGTTGGCAATGTGACTTGGGATGCCCTTGCCGAGCAGAAACATGGCAAAGTCATTGGAAAAGTTGTTGCAGTTGTGCCGCCAGAGGTCGTAGGCCGCGACTGTGTAAATCTCGCGAAGGGAGTCGAGGTATTCCTCAATAACATCCATGGGCACTGTAGGCTGGGTCAATGGAGTTCTCAGTCCGCCCTGGGTTTGCGCATACATTCTGTTTTCCCCAAGGGAATCTCTTGCATAGGCCGGCCAAGATGAGAGGAACCGGGTACGATTGACACTATGCTGCCGTCGTAGACATATTCGCGGCCTCGCAGCTTGATCGACGTGTGGTAGATGGCGTCGAGCTGGAAGCCCAAGAGGTTCTGCGACATTTGCCGCGCCATCCCCTGCGAGAGGTCGTAGACCAGAAGGGTGACGTCCATGATGGTGATTTTTGGTATTTATGTTTCGTATGAAAAAGGCGGAAAAGTTGGTGGTGAGTGTTGATGTTGATGTCTTGACTTCCAAGAGGCAACAGTGGTGACGAGGCGAACTTCTGGAATTCAAGGGAAGGACGGACTGGCTGAGCCAGGTACCATGGTACCTGTGAGGTCATCTGCCCAAGACATTTCGTGGCACACCACCAGCGTAAAGCTATACCGATAAAAATGTGAGAATTTTAGGATCAAATCCAACCATTCATTTCTCAATTTTCACTGCATTTTGACATGGAAATAGTTCAATTCGAGGGTCACTGCGGTGTGCCCACGAGTGCATGGATGTACTCGGTACCCGGTACTTGTTACTAACAGCTGAGCTTGGCACGGATCTCTGCCGAATTGGCGGCGTTGGATCTGGACACTCCTCTCCCAGCGGATGCTTGGCACGCGTAGCCCCTGGCTGGCAGCGTCAACCGCTGGAAATTTTGAAGGGAAATTCCACAACCTCGCCTCCTCCCCCCCCCTATTCATCCTCACCCACCGCGAACCTCGAGTCGACGACTTCACTCGACCCCGAGCAGCCCAACAACCCCAATGACTTGATTTTATTCTCTTCAGTCTCTCATTATCCCTCCATTTTTGCCCTTCTTTTGGTGCTTGCTTGTGCCAGTCGTGCCAGTGTAACGTCCGCCTCGCCACCGCCGAATCAAAAGACAAACACCACCACCTTGTACCTCGCCGCCGCCGACGTCCTTGCCGGTTGCAATCGAGCACCACAGCCTCCCTCATGCGGCGAACATCCGTCTCGTTGCCGACCAAGCAAGTCGCCCACGACCCCCACGAGAAGCCTGATCGCTACGACCTCGAGCACGGCCACGAGCCGGGCCTCATCGCCAGAATGCAGTCCGCATGGGTGTCGCAGTCGCAGCGCGCGCGCTGGATCAAGACGGGCGCCATCGTTTTCGTCGTCTTCCTGGTGTTCTTTTACTTTTCGCCCTCGGGCGTCGAGATCTACCATGGGGGTATGTCTCCTGGTCCCTCCAAACGCGCCTCTCACTGACATGTTCGTCGCAGGGTCATCATCTGGCAACCAGGGCCAGACGCCCTCCGACTCGTCGTACGGCACCGACCGGTGCACGAGGTCCTTCTCCAAGGACAAGCCCATTGTCCAATACGTCCTCATGATTGACGCCGGCAGCACCGGCTCGCGCATCCACGTCTACAAGTTCAACAACTGCGGCGCCGCCCCCGAGCTCGAGGACGAGGTCCTCTTCAAGATGACGGCCAAGATCGAGGGCAAGAGCAGCGGCCTGAGCGCCTACAAGGACGACCCCGAGGGCGCCGCCAAGAGCCTCGACCCCCTCATGGAGGCCGCCCTCGAGAAGGTCCCCGACAAGCTCAAGCGCTGCAGCCCCATCGCCGTCAAGGCGACGGCCGGCCTGCGTCTTATTGGTCCCGAGAAGAGCAAGGCCATCCTCGACAAGGTCCGCGAGCACCTCGAGACCAAGTACCCCTTCCCCGTCGTGTCCAAGGAGCAGAACGGCGTCGCCATGATGGACGGCTCCGACGAGGGCGTCTACGCCTGGATCACGACCAACTACCTCCTCGGCAAGATCGGCGGCCCCGACCACAGCGAGACGGCCGCCGTCTTTGACCTCGGCGGCGGCTCCACCCAGCTCGTCTTTGAGCCTACCTTTTCCCCCAGCCTCTCGGGCATCCCCGAGAAGCTCGCCGAGGGCGATCACAAGTACGAGCTCGACTTTGGCGGCCGCAAGTTCGCCCTGTACCAGCACTCCCACCTCGGCTACGGCCTCATGTCGGCTCGCGAGGCCATCATCGCCACCCTCGTTGAGGACCAGTTCTCCGCCAAGAAGGACGACCGCTCCTGGCTCGAGAAGCCCATTGTCAACCCCTGCTACGCCTCGGGCATGTCCAAGATGACCAACGTCAAGCTCGCCTCGTCGCACCCCCTCGGCGCCTCCCTCAAGCTGAACATGACGGGTCCCTCGACCCCGGCCCCGGCACAGTGCCGCGCTCTCGCCGAGCGCATCCTCAAAAAGGACTCGGCCTGCAACCTGACGCCCTGCTCCTTCAACGGCGTGCACCAGCCGTCCATCGCCAAGACGTTTGCCAAGGAGGATATGTACTTCCTCTCGTACTTTTACGACCGCACCCAGCCGCTGGGCATGCCCGAGTCGTTTACCCTCCGCGAGATGCACGACCTGGCCAACCGCGTCTGCAGCGGCGCCCCGGCCTGGGACGTCTTTGAGAGCGTCCCCGGCGCCATCGAGGAGCTCGAAGACCGCCCGGAGCACTGCATGGACCTCAACTTTATGCTGGCGCTGACGCACACGGGGTACGAGATGCCGATTGACCGCGAGGTCAAGATTGCCAAGCAGATCAAGGGGAATGAGCTTGGGTGGTGCTTGGGTGCTAGGTATGTTTTCTCTCTCCCCTTGGCCGTATTCTGATGCTAACTGTTGCTTGTAGCTTGCCACTGCTCTCGCAGGCTTCGGGATGGAAGTGCAAGATTTCGGAGGTGTACTAGACGCAGGACGACGAGGAAAACGAACCATGATGACACACATACTGCAGCGGGAATGCTGTCTACCACTAATACACGGGGGCGGACTACGATGCAACTCGGGCTTTAAAGAAGGCTCGCCATCGGGTGGTTGCGTAATGTAAATAGGAGGCACAGTTGGGTATATGTGCAGGAAACCGTCCATATTCTGTCGGATAGGAAGAGAGACGGAAACATATTGTGCGAATTCCATCTCGCTGCCTGGGACGCCCCTCTCCGGGCGAAAAAAAGGTAAATAAACAATGGGATTGATCACCGACACTTTGTACTGCGAAGCCTGCCTCCCGTCCCTCAGCCTGGAGGGGAGAAAAGAACCACCTTCACCCAATTGAACCAGCAAAATAAAACAGGTGGGAGAAGCAAAAGCTCACCCCCAAGCCCATCTCGTGGGGTTGGGGGTTACGAAACCCCCCGCCCGGTGTGGGAGTCGAATGGGGGGGTTTGCTTTCGATGGGAGGCCCGCTGTTGCATTTGCTGGACTACTTGGCCACAGCGGGGGTCTTTGCGTTGGGAATTGGGAGTGGGAAGGGGGGTTATATGCTTGGGGGAGGGAGGTAGGAGGGGAGGAGGGTAAGGAAGGAAGGTATGGGGGGCGCGGGGGGGTAGGTTGCCCGTTTGACATTCATCACAATCTCTTCTTGGATTGACATTACTTCACAGTACAAAAACACACCAACGCAGCCCACCACCTCTCACCTCACCTCTCCCCTCGCCTCTACTGTATCCCCTTATCCGCCCCCCCGCTACCCCCATCATCAACCGCCAACCCCACAAACACCACCAGCACCGCCGCGTACGCCAGCGTCGCCGCCAGCACATCCGCCGGCTTCTCCATCCGCCACGCCAGCACGCCCGCAAAGGCCACGACAAACGCCGTCGTCGTCGCCAGGCACGTGTCGCGCGTCCTGTGCAGCACCATGATCCACATGGGCGCCAGCAGGAACACGCCGCCCACCAGCCCGAACCACAGGCGCTGCAGGAACCCCGTGTACCACCCGTGCCAGTGCGTGGCCGAGCGCGTGCCGCCGATGGGCTCGCGCGCCGACTCCCACTTGTACAGCGTCGAGACGGGGTCGAGCGCGGCGTAGTCGGCGGGGGCGTCGAAGGCGTGGTGGACAAAGGACGCGCGCTGGAGGACCTCGTCGTCGGTGAGGCGCTCGGCCGAGACGACGAAGGGGTCCGCCGGGCGCGTGCTGCACGAGGTCATGTAGTCGTAGTCGCGGACGGTTTGGACTGGGGGGGGGGGAGCAACGGTTATTTGGTCTGGGGAGGGGGGGGCGCACGGGGGGCGAGGACCTACTGTACTCCTTGAGATCGGCCTCCCAGTCGACGGGGGTGCGCGGGTCGGCGCGCATCGAGACGATGTGGTTGACGAGGCGGCATTGGAGCTCGCGGAGGCGCATGCGCTGCAGCTCGGCGAAGGAGGCGTAGAGGCGCCGGTCGGGGGAGAGGTGGAGCTTGTCGCGGCGCTGGCGGGCTGACTTGGTGGGGGCGCTTCGGATGCGGAGGACGAGGTTGTCGATGTGCCGGCTGAGGACCCAGGGCTTGGGGTTTGAGAGGTCGAGGGGGGTATCGGCTGGAGGGAGGGGGGGTTAGGGAGGTGCAGATTGGGGGGAGGGCGGGGGGCGGACCGGTGAGGTAGCGGTCGCGGTCCATTTTGTTGGCGGTTGGTGATGGTGTGAGTTGGGTGTCTTGGTGTTTTGCTGGGTCAGGGTTGCGGTCTTGGGCCTTGCGTCGAGATCGTGGGCAGCTCCGGCGGACTACCGGGAAGCGATGATGGCCTTTTCAGCTTCATCTTGACAGGCGTGTCGTTGTCGACCTCAACCAAATGGGATCCTGTCAGAGCTGCAGTTCGGACTGCGCCATGGTGATTCCCACCAACCACGAGCATCCCACCAGCAGCTTCAGCTGCAAATATCCTGCAGCCACAACCCCCGGAGCCCAATCATCGACCAACGAGATGGAGGTCGGAGCCACCACATCGTGAACCATCTCCGACGAGATTCCGTGGCGGAGTCCTCCCGCCCACATCTAATCGCTGTGGAAGGCTCTGAGCTCTTATACACCACCCCAGCCCCAACCCCCGCGCAAGCACCATCCCACCATCAACGCCTCTCTTTATCTCTGTCGAGCACCAAAATGTCTCTCCTCTGTCACACCTCCATGATCATCATCAACGCCACCGCCGTCCTCCGCTTGACATTCGTCTCCCCCATCGTCGCCCAGCAGTACGCCGCCCTGTCCCCGGCCCGGCACTGGAAGCATGGCCGCCACACCGACCACCACGTCACCTGCTCCGTACCGGGCTACGCTGGCTTCCGTGCCTACCGCAACGCCTTTTGCTTGGTGTTCCAGACGGCCGAGGATGCGCAGCTGTGGCTCGCCCGCCATCGGGTGGCACTGTGGAGGCAGGAGCGGAGGGATGAGGATGAGGAAGGGGCGGGGAGGAGCGTGAGTTTGCCAAATGGGATCACGGCGCAGGATCTGGGGATGCGGAGGGACCAGGACCTTGCGGTTCCCAGTGGAGGGGGGAGGGGGGCCGACAGGAGGGGGAGGGCGGGCAGTGAGTCTGATGACGAGAAGGGGGTGGATGGAAGGGAGAGGATGGAGAAGACGGGTCGGAGAAAGACGAGTCGCAAGAAGTCGAGTCGCCGGGAGGAGGACGAGGAGGATGAGTCTCGCTCTGAGTCTGACTATCGGAATGCGGGAAGAAGGGATCAAGGGTTTGGACAGAAGGGGGTGGTGAGGGAATATTATTTGCCTGATGATGGCACATACAGCAAAGACTTTCCACCGGTATTTATTGAAAGGGGGACTGAAAGGGCGAACGGAAAGGGGAAGGGGAAAGAGAAACGAAGGGAACCGAAAAAGATGACGATCGCCTCGATAAATATCACCCCCGGGGAAATTACTGTTGTCAGGGAGGCTGAGGAGTCAGCGGGTAACAAGACCGAGGCAGAAGAAGGACAGGAGGGGGTGGACGACGAATCTGTCTACTACACCGACGCCGGCGTGCCGACTCCGGGGGCAGATGAGGAAGGCGAGGCTCACCACTACGGGATGACGATACCGCCACCAACACCGCCTGTCGAGAGAGAAAACGGAGAGGCGGCACGGCCGACCATGCCATCACCGGCACCGCCGCCCGGGATGCCAGCCATGCGCCTACCGCCATCCGGTATCTTATACTACCCACCACCACCACCACCGCCCGGGATGGCACATCATGCTGTACCGACGACAATCTATGGTCCTCCAGGATCCGGGGCAAGGCACCGAGTGGATGATCGGAACTTGCCAGCCATGCCACGGCAGGTCAAATTCGAGGGCCCTCCCAACTTTCGATCGAGCATGGCCGCGAGGAGGACTGAAGACCTGACAGATGGGTACTATGGTGCTAGGAAGAGCACGGACGAGGCGGAGGTGGTGGGAGGCGCCCCTCGGGTGGTGAGGAGGTCATCATTGGACAGGTACGCGGTGACGCCCTCGGGCGGATATCTCGAGAATGGTCACCATCCCCGAGTCGTCGAGAGGAGCGAGGGAGAGAGAGAGAGGGACAGAGAAGCTGACAGGGAGAGGGACCGGGAGAGGGACAGGCAGAGGGAGAGGGAGAGGGAGAGGGAGAGGGAGAGAGAGAGGTCGAGGGACCTGGAGAGGGAGAGGGAGAGGTCGAGAGAGAGGTCGAGGGACCGGGAGAGGGACAGGCAGAGGTACAGGGAGCGTTCTCCCCTGCCACGGAAGCGTGCCGAAAAGAAGAAGAAGACGGCGGGCTCGCGGATCAAGAAGCGCGCAAAGAAATGGAGACTGGTTGGGAAAAAGTCGGTATTTCGAAAGAAGTGGTGGGGTTCTGGGAGTGACTCGGGGTCGGAAGACATCGACATGAGGGAGCCGCGGTCGATGTCTACCGCAATTTTCATGAAGGAGAGACGCAGCCGCCATCGTCGCGCGGGTGACTCTTCCTCCTCACCCGCCTCGTCCAGCTCTTCCTCCTCTTCCGAAGATAGCGACTGATAGGTCCCTGTGGCTGAGAACTCGGTGAGCTTTGATGCGGACTTGGAGAGAGGGTAAAGATGCAAAACAAGACTTCAAACCAACAAAGTTGAGCCCGAGGCTGAGTAATTGTGGTCTACCTCTGACGAAACCTTCACGCCCTGCTACCCATGCAGCCGTCCAAGTCTGTATGTCCCAGTGATATCTAATCTTGTTGCTCAACCCTGTTTGCAAACAGATGAACGACTCTCCAGACTCCTCGCGCCATCGCAGCCTACTTGGGCACCGCAACCATCCCAAGAACATCCTCTATGACATCTTCAGCCCCCACCCCCTCGAGAACCGCCTCGATGGCCTCCAGCTCGCTCCCCCACTGCATACTCCGCTCCTTCTCAGCCCGCACAATCCGGATGCGGTGCAGATATATCTTCCTCGCCGCCATCCCCACCAGCGAAGGCGTCACATAGTCAAACCCATGCAGCGGAGCAAGACTGCGCATCAACTGCTCAAAATGCTTCGTCGCCGTCGGCGTGATACCCCCATCCACCGCTCGATGCGTCCGCAGAAACGACACGATATTCATCTGATACCGCGACACGTCCACATCCACAGACACCTGCCGCGCCAGCTGGGCAAGCAGTGCCACATCCGCCTCGCCGATGACAGCCGGACGCGGGACCGACAGCTCCGTCGGAGGCGGCTTGGACATGCTCATAGACCGCAGGCCGTCAAAAGACGAGCGCCCGCCGGCGTGCTTGACGACGCTGGTGCTCGAAATGGTCGAGGCGCCGTCGTCGTCTTCGTCAATGACCCCGCCGCCGCCGACATAGCTACTGTCGGCGCGGTCGTCCTCGGCCGCCCATTCCTCGAGGTAGTCGAAGCCGTCTTCCGGGTCGTGCCAGTGCGAGAGGTAGAAGAAGTCGTTGAGGTGGGGCGTCACGTGCGCGTGGCCACCGCTTGTCGCGCCGAGGACGGCGACGAGGAGGAACTGCTTTGGGGCGGTCTGGACGCTGGTGCGGGTGAAGATGCGGCGGGTGCGCATGAGCTCGAGGGCCTGGATCTGGACGGCGCGCGGGGCGCGGTCGAGATGCTTGGCGAGCACGACATTGGCTATTTGAGGGTGCTTCTGGGCGGCTGTTGATGTGGACGATGGACTTGTCAGGCCGGTGTTGCTGTTGCCGATGCGGGGGCTCGGGAAGTAGGACCCCCCCGGGGATGGGTCATGGTGATGATGGCGCGCCTGGAAGGGGGAGTTGGAGCGGGTGTTGTTGGGGGAGGAGGCGCGCGGGGGAGGGACCAGGAGGATGGCGTTGGCAAAGTCGTCGAGGGTGGTGTGGGCGTGGCAGTGGACGACGGTGGACGACAGGCCGAAGGTGCGGGCGGCGATCAGCCGGAGCTCTTCGGTGAGGTCATCGACGGCGTCGGGGGGCGTGCTTATCAAGCAATGCTCGCGGGCGATGAGGGAGAGGAGGGCGGCCAGCTCGACGTCGTTGAGTTCGTGGAGCTGTTGCAGCAGCCTCGGGTCGGGGTCCGCCGCGGCCATTACTGCTTTGGCCGGGGCGGGTTCCGGGGGACGGGACCCATGGGAGCGACGATAACGGGCGTCTAAACAATCAATTCACGGCGGTGTCGAGGAGGGCGGGAGGACGGGAGATGTTAGCGCGAGGTTGAATCATGGATCATGGATGTTTGGGGTTGAATGCCCGCTGCAGTGGGCACTGTGCACTGAGAAGTGTGCACTGTTGTATCGGCTCCAGGGGTCCGGCACCTTCCAAGCCCTTGCTGATTGGCCCGCCCTACTGAAAGCTGCAGCGCGACATTACGTACCGTATTACGTATGCCGATAGGGCGGGCCGATTAATTACAGCACTACTACATCGAGTTTTCCTATTCCCGAGCAAATAACGATACGGCGCGCGCGATGCTTATCTTAACCGACCGAATCCTACCGACTCTAAACTATAACTAGAAGGAATAGTTATTAAGCTATTATTTAGAATCTAGAGCTACTCGACTTTAAGTAATATACGAATCTACGAGCCGGTTCGGCTATCTCTAGAACGATATTTTAATTAGTTTTATCGTAAGCCTCTTAACGGCTACTAGATAACCCGTCTTAATTAAACCCTTTAGAAAGGACCGACTATCTAGATTACTATATACCCGGCTTACTAAGTCGACTCGAGGGATAAGCGCGGGGCGCGGGTATAAGGTAAAGTAGATTAAATAAGGTTAGTAACCCTTTATATCTTCTGCCGTCGATAGCTTTAATACTTACCCGGTAAATAAGATTAAAAGGAAGAAAGTCCTAGTATCTACTTACGAAAAGGGGTTTAAACGGCGTCGACTATCGACTTATTAAACGCTATCGATCTACTTACTCCCCGCTAAAGGAAGCCTCGGCGCTTAGTTAAAACCCTACGGATATAAAAGGCATAGCCTTAAAAGCTTAAATAACTCTAGCTACTTAAGATTATAAGTTTCGCCCTAGCTATTATTACTCTTATAGCTATTATCGTCCTACTCGCTTTATATAAGGATAAGGAATAGCTAAACTAGCTATTAGCCTTTAATATTAATACCTTATTATTAATTTTTATATTTATCTTTAAGGCTACCTTACTTTATCTTATAGCCGAAGGTATTAAAAAGCTTAAATAAATTTACTTTTTAAAGCTATAGTTAGTAAGAGATATAAACCGATAAGCTAAAGCTAGCCGGGACTTTATTAAAAGCAAAGCCCTTATTTCTAATACTAGTAAAAGGTAAAGGTTTCTCGATATTTTATTAGTTTAATATTTATATAATACTATATAGCTAAGTCGAACGGTAACTAGTTAAAAGACTTAACGTTAGTATTTAAAAGGAAGGAGCTTATAATTAAAGTAGGAGTATTTAAGTAAAGCGAGTAACTTACTATAAGTATACCTAAAGGGCTACTAAAGGTAAGTTAAGTATTTATAGTTCTAATATAAGTAGTAAGGTATTTTTATATAAAAGTTAAGATATTATAAAAAGAAAAGTATAATAAAATTATTAAAAGAATTAAATTTAATATAAGATTAAGATATTATATAGAAAAAGTATATTAAAATTATTAAAGAAATTAAAGTTAGTATAATATTAAGATATTATATAAAGAAAAGTATAGTAAGATTATTAATAAAATTAAACTTAATATAAGATTAAGTTATTATATAATAAAAAGTATACTTA
>MU839439.1:148002-437372 GCA_030685255.1 Podospora conica | reverse complement strand
GCCGCCCCCCCCGCCCGCCCCCCCGCGCCCCCCCCCCCCGCGCCCCCCCCCCCCCCCCCCCCCCCCCCCCCCCCCCCCCCCCCCCCCCCCCCCCCCGGCAAATGGCCGAGGAAGAACGCAAAGAGGGAAAGGATGGGGGCGAGTGCACCGGGCCGTTGGAGTCGAGGTCGGGCCCTGACAGCATGGCGGCTCCGCGGGCAGGCGGTGCGTTGTTGCGGGGACCAGCGGCATCGATCTCTCCTCCATGACGCCGAGGAGCGTGATCACGCGGCCAAGCGGCTCAGTCCTAGCGGCCCAGAGACCGACACCGAGAGACGACGTCCACCCAATCGCTCCTTTGACCGAGAGGGCAGACCCAGTAGGCGGAACCCATGCGAAGAGCCCGTACTCCCTTCCCGGGGACCCATTGGCCGGGCTCGCTGTAACACGGAGTTGAATCACATCGAGAACATGCGGGGGCGTACTCCCTCGTACTCCGTAGCTGGCTGCTGCACTCCACGACGCCCGCAACGCGCACTCGCATCGTGATCCCCGATATCACAATGTGGGGCCGAGTGCTATTTTGGCATCGGACAGCTACCCTTCCAGGATGGGGGGCGTCGTTGGAACATCTCTGATGCGGTGGCAGCCATACCCATGCCCGGAAAGCAATGCTTGATCCATGCAGCATTGCGAGGTTGCCAGAGACAGGGCTTGCTCGATCTTGGGGGGCGCTCCGCGGGGGCGCCATCCATGCAGCTGTCGTGGGAGGCGGGGAATAGGAATTGAACCACTCCCTACCCTCGACGAGTGCGTCCGGTTCCAGCCCGGCTCCAGCATCCAAGACACGAAGACGATCGTACGGGCTGGCGAGCCTGTCAGAGGCGGGCCTGTGGTGGTCCGGACGTGCGGTCAGGGATGCCGGGATGCGGACGGCGGCAGACGTTGGGACCAAGACGACGCGGCACCACACCACGATGGCTGTTTCGGCGTGGCGTTGCCTTGCGACTGGACCGCGGCCCTGCTGCCGTCGGCGATTGGATTCCCACGGCCCAGCTCCGCATGCTCCCTCGGCCCCGTATCTCTCCGTCTCGCTTGCTTCCGCCTCCTCGGCCGTGTTGGGCCTGAGGTGGTGTCCACTGCTGTCGGTAGCTGTCGTGACGACCAGCACCCGGCAACCACCTGATGGTCCATGGTCCGACATCGCTACGCCCCCGCGCGCTCTCCACCGTCAATGGCTTGTGCCACCGGCCGAGGTCGCCTTCCACTGTCGTCATCGGGCCGCAAGCCTGTTGCTCTATCTGACCCAGCGAGGCCGGGTGGGCATGCTGCCGCCGCGAGAGGCTGCGGCCTCGCGCTCGCTTGACCCCGCTGTGTCCGGACCGGAATACTAAACAGCCGGTGGGTTTCCCAGAGTAGGAGAAGGAGCAGGGGCGTAGAGAAGAGGGGAGAGATGAGACGGTCTCTCGGCAATCTGAAGGGGTTGGTAGGAGTGGGCGACGATGTGCCCTTTTCTGCAAGTCGAGACGAAGAGCAGGGTCAAGTGCATCGCGCAGTAGTTCGTACAAGCACAGAGACAGAGTCGACCCAGTCCTTCAGTGGTGCGGTGGTGATGGTCTGAAAAAGAAGTAGGTAGCCCCTCCGACGTGCATTGCATTGGTGTTGATGTTAGGTGTTGGAAGAGACTGACTTTTGATGGGTTCCCTTGCGACCTAGGCGAGGTCGAGGTCGAGGGTCGAGGGGACAGGGGGCGGGGGCGGGGGTTAGTGCGGGGTGCTTCAGTGCTTGGCCTTCTATCCCTGTCCGCTGCTGTGCCTCTGTGCCTCTGTGCTTCGCAGGCGCAGGCCCGCAGCTTCGATGCCCACTGCCATCTCGCAGGGGGCCATCGAAAGGGGCAGGTGCACTCATTCATCACTGAAGGGGGAGGGGCTTTAGGTGCACCATCCGATGACAGAGCCCTATGAGCGGCCCCTTCCCGACGGCCCCCCTGGAATTTGAGATTTCCCCAGATTTTTTCTTCTTGTGCTATCGGATCTTATCTCGGCCATTCCTCCATCACACCCTTCCACCATTCCACCATTCCACCATCTTCAACCCTTGTTTACCCGTTCTCCCCGTCTGCACCACCACACTCGTATCTCCCAAACTGTGGTTCACGATGCCGCTTAGGATGCCGCTTACGCCGGATAAGCAAAGGGGCAGCTCGCTCCTGGTCGACCCGCCGCACAAAATCCAGACGACATATCACGCAACACAAGACGACCGATGAGCGGGCGGAGACCGGGTGGCACATTCCATGATTCCAGATGGACGAACAACATCGGGGGGTGCCTCCTTTTTTTTTCTTTTTAACCTCCACAGTGTCCGTGTCTCGTCCCAGTTTGCGGGCCGGCACGAGCGAGGTGGGAGGTGGGAGGTGGGAGGACGGGGAGGGGGAGGACGGGGAGGGGGGACGGCACGTCCTATTCGCGACGTCGGCCCCGACGACGCCCGGCTTCGTGGTCCGACCTCCACGATGCACACTTTGTGGCACCCTACCGAACAAGTGAGGGGGCCATCTGAGGAATCATCAGGGCGCCGGCGACGCGCCACGGGTCAGCGCATGCTGTCGACAAGGCCCAGGCTGGTGCCAGGACAGGCAAGGTTCCTATCAGTGGTCAATCGACGCAATCCTACATGAGGCGATGTTCCTGTCTGGGAAACCTCGACGCTTCCCCGCGCGCGGGGCGCAAAATGACTTGCCGCCATCACACGTCGACGAGCCATGCTGGCAGCATCTGTGAACTTGGGGCGTCAATCCTACACTACTGCGTAGGCGCTGCAGATGCTCTGTCGTCAAGTGGATTCAACGAGCTGCGTTTGGCTGGCTCGCAAAGACGCGGTTGCCGAGGCCAGGCGAGCGGCGGGAGCCAACAAGGGATCTAGGGTCCTCCCGCACTGCCCTTGTCTTCCCCATGCTGCCCAGTGCCCCCCCATGAGGGCATCCGGCATGGCAGCGTGTCCAGCGTCCGTTATGCGAGTACCTCCAAGATCGAGGACCACGTGTGGCAGACACGCAAGTTGGGCGCCCCGATAGCCATCGGCGTGGCGAGAGCCATGTCACTGTCTACCGCCCACAACCAGCAGCCAACAGCCTCCGTGGGGAGGCAGGTGTTTGGGTAGAATTTGGGCGCAGAAAGGCAGCAATCCGGTCGCAGGCGGGTTGATTGTTCCCCAGTTGCGACGGCATCTCGACGGGGGCGTGGGAGAGAGCAGGGGTATTAGAGGCTCTTCCCGCGCTCCTCTGATGCCCCCTCGCCCCATATCCGACGACCGCGTCCTCCCCCCATCCTCACGCTTGCTTGCTCCGGTTTCCCATCTCTCTTCTCCGCTCTCTCTCGACAAGCAGCGCGGCCTTGGCCATGGTTTCCACCACATCGTCTGCATAACTGCTCCGCCTGTCGGTGGTGACGCTGTCCACTCAGCCCGGCCTCGATAGCCCTGGCTCGCTGTTTCGCCGTCTCGAGCTCCAGAAACCCGCCGACCCAGATCTGCCCCCCGAACCCCAGAACAGAAGCACGGCACATCGGATCGTGTCACGAGGCTTTCCAGCGCGGCGCTAGCTTTAGAAACACGCTGCCGAGCCCGACTCGCCGCCAGCACCCTTCTTCCGATACCATACCCAGAATCTACGCTTCCTATTCCCGGCCCTGCTGCCGACGTGTCTTTGCCGTGCATCATCCGCCTGCCCTCACGCCTCTCCCACCTCGGGGGTCTCGCTGGCGTCCCTTCCGACCACCTCTTACCCACCTTGCCCGCAGTAGGGTTGACCGGTAGCTGGTCGCTAACGCCCACGGCCACTCGTCGCTCTTCAGTCACTTGTAGCGATCTCGCTGCTCCATCGTCCGCGCCGGGCCTTCGAGACTGCTACCCGATGGCGGGGCGCCTGCTCGCCACACTGCCGTCGTCCCCTTCCCCATCATGACGCGCCCCAGAGTCCCGGACGACAAGCGTCAGCGCACTGCCCAGGCCTGCGATTCTTGCAAGCGTCGGAAGCAAAAGGTGAGAGGCCAACTTCTTCCATTATCTGGTCCACACTCTCCGCTCTCCACTCTCCTCCCGAAGTGCCGATCGTCACCTTGAGCTGGCCTCTTCTTTCTCTCCACAACTCCCCCTTTCCTTGCCGCCTCCTTACCAGTGGTATTCCCGGACCGTGGAGATGCTGTGTATTCATTTACACCACCGCAACCCGGGTGTCTCGGTCACCACTTCGAACCGGCCAGTCCCCTGCTCCTGTGCTAGTTAGTCACTGAGCTATTTCTGCAACCATGTGAGGTCCTCTTGGGGACCGGACCGACCCTCATCATTATCAGCGACACAGGAGCGGTGGAGCATCGCTCATTGCTACGGAGCACAGGGTGTTGAGAGGACCCGGGTGCCATGAGTTACACAAGTGTGTCGGGTCGCGGTCAGATCAAAGATTCTCACTCGACATGTCAGTCGCTGGAGTCATGTCTCAGTCGTGGTTCAGGGGTACTCATCTTCAACAATGCCCAGGTGTCGATCCTTTCATGTCTCTTGTGCAGTACTGATGGTTTATAGTGCAACGGCTTGAGTCCCTGTCAGACCTGTATCAGGAGGAAGCTGACGTGCTCGTACACGACTAACAACTCAAGCGACAATGGGTTGGCTGATACTGCTGGGTCCCCTCCCAAGCGGCGACATATTGAGACATCTCCACAGTCTATTCCTGCAGTGTTGAAGGCCGCGTCGACCTCTCCGATGATGCGTATGAGCCAGAATGATGGGAATCATCTATGGGACGAGGTCCCTATTGGACAGTCGAGGAAAGGGGGTTCCACGATATCAACATCAACAGTACCCCATCCGCCCTCTTCCTCAGGCTATGACCACACGCGCAAGGACTCCATGAGCGACCGCGATACCCACGCTGGTCACCATCATGGAAATGGACCAACCGAAGAAACGAGCATTTACACAACAACCAGGATGCTTCAGGACCAGACCGGCCGGCTTCGTAGGTTCCCCCTGGCCCGGGTCTTCCGATGCCTCGCTGACACTTGTGAAGTTTATTTTGGGGATTCGTCAACCCTCTCAGTTTTACAATTGATTCGCATCATTGTTGAAAACACTGCTGGCACGGACAAGGGCCAGCCTTTCATCAATGACCCAAAGCGCCATCGCATCCTCGAACACATCATTGACTTTCCCGACAACATGAAGGTTCCAAGTATTCTGCCCGACAAGCAGACAACCGATGTTCTCCTGGAGTCCTACTTTATCAATGTAAGAGCTTTATCCCTTTCTGGTACCTTTGGGGACTTGGCTGACTCGACAAGACCTGTGGAATCATCGAAGTCTTTGACAGAAAGACATTCGTTGATGAAGTGGAGGCAAGCTACCGAGACCCATTATCTGCTAGCAACCATTCTCTCTGTCTTTTGTTTCTTGTCCTTGCCCTCGGCCTCATCCTTGCAACGCCAACCCCTGGCTCTCGGCAAGAAGCTATCATCAAGAAGCTTCTGGCCGGGAAGCCGGACAGAGCCGAGCTCTTCTTCCGGAGTGCCCGGTCCATGTGCGACGACGACAGTGGATTCGAAGATGCCGACTTTTGGTCCATCCAGGCACTGTCGTTGATGACCATGTATATGATGGTTGTCTCCAAGAGGAACAGGGCATACGCATATCTTGGTAAGAGACCCGACCGGCTCTTGCTTGTCTTTGCTAACCGGATACCAGGCATGGCTGTGCGGTCAGCCTACGCGCTGGGGCTGCATAGAGAAGAGACAATGAATGACGTTATCTTCACTCAGTTGGATATGACGATCCGACGGAATTTGTGGAAGACGCTGTTTATCCTGGATCGATTTCTTGCCGCATCGTTGGGACGACCGGTCGCCATCTACGATGAAGATTGCTCCTGCAAGATCACGGACGACGACGTATCTAGCCCCCTGTCTGGCGGAGAAGCCACCCTCGGCGCTGCTCATGCGAGGAGCCTCGACGCCTGTGTCCGGTCGTGCCATCTTATCGGAGAGACGCTCAAAGTCTTTTCCGCGCGAAAGATCTCGACCCCAATCGTCCAGGGGATCCTCGACATGGCCAACGAGGGCGGCCAAGGCCCGCACACGACCTTGCAGAGGCGGCGGTCAAGGGACGTCTCGATACACCCGGCAGCGGGCATCGCAGGCCTGCACATGGACCTTCTCTCCCTGCATTCGTTGATCCTCCTCACCCGCCAGTTCTTCATCATGCATGCGTGGAAGCTGGAAGAGTTTCGTTCCGGACTCTCCAAACACCCCCCGATGTACAACTCGCCCATGGCGAGATACTCGGAAGCCTGTGTTATTGCCTCCTACCACACCATCCATCTGGTCAAGAAATCGGAGGAATGTGGGCATCTCCCACGCAGAAACCCCTTTGTCATGTAAGGCATTTTCTCCCGGAAACACCCATCCCACACACTAACCAAGGCCAGATACTTCCTCTTCGCCGCGAGCCTCGTCGTCTTCATGAACCAGTTCGCCTCCCTCTACCGCACAGACGCCTACACGCAAACCGTCACCGACGCCATCGCCATGATGAAGTTCTGCGCCCAAACCGACACGCAAGCCCGCCGCGTCCTCGAAATCATGGACAAGTTCTCAAAGGTCGTCGCCAACTGGACAAAGGAGCACACCTACGACGCCCCCGAGCTCTCGAGCGACCTCAACGGCCTCTACAGCCAGGTCGGCAGCCCCCACCCCGAGCAGCACGAGCACGAGCACGACCAGCCCCTCGCCAGCCCCAGCAGCGTCGCCGAGCCGCCGCACACCCCCCGCCTCGTCAACCTCCCCCACCAGCAGCACCACCACCAGCAGCAGCACCAGACCTCCCTCCCCGGCCCCGGCCCCCTCCCCTCCCTCTCGGAGATCCTCATCCAGCACCCGCCCGGCGCGCCCCTCGGCGACATGCGCATGAACGGCATCCACACGCACAACAACCCGCAGCACCACCACATGGGAGGCCAGGGGCAGCCCTCGCTCCACCACCACCACCCGTCCATCGACGCCTCGGCGACGTCGCGGCCCCCCGGCGCCTCGTCGCACACCATGGTCGACGACCCCATGAACGAGGACATTGAGTTTGACTTTGACGGCCTCTGGAGCAACTGGATCAACCACGTGGTGCCCGTGTCGGGTGTCGCCGCCGGCGCGGGCGGGCTCATCTCCCCGCTGGGGCCGCAGTTCCCGCCCCCGGCTGCCAGCAACGGCGGCGGCGGCGGCGGCGGCGGGCCGTCTTCGTCGGAGACGTACGCCGGGTTCGCGATGCCGGCCGATTCGCGCATCCTGCCTGCGGCAGGCATCAGCGGGTCGATTCCGCTCTATCATTCTACCAATTTTGGGTGAGGGAAGAAGCCCTACCTACATTTCAGTCATGCTTCCTTTGGGATTTGGAGTCACTGGAGTCACGATACCCCCTCGCTTTCTACGATACCCGAGGCCGAAATCCCGGCATTTTTTTTCTCTTTTGGTAGAGGCACAGATCAACAAAACACGTCATCAGAATTCACGGACGTTCGAGAAGAAATCTATTGACCTAAAAAGACGGGGATATTAATCGGAAGCAACCTGAACGCCATCTATATCCTCCGTCTATCCGCCGTCGCTAAAACCCCAATGCAATTTGTCCCGCCCAACCGATCGCCTCGCAATGCATGAGAACCTCAAAATGGGACCTGGGACCTGGGCCTAAACGGGATCCAGCGAAAAGTCGTACTCGAGGGACCACTGTGCTTGAGAGTCCCCCTCGAGCGGCTCAAACCGGACCACCAGCTCATCCTTGACGGCGAAGACGGAGTCCTTGGTGATGTACTCATCACGATCGTCAAAGATCTGCGTCGTCAGCGTGCGGTGTCCAGGGCCCGAGACGATGAAGTGGATATGGCCAGGGCGGTACGGGTGTCTGTCGAGCAAGGCGAGGAACTTGCCCGCCGGTCCGTCGTCAGGGATGGGGTACGCCACAGGACGGAGGCAGTAAAAGGCAAAGCGGCCGTCCGCGTCTGTTTTGAACCGGCCACGCAAGTTCATGTCGGGCTGTTCCGGATCTTGCTGCTCGTACAGGCCATTCGGGGCCGTGTGCCAGACGTCGACAATCGCGTTGCGGATCGGAACGGACGGGTACGAAGACGACATGACGCGGCCGGTGATATAGGCCGAGCTTGCGACCGCCTTGTCATACCACGGCACCGAGGGCGTGAGCTCCTGGACGATGGAGGCGCCGTTGGGAAGAAGCGGGGCATTCGGGCGGTAGAAGGGGCCGAGGATGGCGGAGGGCGTCGAGACACCGGAAGCCGAGGCCTCCGACACCATGTGGGCGGTGACCTCGTCGACCAAGGTCTCGAGGCCGAGGATGTCGCAAAGGAGCATGGTCTCGTTGCGCTTATCGTCCGACATGCGGCCGCATTCGTTGATCTGCATCAAGCCCATCAGGTCAGCAACGGCGCCGCGCAAGGAGCTATCGACAAACGGGACCGGCCGTAAGCGGGACGGAGAATTGGTCAGCTTACCAGCTCAACACCAGCGGTCCACTCGTCGACGGTGAGGTCGACCTCGCGAGCAAAGTCGTGAAGGTGGCGGATCAGACTCGGCATGATCTGGGCCAGTCGGGGGTGGGCGTTCGGGCCGGTCGCCGCGATGACCTTGTCGGTCAAGGTGAGATCATACTTCTTCTCGGGGACCTTGTCGTGGCTGTAGTAGACGCCGTCGAAATTGCTGCTAACATCGACGGCCGAATCAGACGACGACACGCGGGTTTGGGTCTGTCCCATTTTTGCGAGGATGTCCGATGACGGCGAGGTTGATTTGAGGTTGGGGTTTGAGGGTTGGCGAGTTGAGAGGAGGGAGTGTGGAAGACGGGTGGTGATTGACGAGGGTGGAAGTGGAAGTTGAAGTGGAGGGTGATGAGTCGGAGTTGACAATGTTGGCTCCTTCTTATATATCCTGCCAAACCGCTCTGGCTCCGATCGAATGGGAAGGCGCGATGGGTATCGGAGTCGGTGAATTGGCTGGTGGAGTTTTCGGCGGGAAGTCACAGGTTGTTGTATAGGGGGCGACGCCGGGTCGGCGCGGAAGGAGCCGCCTGGTGACGCTTGCCAACAGCACACAAGAACCGGACGGACAGTTGCACACACTCCTTTTTTTTTTCACCGGCACACAGCCTTGGACTCCAGTCCCGATCGCAAACCATCCACCGACTCCCGGTCCCATCCCCATGTCCCATTCAACAAACAATGGCAGCCTGCGTTGCGTGTCGTCTCGAGCCCCCCCCCCCCCCTCGATAAGGCCGCCCTGCATGTCTGGCATGTCTGGGCCACCACCTCACACCTTGATCATCACCGCCTCCATGGGAGGGGACCAGCATCAGTGCGCATTGGCAGGGGTGCTGCCGGGAACCGGGTTCGACACGAACTCGACACTGATGGGCTGGCAGGATGGGTACTCGACGGACATAACATTGTTGTCGTGTGTGTGTGTGTTGCCTGACGGCCGCCCACTTTTGCTCCCTTTTTTCTTCTTCTGGCTCTTCACCCCCCGGAGCAAGCAAGCACTCACACACAGGGCCCCCATTCCGGTTGTCGGCCATGGGAGGCTGCAGTTGGCCCGTTCGCCGCTGCCCGCGCGCGGTGTAAGTCGCACATCCAATGGGGCGACGGAGTCAACACCTAGGTCTGCGAGCGAGCGAGGCGGTAGCGCGGAACCGCCTGCCTCTGCCCCGCCATGCCCGTTCGACTCGTTGTCAGCTTGTCTCTTTTTTTTCTTCTTTGCTTCTCCTCGAGCCAGCCCCCCTGCCCGCCCGCATGCGGCTCCGAACGTGAGTGCCCACCCGCCCGCTGGAAATGTGACGTGTGCGTTTTGGAAAAACAATTGCTGATTGAGAATCCAAAAGGCAGGCTGCAGAGACACGGTGTGGGAGAGAGCAAGGAAATCCGATTCCGCCGAGTCCCCCATTTTGGGGGGGGGGCAGGGCAGATCGCGTCAAAGACCCAGTTATCCCTCCGAGTGGGGTCCGGACCCGGAGCGGGCGCCCGGAGCGCAACCCACCCACCCCAGCACAGCTGCAAAATATCTTGGCGGCATGGCGCATCTCTTCTGGAAAAGAACACACACACGCACACTGCCTGCACCGCCTGCTGAAAAATACGCACATGTGGCTAGCCCGACTGGCCGCCCGCCCGCATGCGTGTTATGTACAATGCAGGCGTGACCTGGAGGCGACGCGGTTGGGTCGCGGCCTCTGTCGCGGCGATAAGATTCGCGCTGACCGACCACTTGTGTGTGTGTTGACGAGCCGACCGCCTGTTCTTTCGCCATGGCAGTTCTTTCGCCATGGCAGCAGCAGCAGTGGTGCCCCGATTCTTTCTCTGACCGCCATGCCAGTGCAGGGGGGGGGGGGGGGGGTTGGTCGACGCTAGATACTGTGGCGTGTCTTTTCCCAACGGTCGATCCAGCGATGAGGTTCACCGTTTCATCATTTTTTTGGAAGGGGGGAAGGGGGGACACGAGCGGTGGCTTGTCTCTCTCCGATGCCGGGTGTTTTTGGGCAAAGGGGGGTTGTTCTTCTTTTTCTGCGTGGCTGCGGCTTGACGGCTCTTGCCGATGGGGGGGTACACTACGTATCTGCGACCTGGCGGCGGCGGGAGGTTTTTTCTAGAGGGAAGATTCGGCATGGTGTACTGTGTACCCATCGGGCAAAGATGGAAGGGAAGGGGAGAGAGGAATTTGTTTCTTGTTCGACGTTGCTCGCTGGTCCTTCCGAACAGATTCTCGAAGGGCGTACAGAAAAAACAGGGGCGATCCATCGATCCATAGAGCAGGACCGGGGACGACGAACGGAAGGGATGCAGAGGGCCGGCCGGCCGGCCGGACAAGAACGCAAATTGGTGGTATGTCAGTCGTGTGTAACTGTCCATTTTTCTCTCAAAGTTCAACAACAACAACAGAGAAAACGAGCCGCTCCCTCCCCTGTCGGACCCAGTCTTGTGGGTAACGTAACTAGGTACCTGCCCATCAAGGTAGGTGTACATCGTACATTCCGCGTTCCGGTCCCGTCTTTGGTCTAGAACACATGGATGGTGCCTGACTGGCGTTGATGTAAAGGCAGTCGCGTTCCACCTCCCTCCGGGGGGGGGGGGGGGGGTCTGGCGGAGTTGACGGGTCTTTTTGGCCCCCAAACACCGAAGCGCTCTCTCCCAAGCCCGAAGAAGACAAGACGGAACCTCTTGTGTAGAGAATGCCGTTTTCGTACCGACAGATTGGATGGTGTGCCCCCCAAACTTTAAACCTCCACTCGTTCGGGCCTGGCTGGCAGTTCGGACCGGAATATTCGAGAACGACAGGTTGCCGGCGTCGGCATCGGTCAGTCAGCTATCCTCGTGAAAGACTACCCGGTACATCTATATTCGGCAGTTTTATGCAGAGCCGTTATTTTACGAGGATTATTCTGGGCAGGGCAGGGCAGTGGTCGGCCGTCCAAAGTTTCGTCTCGTGTCGTCAGTCAGTCAGTCGTCAGTCAGTCGGGAGGTGTCGTGTGGTGTCTTGGATGCCTGCTTGGAAGGCGGCCGGTACCTGAATCCGCAGCGACGGCGGCGGCGACTTCTAGATGGGGGTGGTGGGAAAGAAGGTGCGGAAACGTTCCTCGTAGGGCTGTGGCTTGCCACCCTTCTTTGGACCGAGGGAGATCTGGGAATGGGGGTACAAAGTCAGGGTCTGGTCAATGAGGAGGAGGGGGTGGGAATCCCACCATCACAAGCACTGCCTGCATCTCAGCTTCGCGGGGAAAGGAGTAAGCCAGCCGCATACCCATCCCATCCGTCCCGGAGCCATGGTGCGAAATCCATGGATATGGGATCTCGGCCGGTCGGTCTCATTCTTAAAAATAAACTGGCAAACTCCCGGCCGCAGTAGCTAACGGCTGGCGGTAGCCCCGGGGCTTCCACGCTGCCTGCCGGCTTTCATCATCAACTGCCTGTCTTCCAATCGATCCTACCCGCCAAGATGGACTCGGTGACTGGTTGCGGGCAAAACGTCTCATGCAAGAATGGACGCATCAAATGCTTGGGATAGGTGGTGTTGATGAAAAATCACAAATGGGGGGCGGTTGATGACGTGATCGATATATCTCTTGCACTCCGAGGACTTATGTCGGTATCCTGACTTCGACCACCATCAAGAAAACGACGAATAACCCGGGAAACCGAGCCCTGTCGGTAGATAACTGTGCTTCGTGTACGTCCGTCCACACTGCCGTGTCAAACATGTCATCCGCGCCGTCCGTCCGCATGCCCCCCGCGGGACTACCGACCGACCGGCGACGGCCGCCGAGGATTCTAAGCGCCGTATGGAATACGTTCTGTCCTATTTCCATAGGTTCTTCTACGCGCTTGCCTGCACCGTGTTTGAGACGTCGCCGTCTGCCGGTAGTTGCCTGTTCGGTACGACATATCTGACTTACACGACAACCTCTTCCTCCGTACACATGGTAGGGACCGTATCGAGAAAACCCACTTGAAACCCCCAACTACTCACGGATTACAGAACCAGATCTCGATCAACACTGACCAAGCCCAGCAAGCCCCAGGCAGAGCACACACGCGGACGCCTGGAGATGCAGGAAGCATGCAAGCCAAGACACCAGGGCAACTTTCTGCTTCTTCCCACATGATCCAACTGCAACTGCAACTGCAACTGCGTAAAGCTAACCCGGAATTCCGACCGACCAAAAGTAGGTACGCAGTAGGAAGACGGTGAACACCTTCCAATCTTCAACCCCCGGAGCCGTCCCCGAAACGTCTAGGCGGATGACATATCCACGGCCCCCAACAATCCAAACCCTTCCATCCATCTCAGCTAGGTAAGCCCAGCTCAGCTCAGCTCCCTTCCAGCTGAACTCCAGCCCTGTCTGCGTAAACTCCAACTTGGCCGGTTAGATTGCCAGAATAGGCATTTCTATCCCATCCATTCGTCTCGTCCGGCATCACCATCTCGCAACTTCTTTCCATCTCCCATCGTCTCCGCGACGATCTCGGAGTTCTGTAGACTTACCAACTTTTGCCACCTTGGTCACAATGGAGCTCACGGTAGCGGTAGCGTCAATCTACACTTTTGACTGCCCAAGCTGGCCGGCTTCGCTCGTTATACATTAAGCGGTCAAGAGACGACGACTGGCAGGGATGTCAACCACCAAGCGGGGACGACGATCCTAGCTGCAGAGTCTTTGACACGGTGACGGTGCGGTGAGAAAAGCGATCACGACCTGGCGATTGGCTCACACCGAAAAGTTCCCTCTTCAGTCTGCTGTAAAAGGTATCGCATGCATGGGAAATAACCGTTCGTCTCTACCTAGAGTATGACTTATCATGCATGACCTGATGTTTGCTGGCATGTCCCTTACCCATGCCGTTGCGCCAGAATGACAAATATTCATGGTCGGTGTCGTGATTTCGCTCCCTTCTATGAGAATATTGCGAGATTGCCTCCAACGTCCAACGGAGATGTGTATGCTGTGATTCCAGAAACAGCCCCCGTCAAAATGAGTCCCAACTACCACGTGCGCGGCCCAAACGTCTGACCCTCTGGTAGCACCACCTGCACCGCGGTCCCGTCCGAGTCCATGGTGCCTGTCACCACGTCGTTGCCCCACCACTTGGGCGGGTTGATTTCGTTGAGCGTAAAGGCGAAGAAGATGATCAGTGTGGCGATGGCCAGCCCCAGATCCAGACCAGACGACGTCAAGAAGTTCAGCCTGCTCCACCAAGCAAAGTGCGTCTTCTTGATGCGGTACTGGAACACATAGCCGACGATGCCCCACGAGAGATAGTTGAGCGGTGTCGCAGGAGGGATCGCCCCGGCGCCGCCAAAGATGACGGGCGCGATCAGGAACCTAGCGGGCGACTTGGGCCACTTCCTTGTGTAGAGCCAGATGAGGGCGGGGACAATGGCTCCAAAGATGAAGTAGTAGAAGAGGGACGAGTAGATCTGCCCGGGCGAGAACATGCGGGCCGGGCCGATGAGGCCCCAGATGACAGATGCTGCGAAGAAGACCCGCCCGCCGGGGCACGTGAAATGCTCCGGCTGCATCGGCTCGCACACGCCGGGAATATTCTTAAGGGCGTAGTTGAGCGTGAGGATCTGGATGAAGCACGAGAATGTTGTTGCCACGACCTGCGCCATAAACATGGTGCGAGGTGGGATCTTCATGTAGTGGCCGAACTTGAGGTCGGACACAAATGTCAGTGCCTGTGACATGGTGATGTAGCCGAATGTTTTGAATCTGCAAGCATCAGAAATGTCCCTGTTCCAAATACCAGGCCCACTCACATCATCAAGGCCAGGGGCCGACCAGGTTGAATGTATCCATAGATGAACTCGGTCAAGACGTTGAGCCCAATCTGGGTATTTGTCACGGCTTGGATGATGCCGATTGGCAACGCGAAGCCGAACGAGATGAAGACGGCCAGAAGGAAAGCCCACCAGGTCAGATTGGTGGGCCAGCCGAGGATAGCGACGAACCCGAGCCCAAGCATCTGCTTCTAGTCAGCAAGACCCCGCGAGGCTCCATGTATATCGACTTACCACGACAAACAGGGACAGGTACCACCAGGTCGGCGCCTCCTTGTACTTCCTCATCATCTTCATGTGGATGTCGGGCTTCTCTGTCTTGCTGTTCTTGTACTGCCTCCAGATGCTCTTTCCATGATGCAACCATGTGTACACTATCAGCGAGCTGATGGCGGCAAACGAGAGACCGTAAGACATGGCAAATGTTGTGCTGCTCGCCTGTTAGTAAATGAAGGCTGCTGAGTGGAATGGTGCCTTGTCTGTACCTCAGGAAGAGGGGCGAGTAGCTCTTGTACGCCTCCTCGTCGAGCGTGAACTCGGGCGTAAGGATACGAGAGACATTGTAGTGAGCGCCGGTGTTGTCATAAGTGCTTGAGTCGCTCATGGGGAGGAACTCGGCATACCACCCTCCGTTGTAGTGAACCGCCGAGGCAGCCACGATGAAGAAGAGGACGACACCGATCATGGTGTTGGCGATAGCGTGCCTGGACAGTACACTCATTAGCTGTTGTCAAACTTGAGCTCAGTCGTGCCATCTCACCAAGGTGGAACGAGGGGCGACCCAATGTAGCCCGAGATTTGTGTCCAGTCAAACGTGATGGGTATCAACGACAAGCCTGTCGTCATTCCAAACATCTGGTTGATCACCGGGCTCTTGGGGGCGAGCCAGGTAACAAAGGCAAAGGAGCTGAGAAACTGCGCCAGGAAGCCCGGAATGAAGTAGTAGAGGCCAGAGACGAGCGTGACGATGGCGAACCACCGGTAGCGAGGCATGGAGCCGCCAAAGACCTTTTCATCTTTCAGCTCGTTCTTCTCGTACATGGCGTTCATCAGAGTCACGCCGACGAGGTTGCCGGGCCAGATCATGGCGGCCGGGTACACTGCCAAGGTTAGCTCACATTCACAGACAAGCTGGGTTATTTTTGTAACTCACCCAAGAACTTTCTCATCATGCCGGCGATTCCATAGCCCAGGGATTGCGTAGAGATGGTGAGGAGCAGCTGGAAAGGGAGGCCGAAATCTTGCTTGTAGAAGACCATCTGGGCCAGAATGATGTCGGTGGCATAGGCAACGCTGAACGAGACGCTCGCCATGACGACAATGATGGCGTGCTCCTTGATGTTGAAGGGCCCTGGGTTCAGACTCCAGCGGAGACCGAACGTGTTGAACTGCTTCTTGGGCATGACCCGAGCCCAGCCATGGCCAATGGGCCAGGCGATGACCTGGGCAATCAGCGGACCAAGACTAATGGACGGCGATCGCAGCGAGAAGACAGTGTTCATGGAGGCACCGAGAAGGATGAGGGACATGCCAATGGTCCAGGCGCGGACCGTGTTGCAGGGCAAGTCCTCATCGTAGTTGCGAACAGCAGCGCGGACTTCGGGGTAGGGCGAGTTCTCCTGCTCGGGATCTTCGTCGAAGCGGACGACGGGGACCTTTGTAGAGTCGTCGTCCGTTGTGGTGGACATGTCAACCATCTCCATGCTTTCGGTCGGGTGGCCGCGGCGGGCCGAAGGAGTGTGGGTGCGGGTGCGGGTGTGGGATTGTTGTTGTTGTTGGTGGGAATGGAGAAGAAGTTCGTTCTCGGAGCCGTCGTCGTCGTCGTCGAGGTTGTTATCTTCGTGTTCGGCCGTACCACTGGTCGTTCCTGCTGTCTCATCCCATCTGGACGAGCCTGATAAGCTGGAAGTGGAGGTGCGACGGCGGCCCTGGTTGATTGCGCCATCTTCAGAAATGGCAGTCGCGAGCAGGGCCTCTTGCCCGTTTGTTCTTGCGTCGTCCATCCTATTCACCGTCCAGCGTTCCTCGTCCAGCGAAGGGACACCAGTCGCAATTCACCCCTTCTCCTTCACTACCTACTGGCAGTTGTCTTGATTCAGTCACCTTGGGTTGGGGGACCAAGACTCGATCAGATTCCCAGACTCCCAACAGCATCAAGCACAGAGAAGACGGCTAGTCGCGTGTGACATCTCCCATGGCGAGAACGAGCTTCTTCAGCTTTGGGAGACCATGGATATCAAGGGGGTTTGAAGGCGAGTATCGGCTATCTCATGAGGTTGTCTTGAGAGTTGTCATTAGATGAGGAGATTCAGAGGTTGAGATTCGGGATGACGGGGCTCTTGCTTCTTTCATCGACGTCGTTCTTTGAGCAGACAATGACCGAGTCGAGGCCGACGACGCGTTGGTATGCAGCACTTGTCGACAGAACATGAGCTCTCAAGTCCCAATAAGGAGTTCAATTGGAACCCAATTGCGCTTGAAAGGTGAAATAAACAAAAGCAAAGCCGGCATTGGCTTCTCCATTCATCAGCCCTGCAGTCGTGAACCGCGATTCCGGCCAGGTGGCGTCTCAGATCTCACTGCCCGCTGCTGTTGAGCTTAAAGAGGCCCCGGCACTAAGCCTAAAACAGCGCAGGGTACCCCTGGAAGAGACCCTCTCGGCATCCGTCTCCGGCGCTCCGCTTCGCCTTTTTATCCTTCTCCAAAACCCCAACTCTCCAACTCCCCAACTTCCATCGCCGACGGCAGATCCGGAACATGGACACACCAAAATGCGGCGAGTTGTTGTAACGGGACTTGGCGCCATCACGCCGCTGGGCGTCGGCGTGCGTCCGACGTGGCGCCGCCTCGTCGCCGGCGACTCGGGCATCGTCAGCGTCTCCCACCTCGAGCCCCAGGCCAAGTGGCGCGAGCTGGGGAGCCCCATCGCCGGCCTCGTCCCGACCGCCTCCACGGCCTCCCAGGATGCCGATGTCTGGAAGGCTGCCGACTGGCTCACGCCCGCCGACCAGCGCCGCATGTCGACGTTTGCCCAGTACGCCGTGGCCGCCGCCGAGATGGCCCTCCGCGACGCCGGCTGGAACCCCACCTCCCCGGCCGACCTCGAGGCCACCGGCGTCTGTCTCGGAAGCGGCATCGGCAACCTCGACGACATTTACGCCACCAGCGTGGCCTACGAAAAAGACGTAACCCTCTCTCCCACCTCTTCCCAGCGCGCACCCGGCTAAGCACAGTCGGCGCAGGGCTACAAGAAGGTGTCCCCCCTCTTCGTCCCCAAGATCCTCATCAACCTCGCCGCCGGCCACATCGCCATGCGCCGCGGCCTGCGCGGGCCCAACCACGCCGCCACGACGGCCTGCACCACGGGCGCGCACTCGATCGGCGACGCGTCCCGCTTTATCGCCTTTGGCGACGCCGACGTCATGGTCGCCGGCGGCTCCGAGTCGTGCATCCACCCGCTGACCTTTGCCGGCTTCGGGCGCGCCCGGTCCCTGGCCAACGCCGCCCACCTCGACGCCGGGGTGCGGTGTCGGCCGTTTGACCGCGACCGCTCCGGCTTCGTCGTGTCCGAGGGCGCCGCCGTGCTCGTGCTGGAGGAACTCGAGCATGCAAAGGCCCGCGGCGCGAATATCCTCGCCGAGCTCAGGGGGTATGGGTGCAGTGGCGATGCATTTCACATGACGGCGCCGCCCGAGGACGGAGCGGGGGCGCTCTCGGCGATGCGCAAGGCGCTGAAGAATGGGGGGATCAGGCCGAGCGAGGTTGACTATATCAATGCGCATGCCACTGGGACGCAGGTCGGGGACGTGGCGGAGGCGACGGCGATTCGCAACTTGCTGGTGGGGGAGGAGGGCTTTCAGAGGGAGTCCGAGGTGACGGTTAGCAGCACCAAGGGCGCCCTTGGGCACTTACTCGGGGCGGCGGGAGCCATCGAGGCGTTGTTTGCTGTCATGGCTATTACCGAGGTTTGTTCCGTTCGTCTTTGCGATTTGAGGTTTGGCTGACTCCTGCTCTCTGTAGAACGTTGTGCCTCCGACACTCAACTTGCACAACCCCAATGTGGGTGGCATCGGGCTCAACTTTGTGCCTTTGACGGCACAGGAAAAGAAGATCAAGGTAGCCATGTCGAATAGCTTTGGGTTCGGAGGGACGAATGCGTCGCTCGTCTTCTCGGAGCTGGACTAGGCGTTGGCGTCGTAGCGGTCCGCGCTCAACTGTACGCTTTTGGGATAAATGGGGATTAGAGGGGCCCACGGTATATAGGTATAGAGCACGCTGCTTCCATCTCATATTCTCCTCTATTGCTATTGTCCACATGTTCCAAGAGAAGCAGACAGAGGTCAAAACATCACACGTCCAACCCCAACCCTTATCATCGCCACAACCGTCACCACCCTGTCCGATAACAATTACCCTGGACAATTTTCTGGACCTCGACCTCGAAGCTCCATGACGTGAGTGAGGCCTGAGCAGAGCTCCCATCCCAGCTCACCACCAAGCCCCTCCAATCTCACCACGAAAATGGCGTGCCGAAGCTGCAACTCGGCCCTCCACGCCCTCTCCCGGCGCCCCGCCGTCCTCCTCCGCCCATCGACCATCTCCCCCTTCCTTCCCACAGCAGCCCCGACAACACCCGCCCGGCGGCACCTCCACGCGACGTCTCGCCTCCAAGCAGCAGCCCCCACCACAACCACCCCCGCCCCGCCGCCGAAACCACAACCAAGCAGTGTCCGCGAGCGGATGCACGCCCTCCGGCTGCGCGCCGCCGACACGGTGCGCAAGCGCGGCAACCTCGCCCAGACGTACGTCATCTACGGCTGCACCGAGCGGCTCTGCGAGCTGCTGACGGCGCAAGCCGACTACCGGATCGACCCGGCGCAGCGCGCCGCGGGCGAGGTGCGGGAGTCGGCCGACGGCGAGGAGATTGGCGAGCCCCTTATCGCGGGCGGGGTGTGGCACACCGGTTTGTCCCCTCCTTCCCCCCCACCACTCCGTCGCTGACAGACCCGGCGCGGTGGTGGCATAGACTTTGACCTCCCCCCGACCTTCTCCACGTGGGCGCACGTCACGATGCTGCACATGTACCTGGTGGTGGTGCGGCTGCGGGGGTGCGACGCCGAGACGTACAAGGGCTGGACGGACCAGCTGGTGGACCACTTCTTCCACGCGGCCGAGGACCGCATGGTCAAGCAGCACGACATGACGTCGCGGGCGCTGCGGCAGCGGTACCTCAAGGACCTGTTCGTGCAGTGGCGCGGGCTGATGCTGGCGTACGACGAGGGGCTGGCGGGCGGCGAGGACGCGGTGCTGGCGTCGGCCGTGTGGCGGAACCTGTTCAAGGCGCGCGACGACGTCGACGCGCGCGCGCTGGCGGCCGTGGTGGGCTTCATGCGCCGGTGCCTGCGCGAGTGGGACGGCATGGAGGACGAGCCGTTCCTCGAGCTGCTGCAGGGCATGGGCGCGCTGGCGGTCGGCAAGACGGTCGAGGTCGAGGGGCAGGGCGTGCTGACGGCCGAGGACGTCCGCCGGCTGTTTGCGGACATGGCGCGGGAGGAGCTGAGAATGGCGGAGGTCACCCCGACCAGCAGCAGCACGTCGAGGTCTCTGTAGAAACATATACCCTCTCTGTGTACAACCACCATGGCAATAGACCACACCTAATCCACCCTCTCCCACATCTCAAAAACGTACCCCGTCCCCCCCTCCTCCTGCACCCCCCCCGGAACCTCCTCCCCAACCCACCCATCCAGCGCCCCCTTCTCCGCCCTCCTCCACCCCTCCGCCCCCTCCCCATCCTCCGGCAACCTCACCCCAAAGAACGCATCGCACTCAAACTCCCCCAGCACCCGCGTCAGCAAGATCCGCCGCGCCATCCCCTTCCCCATCGCCTCCCCGTACACCTGCGCCCCGCCAATCACAAACACCCGCCCCACCCGCCCCCCGTCCCGCAGCGGCGCCAGGTACCCCAGCGCGTCGTCCAGCGACGCCGCGCGCACCACGGCGTCCCCCGCCTCTGCGTCGGTGGCGGGCGGCGTGGGATGGCTCCGGGAGATGACGACGTTGAGGCGCCCCGCGAGCGGCCGGAAGCGCGGGGGGATCGAGTCCCATGTCTTGCGGCCCATGATGAGGGCGTTGAGGGCGGTTGGGGGCTGGAGGGGGGTTAGCTGGGGAGGGGAACGGGGGGCGGGGGGGGGGGTACGGATGATGGGGGCAGGCGCTTGGTGACGCGCGCGAAGTAGGCCATTTCCTTGCGGAGGCCGGTCCAGGGGAGGGAGCCGGCGAGGCCGATGCCCATGTCGCGGGTGGTGGCGGCGAGGATGAGGGTTAGGTCGAGGGAGGGGGCGGGGGGAGGCATGTTGCGGGGGGTTATTTTTTTTTTGAAGGTTGGGGTTGTAGAGGGGTGGGGTGGTGGTGGTTGAGATTTTGGTTTGGTGTTTTGGGTCAAGGTGAAGGTGAAGGTGAAAGTCGAGGACTCGAGGTCGAGGTGAAGTGTGTTTTGGGACTGAAGTCATGAATCTTTCAGGGGGTTTTGGGGTCGAGACCGCTGGAGATGGGACGCTCAAACTGACGACAAGGGGGTCGGGTTCTTTGAGCTTGATTCATCCCTTCATGCGCTACGTGGGTATCTTTCCTCTCGGAAAACAGACACAAACCTCATAAACGGTATTCCCATACCGTTATATTTTCCAGCAAGATGTCAGTGCCGACCTCCCCACGCCAAGGCGTGGTTCTCGCGAGGTGGATGCCCCTCGCTGCCCCTCAACGAGAATCTCCAGGCAAAACGTTGGATGTCGAGCTCCCTTTCAAGCAGCTCCTGGGTGGTCTTTGTCTTGACCATATCGATGCATGTACTCTGCATGACCTACCTGGAAATGCACATCATCCTTCTTCCCGCATCGCGAAAAGCTGCAAAAAAACATACAACCAAGACCCATCAAAAATAGGAGTTGAGATGCCCCCGCCAGGGTTTGAACCTGAGACCTCAGCATAGGAGGAGATGACCTACAAGTGCTGCGCTCTACCACTGAGCTACAAGGGCTGGTCATGTGAATCAGTTCCATTAATGCCGTACTAGACGTGGGGGATGGAGAAGCCGACAGCACAGAATCAACCCACGGATGCCGAATGTCATGGCAGTCAAGACACCATGAGCATTTCGCCAGGAATGTCACTCCACACAGCAGAGCAAGTTACTCTCAACCAACAGCAGGAGTGGCGACGGTACCAGCACCAGCATCAGCACCAGCAAGCTCAGGTAGGTCATGTCTTGTCAAATGCCGAGCTGTCTTCATTTATTCACAGACATAACGAAGTACCAATAAGTAACGTAGCAAATCTCTCTGTCCCTGTTCATTTCTCTCCCCTCTCGAAAAAAAGAGCTTAAGCTCAAGCGTGGTAAATATAGCCATTTCTCCTCCCATTTCATCACCTGCCTCCGTTCCCCAGCAATACTAGTACTACCATAGGTAATAATCCCAATCAATACACAAGAGCCTCGAGATCTCTCTCCCGTTTGCCCCTTCGCTCCCTCCCCTCGCGCTTCTCTCCCCTAAAAAGCACACGCGGTCTGCGAACCCCCCGAAAAAGAATCGAAAAAAAACGCCGTAGCCGCCCGTTCCCATCGTCTCATCCTAGCCGCCGCCGCAAAAAGGCAAAAAAACATTTGACACCGAAAAAGACGGCTGGGTGGTATCAATTACCCTCCACGCTTTCCTTCCCATAACCCTATCTTTTCATTCCTCTAGAAGCACCAGAGCCCCGGTTTCCCTAGTCCCGGGGACTCGGGTTCCCGCTGCCGCCATTCGCGGCGCCGTTGGAGTTGCTGGACACGAGCTTGATGCGCGTTGGTGGCGCGCTCGACGCGGGCTGCGGCGTCTCGGCCGCCGTCGACGGCGCGACCGACGTGTCCTTGGACCGCCCCGACGGGTCCTCGAGGCGCTGGAGGTCGGGGTCGGCGAGCTCCTTTTCGATTTGCGAGATGTAGAAGGACTGCAGCATGTTAGCGCGCTGTGCGACACGAAAAGTGGGTGGGAAAGACATACCTCAATCACGTTTACATCTTGGCAGATGCCGCTGCTCTCCTCGTTGAAGGTCCGGCAGTTCTTCACCATGAGGTCCAGGTCCCGGCGCATATCGGCGAGGCACTTATAGTCGTCTTTCTTGATCCGTTTCTGAATGTCGTTCATGCAGATGGGGCTCGTAATGATCATGTAGTAGTCTTGCCACTCGCGCTTGGGAGGGAGCTTGACGAACGGCCCGATGACAAGCCGCTTTGGTGGCTCGTCGTCGTCCTGGTCGGCGGGGTTCTCTGGCGCGTCGTCGTCCACCTCGAGGTTCATAAGCCCGTCGTATATCCTCCGCAAGCTCTTTTGCAGCTTCTCGCGCGTCTCGGGAGACATGCCGGCGGCGATGGCAAGAGCCGCCTGGGCCGCCTTGGATGGCCGCCCTTGAGGGCCACGGCGTTTCTTGGCAGGCGGCTCGTCATCGCCATCCTCGGCCTTGCGCTTCTCGGCATTTTTGCTGCCCGGCTTGCGACCACGCTTCTTGACGGGCGTCTCGATCTCTTCGGTGCTGGCGCGGCTGGGCATGGGCGAGTCGCCCGCAGACACGCTTCCGCCGCCTGTCCCCTTGATCCTCTTCTGCTCCCGACGCTCCTTGCGAGCCGCTTTCCTGGCCGCTGCCGCCTCGGGTGAATCGTCGTCGTCGTCCACAGCCATGAGCCACTGTTCCTCCGTGAGGCCGTCGTCGTACTTGACCTTGGTGCGCTCACGGGCACCTCTGCCGAGCACTGTGTCTGGCTCCTCCTCAATGATGTTGCCGTCCGACATGTAAATCTCGGGCAGCTCAGCCTCCACCATGAGACGCGGCACGGCCTTGCAGCCTGGTTTTGTGCCGTAAGTGGGGTCGCGCGCCCTCTCCTCGTCGATCTTCTGGAACACCGTGAGCTCGTCCTCACTACGGGCGAGAATCATGTTGAGTTCCTCGTCGTCCATCTCCTCCTGCTCGCCCGTCTCGGCCATGTCGGCCGTCTCGAGCAGGGTGCGGAGCATGGCGTCACGGTCCGTCTCGGACGACTTGTTGTCGAAGCGACCGGCTTGGATAATCTTGCCGTCCATGTCAAGCTTGTATCGAGCGCGCTCCAGAATCTTCTCTTCGACCGAGGCGGAGCTGATGAGTCGCAGAATTCGAACCTCGTTCTTCTGGCCGATACGATGGGCACGATCCTGCGCCTGCAAATCTTGATGAGGATTCCAGTCCGAATCGTAGATGATGACGGTGTCGGCAGTCTGCAAGTTGAGACCGAGACCACCGGCGCGGGTGGAGAGCAAGAACATGAAGTAGGGCGAATCCGGCCGGTTGAAGTCTCGGAGAAGGTCGGAACGGTCCTCTGACTTGGTGGTACCGTCGAGTCGAAGGTACGCCATGCCTCGGTAGCGCAAAAAGTCCTCCATGATGTCCATGATGGCGGTCATCTGGAAAAACATGAGAACGCGATGGCCCGTCGCATGGTATTTTGGCAGCACCCGATCCAGGAGCTCAAACTTGCCAGCCGTTCTCCAGAGCAGATCGTTGGAGGTGTTGAGCGGGTTCATTTGGTTCTCCACTTCGTCAAAAACAAAGGGATGGTTGCACAGCTTTCGAAGCTGCATGATCATGTTGCTCAATCCACGAGCACCGGCCTTGCCGCCCTTCCCGTCGCTCACAAGAATCTTTTGGTGCGTAACCATCTGCTTGTACAGACGAGCTTGCAGCGCAGAGAACTTGCACTTGATGACCTTTTCGGTCTTGTCGGGAAGGTCCTTTTCCACGTCCTTTTTGAGACGACGCAGCAGGAAGGGTCGCAGCACCTTGTGAAGACGACGAATGACGAGAATCTGCTCTTCTTCTGTGAGCTCCATCTTATCCTGGCCGCCCGTGTTGGCAAAGGGGGTGTTGAACCAATCATCAAAGGTCTTGGCCGACTTGAAGATGTTGGGGAGAACAAAGTTGAGCATGGCCCACAGCTCGGCGAGGTTGTTTTGGAGGGGGGTACCAGTCAGGATCAGACGAAAGCGGGTGCTGTAGTACTGCTGGATGGTGGCGCTCAGCTTGGAGTTGGCGTTCTTCATGCGGTGGCCCTCGTCGATGATCATGTGGAACCACTTGATCTTGCTCAGGAGCGGCCGGTCCTTGATGATGTACTCGTATGTGGTGAGCAGGACGTGGAACTTGCCCTGGCGAATCTTCTCCTGCTGCAGCTTTCTGGCGGCCGGAGGTCCCTTGTAGACAACCTTGTTGATGCCTGGCGCCCACTTGTCGAACTCGAGATTCCAGTTCGTGAGGGTACTGAGCGGCACGATGACCAGGTAAGGGCCATTTTGCTGCTTCCTCTCGATCAGGTAGGTGATCAAGCTGATGGTCTGGATGGTCTTTCCGAGACCCATCTCGTCGGCGAGGATACCGTTGAGGTTGTTGTTGTACAGCGAAATCATCCACTGCAATCCCTTGATCTGGTACTCCTTGAGCGAACCACCCACCAGCATGTCGGCCTGCCCAGTAACCTCTTCCTTGACGCGATGAGCAACAGCGTAGTAGTCGATCTTGCGGCCGGCCTCGGGGTCCTCTTCTTCGGATTCGCTCTCCTCTACCGGGGTCTCCCCAAACTCGTCCCCGTACCGCTGGGCGGCTTGCCTCTGCTGTTGGCGGACTGAGGAGGCGAGCTGGTGAAGGAAACCATCGGTTTGGCGAAGGAGATGGGTAATGCGCGTATCCTTGGCCTGGTCGAGCAGCTTGAGGTAAGCTTCCTCGTCGTTGGCCTTGAGGGCCTGGAGACGCTGCTTCGCCGTCCTCTCGACTCTCTTCTGCTCCTCCTTCTCGATGTTGAAGTGGTGGTTGTACATCAGACGGCTCATCTTCTGCGTGTTGCTGCGGCGGGCCTGGGCCGCCATTTCAAGGTCGTTCTTGGCCTGGCCGAGGGCGGTAAACCATTCCTGTTGCCTCTTCTTGTCGCGATTCTCGCGCATGTCACGCTGCTGCTTCTCCAGCTTCTCGGTGATGCGAGCCTCCCTAACAGACTGCTTCTTCATGCGACGATACTGCGAACGGTTGGTAGTCATGGCAAGATTGTCGTAGTGAAGCATCTGCCGTCCGATCCTGTCGCGCAAAGCCCTCTGCTTCGAGTACAAGGCCAGCGACTTCATCTCGATGATGGCCTTCCTCTTGGCCGTGTCGTCGGGCTCCATCGAATCTTTGCTGGTGTCCCAGTGCGCCAGTGTGCCCGGCAGGGCCTTGAGCTCCGAGTAACGCGCGCTCATGCGGTTGAAGACGATCTTCTCGCGGTCGGTTCTCAGCTGCTCGAAATCAATGCCGGTGGGGAAAATGCCAGGTATTATCAGGCGATTCCGCCGCTGGGCGTGTTCGGTGTAGCCGAGCGACTTTCGTACGAGGCCACCATCGTAGGGAGACTTGACACTCTTGAAAGAACGGGGCTTGGGGCTAGACGAAGCCTCACCCTGAACGGCGACAGCGACACTCGCGTTGGCCTTAGGCTCGTCCTTGGCAGCACCCGCAGCAGCAGTCGCGCGGGCAGCCTGTTCGAGGAACGCGGCATGACGTTTGCTTCGGTGGTCGTAGATGACCTTCAGCTGTTGCAAGGGCACACCCATATTCTTTCCCAGGCTCTTGAAGGTCTGAATTTGTGTCCTCAACAGCTGGAGCTGCTCGGGACGGAAGTTGGATTGACCTGCCGAGGGAGGCGGCCCCGAAGGCGCTCCCGTCGGCCCCATGTTCGGCGCATTGGAGGCGGCCGGCAGAGCAGACGCGCCGAGCGCGTTCGACATTGGCGGTTGACCCTGTTGTGCGGAAGGCCCTTGTTGCTGACCCGGACGGTCCTGCTGGGCTCCGTTGACACCATTTTGCATGTGCATCTGTTGTTGCACCTGCTGCTGGTGTTGCTGCTGCTGTTGTTGCTGAAGGTGCGCCTGTTGTTGTCTCCTCATCTCGCCATGTCGTTGGAAAGCAGCCAGGAAGTTTTGCGCCTTGATGAGCTCTGGATGGTTGTTCGGCACGCCTGCACTCTTGAGCTGCTGAAACTTCTGCAGAGGGGGTCAGCACACAGCACAAACACCGGACCGTCAAGCACGCGAGGGACTGGGCTGGGGGTTGACTGACTGCATAAACCTCGTTCGCCTGCTGGCCCGTCATGTTGACGGGGAGGGCGGAGCCATACTGCTGGCTGGCAGCCGGCAGCTGGACACTGGCCATGATGGCGACGGGAGAGGAGCTAGTGTCGAGTATCGGCAGGCGGGTTGTCAATTGAGAAAGGTGTCTATCAAAGCACGCGCATATCTAAGGGCTGTCTGTCGCAAGTCGGGGGCTGTGGAACCCGGAGATCGCGTCGGGGTGGGCGAAGGATCGGGGGGGACGAATGGTGGGAAAGGGACACGAGTCGGCGCGTCGAAAAAAGGCGAAACGAAAATCGAATCGGGCCGTGGCGACGGCGACGTGGTGCGCAGGACGCGAGCGAGGGTGATGACAATCGAGTAGGTCGATGGCGCGGTGGGTTGTCGCGTCGGTGGGACGAGCGTCGAGCGCAAACTCGTTACTCGAGGGTTGAATGTGGATGGTGGAGGAGGATGGGATGGAGAGAGAGAGAAGTTCAGCCGCGCGCCGCTGGTGCTTGGTGCTGGTGCTCAGTGCTGAGCGCTCAGTGCTCACTCAGGGCGTGGTGTGGGGGGGCAAAAAGGAAAATGCAGCGTCGCGGATGGGCGTGGTGAAAAAAGAGAAAAGGGAGGCGACCAGAGGCTGGGGGCCGTGGTTGCGGGGTGGGAATGCGCGAGGAAGTGCGCGTCCCGGGTTTGGTCGGCGATTTCGAGATGGCCTCGATGACTTGCAAGGGGAGATGGTGGTTTTTTTGATGGGATGCGCGCCGTCACCCTTTGCTATGATGGACTCTGGAGAGGTGAAGGAGAGAGCCGACAAGATTGAATGGCGCAGGCGCAGGCGATGGTAAGCCGTGCTGGGCACCGCGCCCCAAGCGCAGGTTTCAGCATTGCTTATGTAACGGCTGGCACGCCCCACCCTGGCTGCCTGCGCCGGTCTGCGCCGGCCCGGCAGCCTTTCTGGATGCCCCAAAAAGGGGCGTCCATTATTCGCACCTCTATTCTTTATTCATGCTTTACGTCCATGACATCCACAGCCTCTGTTCTGTGATAACCTCAAAGTAAACAAATAAATACCCTCCAAAGTGACCATTTTTGGTATCATTACCCTCAACCCAAAACGCCGAACCCTTCCTTTGCCACTTCATGCATCCCTCTTGACCCTCTTCTTCTCGCGCCCATCCTCCTCCTCCCCGTCGCTCAAACTCGCATATTGCGTGACGGGCTGCGTATCGTTCCAGGCGTACGTAAACATTGGGTCCTTCTTGGCCACCTCTGCATATTTCAGTAGGGCCTCGCGGGGGTCCTCGTGCAACATCTTGCTGAGTGGGATGTTCTCCGAGATGTGCTTCTCGTCCGGCTGACTCCGCATGAACGGCGTGATGATCGGGACCTGCGGTCGCATCGGGTCCCTGGATTTCCCAGATGCTGTGACACCGCCTCTGCGTCTGCTCTCCATGGCGGCGCCGGGCGTGATGATGGCGTCCGCCGAGAGCGACGTCTGGTCTGTTGTAAACGCGGGATCGTCGTCGACATGCCGCTTCTTTGGTGTACGGGACATGACCCCGAAAGCGCCCAGGTGCGATATTTTGGGGTTGAAGAGGACGCGGGTTTCGGCGTTGGCGGACCCTGTGATGATTTGGTTGAGCTTGGGGTGCCACTCGACGGCGATGAGGGGCACTCCAGGTGTGATGGGCGTGACATGCAACGGTCGAAGGTTGCCTGGGTTGAGAATGTGGAGATCGCCAGTTGCCGAGCCGGTGATGATGGACGACGAGTTGGGCGAATACCGAATGTTGCTCATGGGAAATCTGTCCGAGGTGGATGCGTGCTCGATCGTGACAAGGGGCTCCTTGAATTTGCGCGTGTCCCAGAGCTTGATGAGGTTGTCACCACCCCGCGTGATCACCATTCGCCCATCCGAGCTAACGTCGATGCCTCCGGTCCAGGTGTCGGGCTTGTGCGCGTTCCGGATTTCGGCCGTGGGCCTGGTAAAGGGGCCGTTGCCGCTGTACATGACCAGTGAGCCATCAAGCGCCGCTGTCACGAGCACGGGGTTGCCGCCCTGCGCTGGGGCCCCCCACGCGACAGCCGTCATCCTCGTCCGTCCCGCGCAGCCAGGCGCCTTGGACTTGAAGACAATGACTTCCTTTTGGCTTCTCTTGTTGTTGACGTCCCATATCCTCAGCGTGCTGTCCGCGCCAGCCGTCACGCAGAGGTTCTGGTCGGTGGGGTGCCATGTGCCCGTCGCAATCTCCCCCACATGGCCCTTGGTGTTGTGCATGTCGCGCAGATACATGTCGCCCTTGACGAATTCGGTGAGAACGTCGCCATCTCTAGACATGATCTTCGCCTGGGGGTGCGCTGTGACGCAGAGGAACACGCTCCCGGAGAGTCGGCTGAACTCGAGGTGCTGGATCGGATGCGATTCGGATGTCGCCGACGCCTTCTTGGCTTCCCACGGGTCCACGCTCTTGAAGGCCCTCAGGGTGGTCGGCGTCATGGAGGCAAAGTCGTGGAACTTGATGGTGCTGTCGAAAGAGCCGGTGACCATGCGGCTGCCGGCCGGATCGAGGGCGACGGTCGTGACAACACGGTCGTGGGTCTTGAGCACCATCTCGTGGGAGACGGGGAACCTCTCCGACTCGTCTTCCGAGTCCGAGTCCGAGTCGTCGTCATCGCTGTCGCTATCAGCGTCAGAGACGGCCTTCTTGGGCACTGCTGGCTTTGGCTTCTCCACCTGTCTCCGGGCTTGCTCGATCTGCGCGGCAACGTTGGCCTCTTTTGTTTTCTGGCCAAAGGATGTCGGGAGGAACGCGCTCATGGGGTCGCCCGGGCGGAGGGTGGGTGGCTCGACGAGGTAGTCATCGCTGTCGCTGTCGCTCATGGCTGCGGTCGGTCGAGGATCGGGTTGGGAGGAGGTGTGACGTGGATTCGCGGGGTTGGGGAGGGAAAAGGCTTTTAAATCGCCCAGCATCTGATCATCGCCAAGTTTCCGACCCAAAATTGCCCAGCCCAACCCCAGCCTTGGCGGCAATAGGCGACGACATTAGCGCTGATCCCACTGTGGCTTCCCGGGTCCAGGGCCCGGCTGCTGGCTCTGTCTCGAGTCTCGACTCTCCTGCCCGGGTTTCTCTCCTCTCCTCTCCATCCACGTCACGGCAATTCAAGCACATTTACATCTCCCGCAGCCAAGATGAAACGATACACGAAGCAGAGAATCCGGGTCGCAGCAAGGGTCGAATTTACGAATATAGATACAGCCTATCAGTCTACCCGTCCAACCCAAGGTTATCCCCGACGACTCAGGCCGTCGCCTTGATCTGTTGTGTCGCCTCGGCAGGCTTCTTGAGGGCGGCCAGCCTTTCCTCTTCTTCCCTCTTCATTCGTTCCTGGATTCGAACTCTTTCTGGCACCACACCCTCTCGCGGACCCGTTGGCTTCCAGCCCTTCAGATTCTCCTTTCCCAAGGCCCTGAGCGTCACTTGTTCGACCAGGCTATAGTTCCCATCCTCCCTGTCGAAACAAAACGGCTCGTTGAGCGAAACCGGCGGGTTCGTGATGATGCGAACGCTCCGGAGCGCATTGCTCGACGGTGTGTGCAGCATGAGCGGATGCATCAGGTACACATCGCCAACCTCCCCCGTCGCCTCCACAAAGTGGTCGCAGCTCCGCGCAAGGTCGTTGAACCACTTGAGGTCCTTCTCCTTGGCAAAGTTGGGGTCGCCTCGGGTCGACATCCTCGGGGACACGCCCTCTGGGTGGTCGTAAAGGTGCTTTGCCACCTTTGGGATGGCGTCGGGGCAGATGTACGTTCCGCCGCCGTTCGGTGCGATGTCGGTGAACAGGGGCGTCACCAGGAGGCCTTGCTCAGGGCTGTCGAGGTAGTGGACGAAGAAGTCTCCGTCGACGTGCCAAACGGTCAGGTCCTTTGGGGGGACAGGCTTGCCCTCGTTCTCTGCGGTGCCGAGGTTCACGATCAGAGAGTCCTTCCACAGCTTGGAGTCCGGGTTGACGCGGTCTTCGCCGCCGGACAGCTCGCAGATGGCGGCCCAGGCACGGGGCGCAAAGTCGGCGGCGTCAAAGGTGGTGTGCCAGGGCATGTTGATGCGGAGCTCGGTCCAGGTTGACTTGTCGTTTGGATCCATACCCAGTCTGGTCCAGACATTCTTCGTCAACTCGTCAGACCTTTCCTTGGTGAAGGCCTTTGGGATTCTGGCGGAGTGGTCAGCAGGGTTCGGGGAAGAAGAGGCCGAGGGCGTCTCACTTGACCCATCCGTGCTTGAGGAAATGCTCCCTCTCTTCAGGGGTCAGACCAAGGGAAGACATGGTGGGCGAGATATCACAAAGATGGGGAAGCAGTGCTAGGTAAGATACAAGTTGATGGCTTGGGCAGGTGGATTCAAGTACATGCATTCCACCCCTATTCCCACAACCCAGCCCGGCTTCGGGCCCCTTTTATGCCCGACCGAGCAGCCAGCACTGCTGCGTAGTAGGGATGGCGAGAACTGCAGATACGGGTCATGACATCCAGTCAGTCGATTCACACCCGCGTTGACGGGCGGGAATGCTGGGAATGATGCGGGGAAGAGGCATTCCCTTTAACCAGTGCCATCCCATTGGATGCGTGAGCATGTCTAGCACCCACCCGGGCTCATGGGACTCACGGGGTTTCCAGATCGGTGATAGCGAGCCTGCGAGCCTTGGGTTTCTGACAAATGATGCCCCGAAGCTCCGGACCGGACCCAGGTTCGCCGTCATCAGTGGCCGGCGTCGCTACGGGCGGGGGGCGCTATGGGGGGCCGTTAGTGGGGGATGCAGGTGGCATGCAGCCGGCCCACCCCATTTGCTGGTGCTGGGAACAGACCCGCTTTTATTTGTCTGCCCAAGGAACTTGGAACTTCAACGCGTCGACGATTGCCGGTTCAAGGTTGACCCGCCATCCCCAATCCAATACGCAGCTCCAAAAAGACAGACAATGCCTCCTCCAAACCCAGCCATCGATGACGAAGAAGACTATGCCTCGGAAGAAGACTCCGACTTTGCCCTCGACGATGCGCCTGCCAACGACTCCTCCCCGTCAGACGACGACGACGACGACGATGAGGCCAACACCAGCAAACCCGCTGCAACAGGTCGGAAACGACCCGCTCCCGAAGCCGAGGCGGAGGATGCCGGGTTCGAGAACTCTGGCGACGAGGCCATCATAGAGAAGGGAAAGAACCGGCGGAAGAAGGGCAAAACTGCAGACGTTGCACCAGACGTCGACGAGGGGCCATTGATTAAGACGCGGAGCATGCGCGCCGTTGAGTATACGCCCCTCGAGCTGCCATGTGCCAGTTCACTGCTGACAGAAATCCCAGGAAATCCGAACGCCGAGCAGCAACCTCCAACGGCCCGGTGACAATCGATGTCGATGCCCTCTGGGCCCAGATGATCAACGGAACGAGCACTGCCCAAGACGAGCCCCAAAACGCACCCCCTCCAGCCTCCCAAGAAAGCGCCAGCGAGCAACAACCCCCTCCAAAAATAACCACAGACCCAACCGACGAACAATCCGACCTCGTCCGCATCAAGCGTACCTACAACTTTGCCGGCAAAGTCCACACCGAAGAAAAGCTCGTCGCCCGCGACTCGGCCGAAGCCAAGCTATACCTCGCCTCCCTCGGCGAAGCCGGCGAGACGGCAGACGACAGCACCGAACCAAAGCGGATGCCGCGCAAGGCCTTCCGCTCCGCCTTTGAGCCGATCCTCGACCCCACGGCCACCGGGCGGCGCACCGATCTGAATCTCGGCGTGTCGGTGCGGCTGCGGGCGCGGGAGCTGGCCGCGGGCGCCAAGAAGCTCAATACCGTCGAGAAGAGCCGCATGGACTGGGCGGGCTTTGTCGACCGCGAGGGCATCAAGGACGAGCTGGAGCTGGCGGGCAAGTCCAAGGACTCGTTTGTCACGAGGCAGGACTTTTTGGCGCGGAGCGAGGCGCTCCGGGAGGCGGACGCAAGGAAGGCGAGGTTGGGGGTGAAGACTTGAGGCGGGAGGGGCGGTGGATCCGATATTTTTCGCTCCTTGGATGTGTCTTGCTGCCGACGCTGCGGAAAGCCAATCGCCAATACAGAGGAGTTCGGTGGTGCCTTGGCGAATATAGGCGATCAAGATGAGGCTCGTCAAGCCCATCATGAGGTACGGCACATTGCCGACCAACCACTCGGCCTAGCGGTCTGAATGTCGTGGTATACGCGCAAGGTACATACTTGGGTACCACATGCAAGGGCAGAAAGAATATGCTCGGTGGACACCCAATAGCGAACCTGTCGTCTCTTTCAGATCAACCAACAGCTCCCCTGAGAAAGCCGCGTTGGAGAAAAAGAACCAGCCCTGCCTCGTGGGCTGGCTGAGGAAGACGATCGGCGAAAGGGGCGTTGAAGGCTTACATTTAGAGATACCCGGTCAGTTTTGATTGAAGAAGGCATTGATTGAAGACGGTATGTCCAGTGTCGATCTCGAATGTCGACGAGTGGTGGGAGATGAATGTGACCAAAGTCAAAAGGAAATAAAGTGCTTCCTCTCCTATCGGGAGGTCGAACTGAGACAGTGAGAAAACAATTTCCAGTTGGTCTGGTGGCTGAAGAGCGCCAGTTACCTCCACTCGGCCAAAGTCCGCACCTACGATGGCGAGTCCCAACTGATACGAGGTGCCGGGAACGGGGTATATATATGTACGGTACTGCGGATGGTACAAGTTGATGTGCTTAATCTCTCGCCATGCTTTTCTCCATTTCCCCCGTTTCTTCCCGTTTCTGCTTTCTCTTTCCTTTTCCTTCTTTTCTCTCCCCGCCCTTTTCCTTTTCTCATACGGATACCCGATACGCCTCAAACTTCACGACATGGACGGCATGACGTTGAAAGTCAAGTGCTGTGATTGGACAGTTTCACCCAGTGGGGCATATTCCGGGGACCTCGGCCCCCAAGAGCGACTCCCTTCCCCTGACTTCCACAAGCCATCAACTTTACAAGCCAGACACCAACATCGGAGATGTTCTCCCAATGTTCAGTAATCAGACCAACACATACAAGTAAACTCTACAGTCCGCTTTCCTGCTTCAGTCCCTCAATGCCAACTTGACATCTCCCCAACCATCACCACCTTCCACTCCCTCCCTGACCCCAACCAACCATGTCATCCCCCACCTCCCAACCCGTAGCCCTCGTTATTGGTGCTTCCCGCGGCATCGGCCGGCAAATCGCCCTCGACCTCGCCCGCGCCGGCTACGCCGTCGTCGTCGCGGCCAAATCCTACTCCCCTTCCCCCCCCTCCACCACCGCCCCCTTCCCTCCCGACCCCAACTCCCCCCTCTCCACCGTCAACACAGTCGCCCGCGAGATAACCCTCGCCGGCGGCGTCGCCCTCGCCCTCCCCGTCGACACCACCTCCCAAGAAAGCATCACCCGCCTCATCGACGCCACCATCGCCGTATGCCCCCCCATCCCCCACACCCCCCTGGTAACTAACAAAGAAAGCACCACTCCCGCCTGGACGCCCTAATCTACAACTCCGGCGCCATCTGGTGGGCCCCCGTCCGCGCCACCCCGACCAAGCGGTACCAGCTCCTGCAGCGCGTCAACGCCGACGGGCTGTACGGCGCGGTGCAGGCGGCGCTGCCGCACCTCGAGGCCTCCCCGGCGGGGGGTAGGATCGTGGTCGTCTCGCCGCCGATCTACAGCCGGTTCTTCCGCGGCAAGACGGCGTACGCGATGGGCAAGGTGGCGATGAGCGTGCTGGTTGTGGGGCTGGGGATGGACTTTGAGCGGGAGGGGTTGGTTGGGAAGGGGGTGGCGGTTACGGGGGTTTGGCCTGCTGTTGTGAGTTTCTCCGTCTCTTCTTTTGGTGGTTTTGGTTTTGGTTTTGGGTGGGGGGGGCTGATGGGTGGACAGAGTATCGAGTCGGCGGCGACGGAGCAGTTTGTCAAGCGGGATCCAAAGTTCAGGGAGAACTTGAGGAAGGCGACGGTTTTCTCGGATGCGGTGCTGGGGATCCTGAGGGCGCCTGCGGGAGTGGTGAATGGAAAGTTGGAGCTGGATGAAGATTTTTTGAGGAGGGAAGGCGGGGTGACGGACTTTGACAAGTACTCGGTCGTGCCGGGGAGCAAGCCGAGGCGGATCATGCCGGTGGAGCTGCCGGATTTGAGCGTCAGGGAGCAGGATGATGAGGGGGATCGGTTTGATAGTTCAAAGGATAGGGGGGCGAAGTTGTGAGGTTGGGGGGGAGGTGTTGGTCAGGGAGGTTTGAAATGTATGTGAAATTGTTTTGCTGTCGACATCTATCTAGCGGAGTTGGCTTGATCTATCTCCCCTGTGTATTCCACGCTGAACTAGCAGAAAGAAGGCGCATCCTCCTAGATGGAAAACAGTCTGCACCTCTTTGGTCTACCCGCGTGCAAAAGATCCAGCCTCCTCTTGGAGCCCAATTTGGCTTCTCTCGCCGCTGACCCAAGGGCTTTTTGTGGAAGAGACACAAATTCCCGGGTGGTCCCCTCTTGGTGACTTTCGTCATCCTTGCCATTGGCGACTTCGGTGGGCTCGGGCGAGGGTTCTGGTTGACAAGCCTCAACCGACAAGTCACCATCAAACTGAAGCTGCCCAAAATGGTGCGAAACTTGAGCCTCATCAGACGCTGCCCGTGACTGTGCCGGTTCACCTCCGACATTCTCCGTATTTTCGACCCATAGATCTTCGATGGCCGGGAGAACGACTCCTCTTGGAGTCCACGGGGCGATGCTCTCATTCTCCAGCTGTTTGAAGAGACCATTGTCCATGTAGGGCTCTTTCAACCACCGATTCTTCAGCAGCTGGCGGGCAGTCGGTCTCTCCTCCTTGTCATACGTGAGACAGGCGCGAAGGAACTGCTTTCCGCCCTCGGAAATTCCGCTGTGTTGGTTCAGGTGGTGGAAGACATGCTGGAGATATTTGTCAATGGCTTCCTGGTTGTTGAGATTCATGGTATGGAGGTGTGGTATCTCCTCCATCCCGGTGAAGAGCTGCAACGCGAGCATGCCAATGGCCCAAATGTCGACGGAGAGGCCGTGTCCGATTTCGGGGGAGTGGCATTCACTAAGGGGAGTCAGCACGAACCTGTTCAGAAGGCAAGGAGGATGGGCTTACGGGGCGCGATAAATCGTTGTTCCGACATGGGACTTCATCCTTCCACGGCTGGCCATTGCAGAGTCCCCAAAGTCGGAGAGCAAGACCCTGTAGGCGGCATCTGGCGCTATTGCACAGAGTATGTTCTCTGGCTTGATGTCTCGATGGGCAACGCCTTTGCCGTGGATGTAGACAACCCCGCTGAGAACCTGACGGAGAATCCATCGAATCTCCACCTCCTCAAAGGTATCGTACTTGTGGATGAGCGAGAAGAGATCACCTCCTGTCGCAAAGTCGGTAAAGATGTACCTGTGTGCCGTGTCAGAAAAAAAGTCCCGCTAATAGAGTCGAGGAACTGACAGTGTTTGCTGCGTTTGGAAAGCTGCCCTGAAAGAGAGAATGTTGGGCTGGTTTGTTAGCTCCTGGCACGCGATCGTAGACGGCCGGGGTTGGCTACTTACATGATCGAGATAGCTGAGAAGTATCGCTTCTTGACGAATGCGTTCCAATTTTCGGGGCGCCCGTGAAACCTTGGCAAGATCATGGACTTTGCACACAACCTGCTTCCCTGTCTTGACGTCGATTGCCAGATAAACCGTGGCATGGGCGCCATCACCTATTGTGCGGTCGCTGATGACATATCTGTCTTCGAAGAGCTGACACCCGAGATTAGGCGCTGCCTACGTCCTGATCCAAGTGGGCTGGCTTACCAGTGCTTCTTGTCGTTGATGACTTGTAAGACTAAAGAAAGGGGGCTCGATGGGCCTCTGAGAAAGCGTGACAAAGATGTAGGGCGGGACAGTGATGAGGTCGCCATCTTGAAGAAGCCAGCCTGGCGATATACTGGGTCCTTTGCCAATCAGCTGGCCATTGACAAAGGTGCCGTTGGACGATTGTCTATCCCGTACAAACACAAGGGGTTTGTGCCTGTTCTCTTCGTCAACGACGACGCAGTAGATCTCGAAATGGTTTCTCGAGACAGCTGGGTCGTTGAACACAATTTGGTTCTTCTTGTTGTCCGCGTCTCGACCAAACCGGATTGTCTTGTTTGGAAGAACCCACACCGTCCCTGATCTCTCGACAATGATCAGCAATCCACTTGGACCCGGGAAAGTCTACTACCGAGAGGGGAACGGAAAACTGAGCGGGCATGTAGGGGCTTGCTGCAGAGTAGGTATGTACGTACCGGTTCGGGCTGGGAGGCTGCTTCGGTCCTCAATAACAAGACAGGAAGCGGTGCCTGACGACATGATGAAACAATTCCTATGTATTGGTACGGGCTAAATATTTCCGAAAAGACCGACAGCTGATACTGAGCTGAGCGACATGGTCGACAATGCGAGTATCAGGCCCTTGAAGCTACCCGGCGAGCAGCTTTGGAGCTTGCAGGTGCCCATCGTGAGCCGTTTGCGTTTGAGAAATGAAAATTTTGTGTGGTGAAAAGGTAGACATGTGCCTTCCTTAAGCCTTGGAAAGCATCACAATGGCAAGAGGTGACGCTCTCCTGTTGTTCTTTCCCCTTAAACTGCTCCTGTTGCGCCTGTTTATCGTCCGCAGGTCGGAGCTCCCCCAAGCTTAGGTGGAGCTTGGAGCTCAAACCAGCCAAGGCACGGTGCGAAATCCTGAGACGTCACTCTGGCACTGGGTCTGACCCCATCACCTGACTTACCCCACAGGGCTTGCTGCCCTCGCACTTGAATAACAAAACTGCCCCTCCCCTCAATTCGCAACCTTTCCCTTTCCTCCTCACCCAACAACTTTCATCAGGAATTCAATCGTAGGTTCCCACCCCCAACCACCTGGCCACCTTGCCACCACTGACACCATCCAGTATTCAAGATGAGAGCCAAGTGGAGAAAGAAGAGAGTTCGTCGCCTCAAGCGCAAGAGAAGAAAGATGAGGGCGAGAAGGTTCGTTACCCCTCCCACTGCCCGGCAGCTCCCAACCCATACTGACTCCCTCGCCCGCAGCAAATAAACGTCTCGCCCCCTCGACCCAACCAGCCCTGAGCGCTTCCGCTCGGTCTTCTGACGGAATGAGCCCCTCGACTCCGACAACTTCAATCAACTCGACTTCGAAGCTCATCGTCTCCCCTCCTGTCACTTGAGGGCACACCACTTCGGCACCCCGAACATCTTCAAGCTCGCGACCACTCGTGGCGCGGATCGACATGCGGTGGAATTTTGGGATTGGCTGGTTGCTTGGCAATCATGGTTGAGCAGTGCAAAGAGATGTTTACTGCCCGCAGCGGGTGAAGCTAGCTGAGGCGCGAACTCAAGATCAAGAGTCGCCTCCGCCAAATCAAATCAGCTTCGCTTTGTGCCTAAATTTCCCCCGATGTGCCATGCTTCAGGTTGTGTGCTCCCCATCCATGACCACTGCCCTGCCCCGCCATCATGCTCCCCCAATGTGCAAACACCGCCTCTGAGAATCATCACTGCATTGTCTCGTTGCCCATAGATCCAGAACTGGATTTGCCATTGCCCAATTCCTGTGGGTTCGATTTCTTGCATTGGCAGAATTGTGCGTCACCGAATACAATTTAATGCTGGTTTTGATATTGGCGCAAGACCTCTAGGTCATCAAGCAAGCAAGGTCCAGCTCTCCACCCACGACAAGGACGAGCCGACATACACTCCAGCCCTGGTTTGTTTGTTAGCGCGAGACCTCTTGCCAAGGAAGCGATACCTCCATGACAAGAGTAGACGCCTCCAGTTCTGAATTCAGGGCCTGGTCGGCAGAGAAATAGGTGTCCAGTTCCATCACCAAGGCCTCTATTGAAACGGTTGCTGGTCTTGGCTGGTATCTCGCATGTCTCGCGCTAACAAACAAACCAGGGCTGGATTGTACATATACGCCTCCAGTGCCAACTTCATCACCTCAATCGAAGAGTCGAGGACAATGTCCGATATCCCCAATGTGCTGCGCTCCCAAACGAACTTGGGCTGGAGTGTAAATTGCGTAGTCGAAGGATAGGTAGCTCCAGCGGGAAGCTTGGAGCTATAGCTCGCATGGGTTTCCAGGGTTCAAGCTCATCCATGAGGTTTCCACTCATCAACCTAGCCTGGCGAGAGTCGCAGTTCTGTCCCTGGTCCCGGTCGCTTGCTCGTTATGCCCGAAGGAAAGCGGTGAGGGATACTGCCGGCAGAATCCGGAAAAGAGTGGGGCACTTTAGAAAAAAGTTCACGGCCACTGCACCCCAGTCCACTCCGAGTCGACCGGCCCATCAAACGAATTGAACTTGCGATCCAAGGAGCTGGCCAAGCAACACCACGAAAATGGCTGGGTTCACGGAAAAGAAGCGGAAAAGACACGAGGATGCCTCATCACAGCAGCGAAAGGCCGACAAACCCAGCGCGCAATCGTCTCCCGGGCCCCGCTCCCTCCAGGTCACCAAGGTTGTTCACCCGAAGACCTCCCCCCCAGTACTAGGTAGGCAGGCTCGGCTCTGCGACTGTGCGGAAGAATCGATGTGCTGACTTGGCGACCAGCTCTTTTTCCCGGACTCGAACCCCCATCCGTCAACTTCAATGCCTACGACAAGACATATGGCCCGAAAAAGCGTCGCAAGGACGGCGGGGAGATGGTGCTCCACTCGACGTCACATCCATTGATGGAATACACGGGGCGGGAAGTCAGCACTCCCGGGCTGCAGCACTTTATCGGAATCTTTGACCCCAAGTCGGGGAAGATGGAGGTCATCGAGGCCAAGAAGATGGTGGTGCGAGGCGCCGTTCGGTCACAGCAGGTCGGCGAGGCCAAGGACAAGCAGGTACGTGTTGTATCCCCTGGTTCAACTACCAGAACCAGCGCTGACTGTAGACGGCAGACAAACTTCCAGTTGAGGACGGAGCTCGGAGAGGTCTTTGGTACGAGAAAGTCGAAGAAGGCAATCAAGGCAGTCACAGAAAACTCCATCCAGGCCACGAGGAGCGGCAAGATGGAACAGGGCGATTCTGCCATCATGCACAGCCTCGAAAAGACGACCAAGGGCATGGCGACGCGCGAGGAGCTCCAGGCCGTGGTGGACCAAGCCCGCCCGGTACCCCGCGGCAACTACGACGCCGAGGAGGTCCAGGACGTGTACATCCCCGAAGAGATCATCGGCGCCGAGGTTCTCAACGCGATACCGGTGATGGAGTGGCAGGACAAGGTCAAGAACCAAGAGGCTGTCGAGGTGCCGTCCCGGTTTGTTGCCAACCGCATCAACCGCGTGGCGCACAACGAGGACGCGGTCAAGAGGCTGAAGGTGATGCGGTACCTCGTGTGGGTGCTCGTATTCTTTTCGACGACCAAGCCGGGCAAGGAGCGCGGCACCAAGTCGATCGGCAAGAGGGACGAGCTCCGCGAGGTCATGGCGCCGGCGCCCGACATTGTGATTGAAAACATTCGGCGGAAGTTTTCGGACAGTGGCGTGATGCGCAAGACGCACGTGGATCTGCTCATGACACACATTTGTGCGTTTGCGATGATCATTGACAACTTTGAGGTCAACACGGCGGACTTGAGGGAGGATCTGAAGCTGGGAGAGCAGCGGCAGATGAACCAGTACTTTATGGAGATTGGAGCGCGGATAAAGCAGACCAAGAGGGAGGGGCTGACGGACTATGTGGCGCAACTGACGCTGCCGCTGCAGTTCCCCCAGATGAGAGTCGTGCGAGGGCGCAAGTGATGAGGGATGGGGATGGGGAATAGGAGGATGCTGAAGGTTGGGCCTTGAGGTCCCAGGTCCCAGGGCGGTGCATGGAGTTGCGGGGCTGTTTTTAGGGGGTCAACTGTTGATAGAGACAGGGTGGACCAATCACATGCTGTCCCCTGGATCGCCAATGACTTCCACCACAACGAGCAAAAGACTCGGGAAGAGGGAACCCGATGCTCGAGGGGTTCGGCGCAGAGCATGTTTCGGAATGAACAGCATCTTGTAGATACAAAACCTGGACAAATTGTACCCAACCTATGCATTTTCCCTTGGTGCATGGCCGGAACGGAGTTGGTTGAAATATAAAATGTCCAAGGTCTCAACACTCTCCAACTCCCCGCCAAAAGAGTCAGATCTGAACTGGAGGGACACAAGACCCGTCCCCCTCCGTCCCTGGCAGGCACAGACCATGCTGGCCTTGGGGCCCAGGACGATCGAAGCCGAGCCGAGCCCGACTCGGGCCACGCCCACTTGGATTTCATAGGGCTGGAGGTGGACGGGTCACGGAGGCCCGGTCGGTCCCTTTTCTTTTGTTTCGGGCGGCAGAGCCGCATCCGCCTCTCCCCACGTCTGCAAAATCTCCACCCAAACGGCTTGAACACTCACCACCGTCGCTCCATCGCCGGCCATGACGCCATTCAACCTTTGCGAAACCACTTTCGCGATATCTTGAACGCGTCTCATGTGTCCATTTGCGATTTGCGCCAACGAGCATTGCCATTTACCTATTGTGGTCTGATATATGCAAAGTGGACCATGGGATGCGGCGGAGCTGGCTCAATTGCGGCGACTGAATAGATTTTGTATTTTTCACCTCCCGACTTGCCAATGCGCCGATTTCATGCTGGCCGCGACGCGGTCCGGCGTCGACGGAGAGTCGGGCAGAGGGCGGTTTTTTGAAGTGATTCACAAGAGGGGCTGGTGCCTGGCCTGCAGAGCTTGGGCCAAGCAAAAGATTGAAAATGTGGGGCTGTCAGGGGCGACGGTGCGCGGCGATTGGCTGGCGGCCTCCTATTGTGCCATTTTAGTGGTCCGCGTAATGGACGCGCGACCAAGAGTCAGCCAGGACTGGGCCACTGGCTTTGCTTTCACTGGGCGTCCCGTCGCTCCCTTGCCTTCCATCGCTGCTCGCCGCATCAATCTCCATCTCCATCTCCATTCTCGTCCCAATTCTTCATTCTGCCCACCAGACTCGTTCGCTTTTCGCTCGGCCCACCAGCGACCGGCGAGCAGCGACCAGTGACCCGCGACCCCAACGCTTTCCTTCCCGACGAGACCTCCTCCGCCTTCCCGTCTTCCCAACTCGATGCAACGCGCTCCCCTTTTGCGCCCGCTGTGATTCCTCTTCCTCTTCCCTTCTCGCCACTCAATTTTGGCCAGACCACCACGGCTGTGGTTTCCATCGATCGCGCAAGTTACGGAAGACCTGGAAGTCGAACGTTGGAGGCCCGGCTTTGCCCCCGTTGACGAGCTGGACATTGCTGTTGGCTGTGAGTGGAGGCACTTGGATCACGAAACACCAAACACCACACTGTAGGTCTTCCAAGATCATCACCCGTCTGCCAGATCTCCCTGCCCCCTGGTTGTTTCTGCATTTCCCGAAGCCCTCCATCATCGCGAGCTGGACTCTCCTTCACAACACCGCGCCTCTGCCGGAGCGGAGACTGATTGTGCCAACCAGCATCGAGAAGCAGCCTTCCGACTCGACGAATGCCCCGTTGAGACGATCATCCCGTCCGCATAATACCCCTTGCTGCCCTCGGAAACGATAGCCATCTCCTCCCAGCCGATTCATCATGCCGGCAAAGAGAAAGCGCGACCCCCTCGAGGGGTTCGACCCGAACAAGTCAGATTCGGAAGACGAAAACTTCAATCCTGCCCATGACGCGCCCCCACGATCCAGCAAAAAGTCTCGATCGACCAAAGGGCGGAGAACGAGTGGTGGTGCGGCCCGGAACAGCCGCCAAAAAAGAGGCAACAAATACCGAGGCTCCGACATCGAGGACGACGATGACGAGATCGCCGAAAGTGACCTGGAAGAGTCCTTTGGCGATGACGACGAGGAAGAAGAGGAAGACGACGCACCGACGACGGCGACGGGTCGCCGCAAGAGACAAGCCGCCGTCAAGCATCCCTCATACAAGGAAAGCAGCGGCGAAGAGGAGCCAGAGCGTCGTCCAGACTCTGACGACAGCCCCGCCGAGGAGATGGACGAGCCCAAGCCTCCTGCCAGGAAACCGACTCGCCTCGTGACCCTCAAAGTCCCCAAGAGCAAAGCCGAACAAGTCATTCGCCCCAGGCGCGGCAAGGAGGAACACGCCGCGGCCCCCGTCACTCGTCGTGCCACTAGAGCGCGCACCGAGGAGACCGAGGAGCCACTGCTGGAGCTGTCCAACTCGGGACGGCACGCCGCCCCCCAGTCGGCCCGCGACTCACGCAGCCGGAGCCCCGAGGCCCTGGCCCGCGCCGCTAGAGCCACCCGTGGCAATAAGGGTCTCAAGAAGCTCCCCGAGCCCATCCCCGAAGCAACCCAGGAGACCGACCCCAAGGAAGTGGACGACCCGTTGAATGAAGCCGATGAGCTTGCTCCCAGTGATACGGAGGAATCTAAGAAGACCTTCGTTGGTGACGAGCAAGCAACCGAACCCCAACAGGCGGACGATTCTGTGGATCAAGTCATGGATGACGCGCCTGCCGAGCCCGCCGAGGTTCAGGCAGCCGATGATGAAGATGACGATGACGACGACATCCCCATCACTCGCAGAACCAGAGGTTCTCAGCGGGCCGCTGCCGCTACGACCGCCGACGAGGATGCCGAACCCGAAGCCGGAGTGGAACCCGAAGCAGGTACAGGTCGCCGAGGCCGCCCTCCGCGGGCATCGCGTCTTCGCAGCAAGAAGAATATGCAAGAACCGAGTAGCGACTTTGAGCCCCACGAGGAATCGGCCGACGAGCACTTGTCTGCATCCGATGCCTCACCCAAGAAGGGACGCAAGGCCAGCGCAGGCGCGAACGAGTCTTCGGGATCAACACCGTCCCGCGGACGGGGCACCCGCGGTCGAGGCGCCAAAAAGACACGCCGCTCTCAGGTAGATTCTGGCGAAGAGGACGAGGAACTCGACAAAGACGAGATGGCAGCCGAGGCTGAGGAGCTCAGGCAGAGTTCCCATTCCCGAGCCCGCCGTCGGCGACGATCCCCGTCCATCCAGTACGAGGAGCCCATCTCAAAGAAGCGCCGCACCGCCAAGCCTGTCAACTACAGCATTCAGCCCTTCGATAACGGCATCGAGGCTGAGGAGGACGACGTGCCGACGCAAACACCTGCCAAGGGTCGCAAAGGGGGCGCTAGCCAGGCTTGGGAGCGCAACTTCAATACCACATACGGGCCGTTTGGCGGTGGTGGCGGCACGGGGTCTCTTCTTGGTGGTCCATGGGGCACTGGAGCAACTGGTGGTGTTGACTCTGACAGCAGCGACGATGAGACGGCGGTGCGTCGCCCTGGCGTTGGCGGTACCGTGGGCATGACACCCACGTCGGCCGTGCCACCGCTGGGTCTCTTCAACGCCGCCATGAACAATGCTGAAGGGGGTGCTGGCGCCACTCCCAACGTCGGCAAAGTCAAGAACCAAAAGATGTATGCCGATGCCGACCCTCTCGGAGTGGACATGTCTGTCGATTTCAGCCAGGTCGGAGGCTTGCAAGGGCACGTTGAACAACTTAAGGAGATGGTTCAGCTGCCACTGCTCTACCCCGAATTGTTCTCCAGGTTCAATGTCACGCCCCCCCGCGGTGTGCTGTTCCATGGCCCACCCGGCACGGGTAAAACACTCCTTGCCAGAGCCCTCGCCAACTCCATCGGTAGTGGCGGCCGCAAGGTCAGCTTCTATATGCGCAAGGGCGCTGATGCCCTGAGCAAGTGGGTTGGTGAGGCCGAGAAGCAGCTTCGGTTGCTCTTTGAGGAAGCCCGGAGAACCCAGCCGAGTATCATCTTCTTTGATGAGATTGATGGCCTGGCACCGGTCCGATCAAGCAAACAGGAGCAGATTCATGCCAGCATTGTCTCGACACTCCTTGCCCTCATGGATGGCATGGACGGCCGTGGTCAGGTCATTGTCATCGGTGCCACGAATCGCCCCGACAATATCGATCCCGCGCTTCGGCGACCAGGACGCTTCGACAGAGAGTTTTATTTCCCTCTGCCTGACAAGAAGGCGAGACGGGCCATCATTGACATCCACACCAAGGACTGGGGTCTCTCGGATGTCTTCAAGGATTCCTTGGCTGAGAACACCAAGGGCTACGGCGGTGCCGACCTCCGAGCTCTCTCCACCGAGGCTGCGCTAAACGCCATCCAGCGCACTTATCCGCAAATCTACCAGACCCGGGAGAGGCTCTTGGTGGATCCCAGCAAGATCGACGTCCATGCCTCGGACTTTATGATCTCCATCAAGAAGATCGTTCCGTCCTCGCAACGATCGGCAGCAACAGCAGCGACACCTCTTCCTCGACTCATCGAGCCACTGCTCAAAGACCAGTATGAGGCCATGCTCAAGGTGTTGAACAATGTTATGCCGCGGCCCAAGAAGGTCACGGCGCTGGAAGAAGCCATGTTTGAGCAGTACCAAGACGCCGACCATGGATTTGCCAGGGAGGAGATGCACCAGGAGTTTGAACGCTCCCGCATCTTTCGCCCTCGCTTGCTCATCTGTGGCACGCCGGGCATGGGTCAGAACTACCTGGCCTCTGCTGTGCTGCATTACATGGAGGGTGTTCATGTTCAGAATTTCGACCTTGCGACATTGTTGGGCGACGGCAGGGTAAGTTCTCACCTCGCCCAATTCCTGACGGAGACGTTGCTGACTTTGCTCTGTGACTAGCCTCTTGACCAAGTAATTGTCAGTATGTTTGTTGAAGTCAAGCGCCACAAGCCCAGCGTCATTTACATCCCCCATGTCGATACCTGGTGGGAGACTATGCCGGAGGCGACACTTCGCGTCTTTGTCAGCATGCTCAAGAGTATCCCGCCCAGTGATCCAGTACTCCTGCTGGCAACCTGCGACGCTCCGCCAAATGTCTTGGACCCCAACCTTCTCCAAGAGTTGTTTGGATTCTCTAAGAAGAACCGGGCGTTTGTGGACCGACCTGATCGGGAGTGTCGTGTTCAGTTCTTCCAAAACATCATCTCCCACCTGCGGAAGTCCCCGACCGAGTTCCCGGATCCCGCCGGGCGGAAGAAGAGGGTTCTCGAAGAGTTGCCTGTTGCGCCACCGCCACCGCCGAAGACGCTCACTAAGGAAGAAGTCAAGGAACAGCGCAAACTCGACCTTCACCACCTCAACCTGCTCAAGATGCGGCTGCAGCCCATCATGGACCAGATCCAGAAGAAGTACCGCAAGTTCCGGACTCCTGTGATCCCTTTTGCGTCCATCTCGTATCTCTTCGACGAGACGGACCCCAATTTTGTGCGGGCCGATGTGGCAGAGGGGCCCGAGGTCCGGCCGTATGAGCTCGCCAAAGACAAAGATGGCACGGATGGCATCCGGGACACGACGACCGGAAAGTTTTTTTACAATCTGGAGACCACGACGATTGAGGAGCGCCTGGCGAACGGCTTCTACGCCAGGCCTGAGGATTTCTACACGGATATCAACAGGCTGTACCTGGATTCCAAGAATGCCGGGCAGAGGGAGCGAACACTCAAGGCCAATGAACTGCGCACCAACGTGGAAGTGGATGTGCACGAGATTGGACAGATTCTCAAAGCCCAAGGTATAAGGTACGACGAGATCTACGAAAGGCAGCTCCAGAGGGCCAAGGAGGCCGAGGAGAAGGCCAAGAAGAGAATGGCGCTGCAGCCTTTTGTCGACCTGGCCAACGCGGAGATGCCGGATGGCGACAGCGATTCGCAGGGCCCAGTGGGCGTCGGGATCCAGGCGACGACAGGCGCTCGGTTCATGGTCATGAGCCCCAGATCGAACGGGCATGTCGGCACGTCACAGTCTCACCCTGCGACAAATGGGACGTCAGTTCCCTCCCGATCAAACGGAGACGATGTTGTCATGAGTGACATCAACTTTGACTCTCCGGCGCCGGCGAGCCAGGCTTCGCCTTTCCAGTTTGCGAAGCCGCCTCTCCGCCCACTTACCGATTCAACTAGAGCAACCGCCGGCACGCAGGTCTCTCAACGTTCGGCCGTCACCGCTTTGCCCCCGGGCGTGTCGCCGTCTGCAGTGCTGAACGACGCCTCAACAACCAAGACATCCGACCCATCGACAAACCGCGGCTCTGGAAACTGGAGCACGCAGCCGGACACGCAACGCACCAATGGTCTCAACAGCAACGCAGACCAAGAGACGCAGCTCGTCGACACGCAGTCTCAAAACCGAAACTCCGGCCCCAGCCAGACGACAGGCACCTCGAGCGAGCGCGACTGGGCGCACTCGCAGGCCGCCGGCCTCGCGCAGGGACTGATCCAGCCCCGCATGGGCGGAGCCAACATCAACCCCTTCCCCAACCCCGCGCAGTCGCAGCAGCACTACGCCAGCGAGGACAACACGCAGACGTCGCCGCAGCAAGCCCCGCGCAAGAGCGCGGCGAGCCTCGACAACATCCTCAACGACACGACGTCCAGCAGCTCGGCGCTCGGCGGCGGCCCGCCCACGCCCAGCACGGCGGCGGGCCACGGGCCGCGGCCGTCGGGCTCGACGACGTCGGGGCACTCGTCGCAGCAGCCCGTGATCCACGAGCAGTACGTGCACGGGTTCCTCGAGATGCTGGTCAACCGCACGTCGGGGTGCAGCATCGAGCAGCTGGAGCAGATCAACCGCGAGCTGATGGACGAGATCTGGCACACGCGCGGCGAGTGGAACCGCATGACGGTGCTGTCGCGGCTGACGTCGGTGTTCAACGACACGATTGGCGACATTGAGCTCGTGCAGGGCGGGCTGGAGGGCAGCCAGGCGTCGCAGTCGCAGTCGCAGGCGGTGTCGCTGCTGGAGGGGGGCGGGGGCGGGGGGCAGAAGGCGGAGCAGCCGTTTATTTATCTGAGGAGGGAGGAGGAGGAGACGAGGGGGAGCTCGCAGCTGGTAGGGGTCGGGGGGACGACGATGATGACGATCGATGAGAGTAGTTTGTTGTGAGTGGGGGTGTTTTTGTGTATGAGGGGAGGGAGTTGGGGATGGATGGATGGAGGGGTACTGCTGTTTACCTATTACTAGGCATTGTCTGTCGCGGACGCACACAGCCCTGCACGGGTTTGTGCAAGTCTTGTTTTTTTCTTACTTTTCATGTACTATTTATCATGTGATATTCACGTCATGGTGGAGGAGAAAAGGGTATGAGTTAAGGCAAGGGCGGGGAGACGGGAAAGACGAGGGGGTGGAATTCTGGTGGTGTTGTTGTTCAGTTTTCTTATTCATTCATAGGTATTCATTGCACAGCAGGCAGGCAGGCAGACAGAGAGCGAGGTCAATGTGTGTACAAACTCACCACACTACATTAATCTTTTTCTTGGTCTTGATTCATGCCCATGAATGTGGGCTTGTAGTGGCCTGGGGTTGTGGGAGGGAGTGGGGGGTATCAGATTGGGCAGAGACACCAGGCTTTATCGATGTTGTCAAGATATGGGCAAGCAGATACTATCAAGAAGACATTGTTAACGGTTTTGCTCCTCGCTCTGATATCTAACTGAAGTTCAAACCTCCAATATCAACTTGGCTGTGCCCCTTGGACATGTCCTTTAACTGAACTTTGCCATAGCTCTTGAAGAGGAGAGCCCACCTGTCTCTAGCAGCCAACTCAGTGTTTGGAAAGAAGGAGATGAAGAGATGGAGAAGTGTACTCTGAGCACAAATATATGCCCCCAACCTCTGACATCACTCTATACACAAAATGACGAGACCGTCACCTCTCTCCATGCACCTCCAAATCTCACACAACACACCACATCAGATCACCACACCAGCCACACTTGTTATCAAAGAAGAAACTCCATTCCCACCCCATCTATCTACAGTAGCATCTACCTAACTATCAAACTCCACAAAACAACCAGACCAAATCCAGTAACTTTTCCCCCCATCTAAAGGCACATCTAAACAGCAACCTCCGAAAACCACGTCCTCAACAGCGCCGCCAGCGCCCCCGGCAAATCCTCCAGATGATGCACAATCAGATAATACGGAAACGGGAACGAATCCAAATACCGATGAATGACCGGCATCCCGTCCGCCCCAAACCTCGCCTCCTTGAGCTCCAGCACGCTATGCCCCTTCTTCTGCCCCCCACCCGCATCATCCATGACGATAAACACCACCATAACCCTCTGCTCCATCGCCTCGCGCAGCAGCGGCCTCAGCCGCGCGTGGTCCTTGCTCTGCACCAGCCCGTCCGACAGCACCAGCGCGAGCTGCCAGAGGTCCTCACCCCCCCCATGCGCGAGCAGGCGCGCGTCGCGCAGCTGGTCGAGCGTGCGGCGCAGCAGGCGCACCATGTCGGTGCCGTCCTGGCGGAAGGTGAAGTGCTGCAGGACGCGGGCGCCGGCGTCGTGCGAGGCGAAGAGCGGGGCGGTGAGGTCGTGCGCGACAAAGACGTCGGTGCCGAAGCCGACGACGCCGACTTGGCCGACCTCGAGCATGGTCAGGGCGCGCGAGACCATGACGAGGGACTCGAGGGCGAGGCGGCCCGACGAGGAGCCGGACTCGTCCATGCTGCGGCTGTCGTCGACGCAGAGGAGGATCTGGTAGGCGCGCTTCGAGGGGATGCTGCGGCGCATCCAGATCTTGTCGCGCTTGTAGGACGAGGCGATGTAGGGGATGATCTTTTTGATGTTGAGGCGCTTGCCGGTGCGGAAGGCGCCGGAGAGCTTGGTGGATTGCGAGGGGGTGAGGATCAGGCGGAGCTGGGACGAGAGGGAGAGGGAGAGGGAGTGGGTTTTGGCTTGGAAGGCGGACCACATGTCGAGGGCCTCGGAGTAGTCGCGGAGGACCTTGTCGCCGTCGCTGAGGTGCGTGGCCGAGAGCTGGGTTGAGGTCTCTTGGATCTGCTCGTCCTCTTCGTCGGCATCGGCCTCAGTGCGGGGCTTGGTGTCCTCGCCGTCATCCAGGGCGCCCTGTCTCGTGGCGACGCCCGAACGGCCATCCTCGCGGTCCTTGTTGGCTGAGTCTTGAGGGTCGGTGAGATCCATGTCTTCCATGTCGACATCGTCTTGCTTTGTCTCCTCATCCGCCACGGCGTCGTCGAGCATCGGGTTGCGGCCGTCGTCCTCCATGTCATTGTCAATCGCCATGGCGTCGTCCATCGGGCGCGTCTCCTCATCGGTAGCAGCGCCGAGGGCCTGGGTATCGGCCTCGGCGTTGTCGTCCTGGAGATGCTGGAACTCGGCCTTGGCCATCTCGGCATCCGGTGCCTTGCTGTTGTCTTCGCCATCAGGTGCGTTGCGAATGTCCCGCTGGGTCTTGTGCCACCTCTCCAACGCATCTCCAAGCTTCTTGAAAGGCTGGGCGTCTGTTGCGTCGGCGGCATCGGCATCGTCGGTCGGGCCTTGGTCTTGATCAGCCCTGGCAGCGGTGCCCTTCTCCCCGGGCGCGGCGTTCTCTTGCTCGGCGGCCTGCTTGCCAACCGCCCCTTGGTCCCTCTGGGCCGTCTTGTTGTCGGCCTCCTCCTCTTGCATGTTGTCGGCGTCGTCCTGTGCCTGGCCGCCGCCATTCTGGACGTCGCTGTCGGCAGCGTTCTCTTGATCGGCAGACTGCCCGTCATCCCGCATCTGAGGCTGCTCCGTCTTCTTCTCCTCCTCACCCTGCTCCTCTCCATTCTTCTCTTCATCCGCATCGACGTCCATCTCCTCCTCCTTGCCCGGCGCATTGGCATCCTCCTCGATCTCGTCTTCCTCCCCAGCCCCCTCATCCTTCTGCGGCTCGTTCGTCGTCTCCTCATCCTCCTCTCCACTCTCCTCCCCGATATCCCCCTCCTCGACCTTATCCTCCTCCATCTTCTCCAGATCATCAAAGTCGTCGTCCTCCCCCTCGACCGACTCATCATCCAAGTCCAGATTCATCTCCTCCGGCAGCGCCAGCGTGTCATTCTCCTGGACGTTCTCGTCCTGGCGGTTCAGCTCCTCCTGCGGCAGAGCCTCCTCCAGCTCCTGCCCAGGATCGCCCTCAGCCTCCGGATCCTCCTCCCCCTTCTCCTTGCTCTCCTCGTCCGGCCGCTGCTCCATCTTCTCCTCCTTCTCCTGCTTCTTCTTCTTGTCGTCCTCCGCCCCAGCCGTCTGCTCGTCCTCGTCCTTCTTCCCCGCCGCGTCATCGCCCTTCTGATCCTTGTCGGCATCATCCTCACCACTCCCATCCCACATCTTCTCATCCACCGCGGTCGGGTCCAGGTCATCCACGTCGCCCGCCTCCTCCTCCTGCTCGTCGTCCTCGTCGTCTCCGCTCTCGTCGTCCCCGCCTTCCTCCTCGTCGCTGTCGCCCGCCACGCTGCCCATCTGCCCTTCCAGCTCGTCCTCGCCCATGTCGACGGCATCCTTGCTGTCCTCGATGTTGTCCTTGTCCTGGTTCCTGTTGCCCGGGTCCTGCGCGAGGTCCTCGAGGTCCTCGTCGGGCTGCACGTCCTTGCTGATGTCCTCGGCGCCGTCGCCGTCGCCCAGCCCGGTGCCCGTCTCGACCTTGCCCGACTCGTTGGACGTCTCGTTGCTCTTCTCCTGCGGCGAGCAGAATCCCTCGACCGCGAGCTTGACAAACGTGTTGCTGAGCGTGAAGCCCAGTCGGCAGGTGGCGCGGTGCAGCGCCCCGAACTGGGCCAGGTGGTGCTGCGACGCGGCCGCGTACTGCTGCAGGACGGGTAGCACGGCGCACAGCAGGCTCGTGGCGGGTGCGCGGACGGCGGGTTGGTCGAGGGGGAGGCGGTGGAGCGACGTCAGGAGCTGGTTGATGTCGGCGGCCAGGAGTGGCGTGCGGAGGGCGTCGACGGACTTCTCGAGGGTGTCGCTGTACTTGAGGAGCCAGCCGGCGTCGTCGTTGGTGGTGGGCAGAGCCTGGGCCGTCTTTTGGAAGTTTTGCATCGCCACGAGGATCTTGCTGGTGAGCGTGAGCGTCGAGGTGGCGAACTCTTGGATGGCAGACGGCTGCTCGGCGGTGTCGTGTACGCCGTTGACGGCCCCGACGGTTTGTGTGCTTGTCCAAAGTTGGATCTGGCGTGTGACGAAGGCAAGGTCGGGCCTTTCGGTCAACAGGACGGAGAGGTCGGCCCGGAGGCTCTCCAACTCCCTCTCGACGTCGGCTTGGAGCTGTGTCTGCCCCGAAGACCCAAAGCCATCGGGGAGATGCGGCAGGTTCTGCTGCACGATATCCAGCGCAGCAAAAGTGTCCACCCACTTGTTCAGCCCGGCGCGGACATTGTCATTGTTGGCGCCGCCGAGCTTCCCGTGGACCTCGACCAGATGCGCCGCGAACTTGAGAATCTGAATAACCCAGCGGATGGCCTGGGCATAGTTCGTCGACCCCTTCTCCGTCTCGACCTCGGTGGCAGTGATCTCCTTGAAAAAAGCGATAGCCTTCTCCAGCTCGCCCCCGGCGCTCGCAGCGCGCGAGAGGAACTGTCGCTGGCGGAACATGACGAACAGGATGCCCTCCAGGTACCCGATGCTGCGATGGATAGTATCGCGGTTGAGGTCTTCATTGCATTCCACCGCGCCGTTGCGGAAGCGCGAGGCGAGATCGATGGTCTTGTGGTAAAAATACTCAATCGCGCCCAGCGACGCGGCACTGAGCACCGGCACGAGCCCCGAGCCGACGAGGACCATCTCAGTTGAGCTCTGGCGCCCGAGAGCGTTGGTGCCAACGTTCCGGCTGAAGCCCATCGTGCGGAGGGTCTTGAGCGTGTCGGCATAGAGGGTGGTCTTGCGTGTCTTGAGGTGGCGGACGGCCTCCTTATTCTCATCGGTGAGGGTCCCCGGCGTCTCCTTGCGGAGCTCGGTCATGTTCGACACAAGATCCGTAATAAAGTCATCAATGGTGTCGGCAGCATCGATGGCCGTCGCCGGGAGCGAGCCATGCTTCGACATGGCCTTGAGGACGCCACCGAGGTTGGCCATTCTCGACCACTCCGGGAGCTCTTGGACACCAGGAACCAGCTCCTGGCAGCGCACGACAGCATCCCGATCGGCCGAGACCACCGCGATGCCGTCTTGCAAGCCCTCCTCCCGGCCATGCTCCTCATCAGGAAGCCCCTGCTCCACAATCACCCGGACCGGCTGCTCCAGCACGGTCCTGAACTTGCGGACGAGCTTGAACAGCTTCTGATGCGACTTGCGCGCGCTGTCCCTCAGCGACTCAATGTTCTTGTCGCGCCACTTGAACATGAGCAGCACGTCCTTCATCTTCCTGTCCAGCGGGATCCTGCCGAGGCGAATCGACTCGGCGACCTTGTTCTCGTACCGGCTGACATAGACAATGAAGTTCTGCGTCGCATCGCGGATCAGCGCCAGCGGCGGCTCGTCCACGACCAGCAGGTCCAGCTGATTCTTGAGCTGCTTCAGCAGCGCCAGCCGCGAGGCAAACTGCCCGACGCTCGCACCGGCAAAGTACGCCTGCAGGATCCCCAGGAGCTTGACGGCGTGTTCCTTGAGGTCGAGGCCCTGCGCCAGGATCGAGCACGGCTCGAGCACGACGGCGCCGTAGGCGATGAACCACCACGACTTGGCGTCGTCGTGGCACTTCTTCAGCTCCGTGTCGAGCAGGCGCGCCCAGCTCGAGAGTTCAAGACGGCGCCAGTCGCAGATGGAGTCCTGGAGCTGGTCGTACAGCGCCGTGGCCTTGTTCGCCTTGGTGGCCCAGCCGCCCTCGTGCCACTCGTACAGAAAGGCGTGGAGCTTCTCGACGCTCGGGAGCAGGCTGGCGAGGGGATCATCAATGGCCAGCTCGAGGACCTTGTCGCAGGCGACGACGACGTCGGTGAGGGTTTGGTGGTGGCCAATCTCGTCAATGCCCTGCAGCTCGAGGAAGCGCTTCTTGAGGCCGTTGACGAGATTCAGCAGCTTGCGGACCTCGACGAGGTTCGAGTCGGTGTAGAAGTTGTAGTTTGTGCCATCGACATTGGATCCGAACGCCTTGAGCTGCTCGTCAAAGATCATGAGCGTCGCGGGGAGTAGCATGCCGTCCAGCGCGGGATCGCAGGCCGTAGCCTGGCGCTTCTCGCGAGCCACCCGGCGCGCGACTTGAGTGCATAGCCCGCGGATGCTCTTCTGCGGCTCGAGAGGGGTGAGGAAGATGCGCTCGTGCGCCTCGGCCAGTAGCACCGAGAGCTCGCGGCCACTCTTCTTGATCTTCTTTTGCTTCGGCTTCTCATCCTCCTCCCCTTCGGCTGGATAATAATCAGGGAACAGCTGCTCGAACTCCTCCTGGTCAAATTCCTCTTCGTCTTCCAGGGTTCCCTTGTGGCGAAAGAGGCTCGTCCTCTCCTGTTCCTCCTTGCGATCAGCCTCCAGCTTCCTGGTCCACTCGGAATGGAAGGCAGCGAACGACTCGTGAAGCCCGCGGCGCAAATAGCCAGGGATATTGTCAAGCCCCTCGACAGCCACGACAGCCTGCACGAAGGAGAGAAACTCAAGCGAGCAAAGCGGCAGGCCCGTGGCCTCCGCCTGCCACACCGTCCCGCTCAGGAACGGCGTGACAGCCACCAGCGACTGGGACATGTCCCCGTCCTCGGCCTGCACCGCGCCGCGGCCGATCGACAGACCCATCTGCAGACAGCGGAGGAAGCTGACGAGCGGCATCGTCAGGTCATGGTACGCCTCAAAGCGGCCCATGAGCCGTCCGACGAGCAACACAACATTCTGCTCAATGAGCGCCAGCTCATCGCCCACCTCAGCCGACGCCGCCGAGACGGACCGCAGATGCGACGACGACACATCGCTCTTGACCAGCGAGTTGAGGACATTCATAAACTCGCCCTGCAGCCCGCGGAGCTCGATATCGCCGGGGCGGTAAATCGACTGCACGGCTGGCGGGGCACCCAGCCCTTGGACTTCCTCCTCAAGCAGCTTGGATCGAACGCTGTCTCGCTGGCCGGTAAACGCCAGCTCAAACGCCTCGAGCGCGGCAATCTGCCTCTGCAGGCTCTCGCTCATCTCGCGGTGTTCCTCGGCCTCCACCTGCGCGCGGTGGTGCGGGTCGTAGATCTTGTCAGGAACGAAAAGCTTGACGCAGCCGAGGGCGAACTGCACCCAGGCGATGGAAGCGTAGGCAGAGCGCGGGTCGAGGTTCTTGCTTGCGGCGGCGAGGGACATCAATGCCTTGGAGAAGTGTGCCTTGAAGACGGCGACGAGATGGGCCGGGCCTTGGATCTCGAGGGTGTTTCCCTGCTTCAACCAGGATTCAATGTTGGAGATGTTGACGGCTGAGAAGTCGGCTTTGGCGAGAATATCCCGGTAAAGTGTGCCAATGCAATCGATGTACGCGTCTCCATGAGCGCGCATCACTTGGTCCAGGAGCTGGAGGAGAAGAACCTCCGTCTTCGCGACGGCAGACGTGGCCAGTGCCTCGGTCGCCTGGGCGAGCGCCTTGCCCATGATGGGCATTTCCACTTCAAGCGACCGCAACTCATGCAAGCTGGCCGACGTGGCGGCATCGTACTTGAGCAGCAGCGACTTGGAGAGGACACCAGACCACGGGCGGACATCGCTGTTTTGCACCAGCATGTAGTCCACCGCCTGTAGCGCCGTCGACTTCAAGCTCTGCAGACGCATGAGCCCGATGGTGGGAATGTCAGCGAGCACATCCTCATCCAGCGAAGCCGATCCAATGTCGGCATTGTATGCGGCCCGATGAAGAATCCGAGCCTGTCGCAGGCCCTCAAAGCTGGCCGAAAAGAACGGCCGATGCTCCGTGGTGTGTTGCTCCAGACCCGCTTCCAGCGCGGAAATCTCTGCTTGCAAAGCCTCAACCAGGGCAGACGCATCTCCCTTGCCGGTCCTCACGACCGCGTATGCCTTGGCCATGGAGTCCTGCACCGTCCGCAGCGTCGAAACATTGATATTCGCCCTCCAACGCAGCGAATCGAACCGGCCTGCAAGCCGCTCCAGCTCGACAACCTGGCGCAGCGTCTCCGGATCAGGAATCGGATCAGGACGCAGCTGAGTCCACAGCACCTCCATGCTGAGACCAGTAGTGAGCTTGAAGCCCACCACAAAGTCGCGCTCAAGGTACTCGACGATGGACGAGAGCATCTTGTGGCCGCCGGCCTCCTCGAGCGCAGACAGGCCATGCTGGAGGAGATTAGAACCCTGCGTCAAATGGGCCTGGAAGCGAGCCTCTTCGAACGACGAGGCGATGAGCGACTCAAACGTGCGTCTCCAAAAGAGCATCAGTCTCCTCAGCACCGAGCGGCGCAGCTTCCAGGAGCCGGCTTCGTTGACGTTCTCGGTGATGTAGGTCTTGAATGCGCGCATCGCCGACGCCAAGAAGCGGACAGAATTGGCTGTCGAGTCTTTGGACAGCGACGCGACCTTGTCGGCGACCGAGGATCTCTGGAGACGGTTCATGAGGGACGGTTTACTGATGTTGACTTTGCGCAGCTGGCCCTCCACCGTGGTCTGGAAGGTTTGGGTCTCGAGATAGAACTCGTAGCAGGTAGCAAGCCAGTAGGCGAGGCCTTCGTGGGACTTCTCCAGGGGCTGGATCATGGGGGCGTTAAGCAGGGGGTGCAGCGGCATCAGCATCCTGTCTTGAGCAGCGCCGTACAGTTGGGCAACAGCCTGCCTCAGAGTGCCAGCATCGTCGGAGGTGATGTAAGTCGCCAACTGAGCGAGACGTTGGCTGGAAGCAGGCATCTGCAGCGTCGCCAGCGCCGAGAGAGAATCGGCTCCCTGATGCAATGCTTCGACAAACGACTGCAAAAGCTTGGTATCTCCCAACGAGAGGAGATCAAACGCCAGCGGCGAGAGAAGCTCATCCTCCACCGACGATTCATTGAGCATGATCGTCGCCGCGTGATATCGATGCAAGGATCCGTCCACGGGTGCGATTCGGTCAACAGACGCCGCTCGCGGAACCACACTGCCATCAAGATAAATCTCAATAGAACGGTTTCTCATGGCCCTCGAAAGCTCGCCATACCGCGGGTCGACCGTCAGGAAAATCCTAAAGTCGGGGTGCAGCTTGATGACCCTAGGCTCGCCACCCGGCCCGCTGTGCTCATTGATGCTCAGCGAGCCATTCGGCCGCTCCAGCAGGGAGTTGAGTCTGTCAAGCACCGAGGCGCTGCAGAGGTTGGCATTGTCGAGCACCAGCCACGCGCCGCTCTCGACGGCACGGACAATGACACCGTCCAGCCACTCGAAGCGGGGGTTGTCCATCGTCAGCGGTTTGTGCAGGAGGTCAGACGTTTCGGAGAGCGCGGCGCTGAGGTCTTCGGCCATGGATCCATTGGCTTGCAGGACTTCGACCATGGTGAGGATATTCTCGTATAGGGCCTCGCCGGTCAGAGAGTTGAGGGCGCCCATCAGGTTCAGGGCGGCTTCGGGTACCGGTTGCGGGACGGCGCGGAGAATATTCTCCTGGAGAACAATTCGCAGTCTGGTGAGGCAAGCCTCAACTTCGCGCATGGGATCGGCCTGTTCGAAACCTCCGATGAGATCCATCGCGTCGACATCGGCGTTGAGGGGGAAGATGATGAGCGACTTCCCAGCAGAGGCCGCCACATGGTTGAGGAGAGCGGACTTGCCGCTGCCGGAAGGACCAACAAGAATACAGGGAAGGTCTTGCTCCACCGCGACCATGATGGACTCAATCTCCTTGAGCCTGGGGATGGGGTCGATGTGAGGGAACGGGGTTCGCTGCGCCAGCTTGTTCCGCTGCAGCGTTGCGAGACCAACTTGCGAAAACTCGGGGTTGACATCGTGGTAGAGGCCATGGTCTTCGGGTGTGCGACCAAAGATCTCTGCAAAGAGCTTGTTGACCTCTTGTCTGTCCCGTTCGGTTCGGAAGCGCTGACGGATGACGACGTCAAGGAAATCATCGGGCTTCCTGCCAGACAGCAGAGAATGCTGCGAGGTGAGCAAGTCGCCCCATCGGAGGGTATCGCGAAGATTGAATTCCCAAGGTGAGCCCTGGGCGCCAAACAATCGATGAGACACGACCGCATCGTCAAGCCTCGACATGAACTCGATGAGCTGATGCTGCGTCTGGCTGCCGATCTTGTCAAACTTCTTGGCGGTGACATGGAGCAGATCCTCTTTGGTGAACACATCGGAGTAGACGACAATGAAGCGGTTGACAAAGGAGCTGGGCAGTCCCTTGCGGCCGCCACCCTGGTGGTGAGGATTCTGGGCGGCAAAAAGCTTGAAGTCCGGATGCCGCTTGAAAACTTGATCCAACTCGGCAATGTAGACTTCTCCACGATGATCCAGACAGGCGTTCAAACCCTCCAGTACGGTCTGCGAGGCCAAGTTCATTTCCTGTTGCATCCAAGTCAGCCATCTCTGCAGCCACACATTGTCTCGACAAGCCAAGCAAGTCATCCTGACCCCGCCACACCCAATCGAGCCACAACAAAACAAAGAAAAAGGGGTAAAAACACTCACATCAAGCAGCACCCACCCACCACTCTGCATGGCCTCCAAAAACGGCGCATTCTGCCACCTAAAGTTACCCGCCTCGGCGCCTTCGACGGGAACATCGGTACCAAACAGATCCATCAAATCCGTCTGATCCGACAAATTGATTCTCGTCAAATGCCGCCCGCACGCCCTCGCCAAGGCCGTGATGAGCGTCGTCTTTCCGACGCCGGGATTTCCCTCGAGCAGGATCGGCTTCGTGCCCTGCAGCGCGCGGACGACGCGCATCGCATTCATCTTGGTCGTGGGCACGCCAAACTCGGCGCCCGCGTCGAGCTCGGCAGCCGAGGTGCGGGCGACGGCGAACTCGCCAATCGTCAGGAGATCCTTGGTGACGCTGACATGCGGCTCCTGCGCGTAGAGCGAGGCGAGATCGCGGCCGCAGAGGGCGCTGAGCTTTTCGAGGCACATGACGCGCTGCTCCTGCATCTCCTTGGGGTCGACGGCGAGGAGGGCGGACGGGTTGGCGCCGATGGTGTCGATGAAGACCATGGCCGCGCCGTGGAGGAGGGCGAGTTCCGGCGAGGGGAACTGGCTCGTGTTCATAAAATACACCCAGGCGAGGATGTCTCTGACGGAGAAGGCAGTGGCGGACGAGCGGCGGAATGTGTTGCCGAACCAGGAGGCGAATTCGACAATGATCTTGGAGATGGGCTGCGACTTGCCATTCTTGTGGGGGCCCTTGAACCGCTTGTCGAGCTTGGAGACGATGATGTCGTGGACGTCGTCCGCTTCGGAGAGAGCGGGAACCCAGACCTCGGTGAAACGGTTTCGGAGGGCGGGAGAGAGCTCCTTCTTGCCAAAGTCACCACCGGGATTCATGGTCGCGAAAAACTCGAAGCCCTCGGTGGCTTTGACAAACGCATCCGTGACACCCTTCTCCGCGAGAAGAAGACTGCGGTGGGGCTCGAGTACCGAGTTCAGTCTCTCCAAAACGGAATCATCCGCGAGGGAGATTTCGTCGAGCAGAAAGTAGTTGCCCTGCTTCATGGCATGCACGAGACTGCCATCGCTCCACTCAAAGAGCGCCTTGCTCCTAGTAGTCGCGGTGTTGATTCTCGCCCTGAGTGCCTCCGGCAGCTTGGCCAGATCATCCGCCTTGAGCGTGCGATACCAGGCCTGCATCTCCTCGAAAGAACCAGCCGGTCTCTCGAAAACGGCAGCAGCCTCCTCCAAGTCGCGCAGCAACGAGTCCAGAATCGCGCCCCGGTTTCTCACCGGCCTCTGCGAGCCGATGAGATCGCCCGTCTCGGTATTCTGATGGGCATTGACAATATGCAGCTCCTTCTTCTCAAACTCGGCAAGAAGCTGACAAACAGTCGTCTTGCCGCAACCCGTCTCACCCACCAGCAAAACCGGCTCGTTGTTCTTGATGGCCCGCTTCACCAAAACATAGAGACGGCGCATGGCCTTGGTCCAGATGACGCCCTGGCTGTTGCGCGCGCGGATATTCTTGAACTCGGGCGCCGAGTCGAGGTCATATAGTAGGTCTGGGTTGATGGTCACCCGGAAGACCTCCTCAATCGCCTTCTTGACGTCATCGCGCTCTTCTGGCTTTCGCACGCGCTCGGCGAGGAGCATGAAGCCATTATCGGCGATCTCCTGGCGCGTCTCGCACTCGCGCATGGCCCAGCGGAAGAGGTCTCTGAGCGTGGCGAAGCTGTTCTTTTGCTCAAAGACGCGGCTCTCCTGGCGGAGACGGGTGAGCTGCTTATAGACGGCGACGATGCGGCGGCAGTCTGAGGGGGCCGTGTTGCGGCTTCGCTTCTGCAGAATCGTCTCCAGCTCGCTCTCGGGGATGTCATCGAAGTGAAGCTCCAGGAATCTGTTACGGAAAGCGCGGGAGAGGACCTTTCGGCCTCCGTACAGTCCAGCGGGATTCTGGGTCGCAAAGAGGCAAAAATTCTCGGCCGGCCGGACGATCTCCTGCGTCTCTGGGATCAACAGTTCTCGGTTGTCATCGAGGAGACGGTTCAGCGCCTCCAGGACATCGGTGGGCGCCAAATTGAGTTCGTCCAGCACAATCCACGATCCTTCCCTCATGGCCTGGACAAGCAAGCCTTCTTGGAACTTGAGCTTCCCGTCCGCGTCCGACACATAGGTGCCGAGATACTCTTGCAAGTCGGTGTGCTCATGGTTGTTGATTCTCACAAACTTGTTTCCGGTGAAGTTGGCGAGATACTCAATCATGCTCGTCTTACCCGAAGAGGTAGGGCCCTGGATGAGGATAGGGTACCTGCGAGTGGACGTGGCTCTGACGAGGTTGAGGAGGTTTCTCTCGACGTAGGGCGTGATGATGTAGTCGGTGCGCTCAACGGGCGTCTCGTTGCCTTGCAGAAGCCAGTACTGGTGGTCCTTGTCCGTGTTTTTGAAGTTGACATAACTTTTGCCGTCGTTGGGCTTCTTGGGCGGCACGGACAAGATATTCGGTCGCTTGAGAAGGTGTTGGTGAATCAGGGGCATGACTGTCCTCTCCGACTCCTCGCTCAACAGAGTGGTGAAACCCATGCAGAAGCCCTCGTACAGAGCTCTGTCGAGACCATAGAAGGAAGCGACATCATTCGCGTACGTCAACACTCGGGTCAAGGTACGGAGACTGAAATGCGGCACCTCGTTGGCCTGGTCAACCAGCAACTTTTGATCGGCTCGGCGCTTGATCTCAAGGTAGAGGTCAGCGATATCATCAGACAACCGGTCGATGTTGCTGTTGTTTCCCCGGAGATACGTCTTGATGATGGTGAGAAGGTCTTTTTTGTCGCGATCGGGACTGCTGACGTAGATTTCGGTGAAGCGGGACCTCAGACCCAGAGGTAGATCCTTCTTGCCCACATCGGTGGCCGGATTCATGGCGCCAAAGACGCGGAAGTTGGGATGCGCCTGTATCCTCTCGATCTCTCCCGTTTCCGAGAGAAGAAGAGAGGGGGTCGGCTGGAAAAGGCCTGCAATGCTTTCAAGGGTATCGGGAGAAGCAAGGTTGATCTCATCAAGACTGTGGAGAGTTAGCAACATGAATACAACATCCAGGGGAAGAAAGAAAGCCGAGTGATAACTTACAGAACCCAGTCACCATTTCTGGCCGCCCTCACAATCTTGCCCTCGATGAATGCAAACGCAAATGCCCCCGACCCGTTCGCAATCTGCTTGTCAAACTGATCCAGGCTCTGCGAGAAGTTGTCCCAGCGAGTCCTGAGGTCCCGCAGGCGCTGCAGCTTGGTAGACTCGGTCTTGCGGCGCTTGGCCGGCTGGCCATCCGGTATCTCGGCGTCTGTCCCGTTGCTGCCCTCGAGCTTCTCCAGAATGGCGTCAAACATCTTGGGCGCCTTGCGCCACTCCTTTGAAACCTCCCTCCACCGACCCTTGGCGAACTTCTTGTTGATGCGGTCCAGGAACTCCTTGTTCTTCTCCGCCGAGACCCCCGTCTTTTCAAACAGGTCCTCGAATTCCTCCTTCAAGGGCATCGCCAAGGTCTGCGTGCTGATGGGCTTGAAGCCACCGAGCAGGTCACCAGCTTCGCTCTGCTGCGACAAGTTGACCGCGATGAGCTGATGGCCGAGAGAATCCGCCAGCTGCTGAATCACTGTCGTCTTTCCGATACCCGTCTCTCCCACCAGGAGAAGCGGTTCGCGGTGTCGCACAGACACGCCGATCTGCTCGAGAAGCTTCTTTGCGTGTGTAGTGGTGGCAAAGGGGCGCTTCGACTTTGTGATCCGACTCGATCGCTTCGGCTTCGTAAAAGACACACGACCGATGGTAAGTTTCGTATCGGTATCCTCCATATCTGGGACGTAAGCCGTGAGATAGTGCTGCACCCGCTCAGGGGACAGATGCATCTCCTTTGCGATGGTGGTGATCAAGGCACTCCGGGATGCCGCCTCGTGGATATTCCCGACGAAGCAATCCACGGCCTCCAGGAACATGCGGTCTCTGGTGGTTTCAGTGATGGACTCCTCCCCCGTCTTGCATCCTGCCGCCCGCAGGATTTCATCCAACCGCCCGCACCACTTGAGAAGATCCCTCGTACCGATGGGCCGGTCCAGTGCTGCCCTCCCATGCAACAGACGTGCCGAACCGCTCGTCGACAAGAGGAGCTGGTCAAAGACAGACAGCACCGCGGGAATGTACTTGTGCAGCAGGGGGAACTTGCTGGCGATGACCTCCCTCAAGTCATCGCGGGGAAGCGCCTTGACATGCTGGAGCTGCCACAGCCGCAACCCGATGAGACTGGGCAGGTTCTCCTTGTCGTTCATGCCCATCAGCGTCCGGACTGTCGCAAACATGCGGAATCCATTGGGCGCCTGAATCCTCTCTCCGCGTCCGGGAATCAAGAGCTCCCCGCGCTCGATCAGCGGCAGCAGCGTGCTCATGACCTCGGTTGGTGCGCGGTCGAGATCCTCGATCAGGACCCATCTCCCCTCCTTGACCGCCGTGGTCAATACACCAGCACGCCACTGGAAAGAACCCGGCTTGGACCCTGTCGTGTACAGCCCGAGGAGCATCTTGGCGTCCGTCTGCTCGTTCAGGTGCAGCGTCACGAGGTCGGTCTGCTTGCCGAGCTCCCTCGCAACCTCGTGCACCAGCGACGTCTTGCCCGCCCCGGAGAGGCCGTGGAGCAGGATGGGACCTGGCTGGAGCAGCATGCCGGCCAGGTTTTCCAGGTTCTCGACGGTGGTGGGTGTGAGGGCGAGGGTGGTGGGCGTGGTTACGGGGCCGAGCGGCCGCGGGAGGACGGTTTTGCCGTATGTGACGACAAGAGGAGTCAGATTTTGCACTGGGAGCTGTGATGGCAATGCCGCGTCGGACTGTCCATTGCGGATTCTACTGCGGAGGGCCCGGATCTCGTGGGCCCTTGCGTCTTCATACAGGGTCAGAAACCGATAGTCGGACCTCCTCCCGTCCAAGTCGGCCACGAGGCTGGTGTCTTTTGGGATGTGCGTCTCGAGAAGGGCCTCGAGTTTGGCGTCGGCGGCATCGTGGAGCTGGCAGAAGATTCGCACGGCAAGATATCGGATTGCTGGCTCCTGGTGGGCAAAGAGGGACTGGATCTGGGAGGGCCTCGACAGGGCGGCATAGGTGCGCTTGTCAAAATTGTTGAGCCTCCACAGGGCGAGGAGGACTACGAGGAGGTCCCCGTCGGCGAACAGGGCAAGGTCCAGAGAGTCGAGGGTTGGTCGGCCTTGTTGGAGGTAGGTGGTGAGGAAGACGTTGAGGGCGGGTGAGAAGGGCAGGACCCTGGCGAAGGACGAGAGGACCCTCACATCGAGTCTTGGTGAAGAAGAGGGAGAGGGAGAGGATGAGAGCACCCAGCGGGCGCAGATGTCGGCAAAGAGAGACTCAAAATGGCAGAAAATCCTGTCTGTGGCAGGGGGTGTGAGGGCGGAGGCGGCGATGGCCTCGAGAAAGTGGTGAGAGGAAGCAGAGTCGCTGTCCTGGATTACAAGCAGCAACTCGGGCGGCAGCAGAGCGAGAGTGGCCTCGTCTCGGAGGAGGGACGCCCTCTGCGCATTTACGTCGATGGTGGCCGCCATGCTCGAGTGTGATGGTATGGTGGTATTTGGTGGTTTGGTTTGGGTGTCTTGTCGGCGCAAAGAGTTGCGACGCGACTCGACTTTGATATGGTGAAGGAAGGGCAGAAGCTGGAAGCTCGCTCTCAACTTTCCCTATCTCAACTTTTTTTTTTCGATAGCAACCGATTTGGAGAATTCAAGGTGGGGGCAGTTGGAGGGACGTCGCAGCGAGCTGGGGTCGTCGACAGGGGTGTCACGGATGTTTGGAGCACCGCCAAGCTTTCCATCTTTCAGGCGATTCCACAGTGGACCACACGCTGAACGGGCCCTGAAATCCATTCGAATGCGTGACCACAGCTGGCCCCAGCTGCCAGCTTGTCTCCCAGCACCAGCCAATCACGCCGCAGTCGATCTTGAAATTGGAGACTTTTCGAGCTCGGAAAAAAACTCCAAACCGCAGTTCACGACGACGACGACCTCGGCGAACGACCGAATCCCACCACCACCCCTCCGATTCCGCGCCCCCCCCCGACCCCCCCCCGCCCCCCGGCCGTCCACCTCTCCCCCACACACCCACAAGATGTCTCTCTCGTGCAGGTACGCGGCCCAATGCTGCGCCCGCCAGCTCCGCGCCAGCAGCACATCGGCCTCGGTCCGGGCCGTCTCCGCCTCGGCGCTCCAACAACGCATTGCACGACGACACAACTCGACCGAGGCGGCGGCCGTCAGCCCCAAGATCTCGGGGATCGTCGACCAGATCAGCCAGTTGACCCTCTTGGAGACGGCCGACCTGGTAGCAAGCTTGAAGGTAGCTCACCCCCGCTGGTTGGCTGTGGCCGGGGTGGTGGATGTCGTCTCGGCGCACGATGGCTAACAAGATGCTCGTCGGTGTGCAGTCGCGCCTCAACATTCCCGATCTCCCGGTGGGCGGCTTCGCTGCCGGCCCGGCCGGCGGCGCCCCCGCTGCGGCGGTCGAGGAAGTCGACGAGGCACCAGCGGCGGTCGAGAAGTCGCTCTTCACCCTCAAGCTGATGGCGTTTGACGCGGCGGCCAAGCCCAAGGTCATCAAGGAGATCAAGGCGCTGCTGGGCCTGAGTCTGGTCGACTCCAAGAAGTTTGTCGAGAGCGCGCCCAAGGTCATGAAGGAGTCGGTGCCCAAGGAGGATGCCGAGAAGATTGTCGAGACCATGAAGGCGCTGGGTGCCACGGTTGTGCTGGAGTAAGACGGAGTGGCGGTGGTGCTGTGTGGGTGTAAAGATTACGAGTGGCATGGCCTACATAGCTCGCCGCGTGTACAAATAAACACATTTAAGAGCATGTGACATCAGCGCACTCTGGGACAGCTCTGGACAGCTCTGGGTCAGAGTGTCTGGTGATGTTTGTACTCGGAGGAGCAGTAAATGGCCCATGCCAACCCCTATGTATACACCATTACAATACCAATCAACACCCAACAGCCCCCTATGGACTCTTCTTCCCCTGCGATTGCTGCCACCCCTCGGGCTGCCACTCCTCACCCGGCCCACCCCTCGACCTCTTCCACGGATCATCCACCGGCTTTCCCCCCTCCCCCTCAGCCTTCTTCTTCATCCTCTCCCACGTCTCCCCTCTCCCCTTAGCCTCCTCCACCTCACCACCTTCCCTCCCCTGCCCCTGGACACTCCCCCCTACCGCCCCCCCAACAATCTCCTGCTTCGGCCTTGGCGCATCCATGACCCTCGGCTTCGCCGCCCACCGCGCGTCCGCCTCGGCGGCCAACAGCTTCATCCGCTCCTGGCGCACCACATCGGCACGCTGCTCCTCGATCGACGGCGGGTCCGCGCGCGTGTTGCGCAGCCACTGGTGCCAGGCCGGCGACACGGTCACCTCGGCGTGGTGCACCTTGGCCGGGTACTGGACGATACGGCGGCGGCGGTCGGTGGCAGCGGCGCCGGGCGGGGAGAATTCCCAAAAGGTGTTGCCGTGGAGGTCCATGCCTGGGGGTGTTAGGGGGGTATGGAAGGGGGTGAGGGGGACATACCGACGAGGAACTTGTTGCGCCAGGGGAGGCGGAGGGATTTGAATGCGAACCAGGCGCGGAGGAGGGGGGATATTGGGATTTTTGGGGGGGTGGACATTTTGGGGGTGTTGAAGGTTTGGTGTTGAAAGGTAGGTGGTTCTTGGAGCTCAGAGAAGAGAAAAGGGGGTGTGTGGTTTGGAGATGAAATTGAGAAGAGATGTGGCTCGACTGAGATGAGAGAGCTCGGTAAAAGAAACTGGAATATTCGTGGTTTTTGATGTCAATTTGACTCTGGGTCAGAAACTACAGCTTGGGGGATGATTGGACCCGTGATTGAAAGTTTAATTCGGAGTTGTTTGTTGTAGCTCGGCATTCAGTTGTGAGCTCTGTTGTGTCTTGAGAATTTCAGATGAAAATACAGTGACGTACCCCCGCCAATACGGATACCCCTGTCATCGATCAGCTCCTACCCGCCACATGCACAGCCACACATTCCACAGACAGCCCCACGCGTCGCTGTGGCTTTTGTTATCGCAATCTCACGACAATCGTCACCGAGGCGGGGCGCTGCATTGCCATTGCGCGTTATTGGCAGCGACAACACAGGCGGGACACTGCCCGTCACTGTCACTGGCACTGCGGAGGGAGAGAAACCACCACCAAAATAATTTATTTCTCGACGACCCTGACCGACTGCGACCCCGAAACAACAATATCCTGAGATAGCCGACACCCAGGTATTGTTCTGCAACAGCTTATTATTTTACCCACCGTTTCCCTCTCGCGATCCGAAGCACGTCATCACCAGTCCAACCGACTCGACACACTCTGGATTGAGGCTTGGCCCTCTGTCATCGCAGTCGCAGAGAAGCCAGGTCCCAGGCAGCGTCTGTCTTCGCCTCTCGCCCCCCCTCTCGATCTCGATATACCCCGTCCGACCCTGTACGACTCCGACTCGTCCGACAACACCCACCCATCACCCGCCGTCATCGCCATGGCGTCGGTCTCCTCTCTGGACAAGGACTTGCGCAAGCTGCGCCTCGACAAGTACACACCGGCCGCTGCCAACGAGGCAAGAGCATGGATTGAGAGCATACTGGGCGAACGCCTGCCCGGGAATGACCTGCTTGACGGTCTCAAAGATGGCGTGGCCCTCTGCAGGTACGGTGCCCATATTGTCAACTCGTCGGGACCATATTTTGACTTACCCCTCCTCCAGACTCGTCAACCTTGCCATCGGGCCACCCGGCGTCAAGTTCAAAAAGTCAGCCATGCCCTTTGTGCAAATGGAAAACATCTCGCACTTTCTCCGCGCATGCCAGGCACCGCCGCTCAACCTCCAACAGCACGACACATTCCTCACCGTCGACCTCTACGAACAAAAAGACCCCGCCCAGGTCCTCCAATGCCTGGGCGCCTTCAGCCGCGCCGCAAGCAATGCGAACCCGGCTGCCTTTCCATCATCGATTGGCCCCCGCAACAACCGGAATGTCTTGAGTCCCCAGACCACGGGCCCTGCAACACCGACAGGTCTCCGTGGACGCGGGGCATCTAATGCGAGCAATGCCTCGTCGTCCCTGTACGGGAGAGCAGCACCCACCCTCGCACCAGCCAAGACAGGCGACTCTGGGTCTGGGCGATGGAGCCCTACCAAGTCGCCGCCACCGCACAACGGGTCTACTTCGCCCGTTGGCGTCAGCAGTTGGAGCAAGAGGGAACACGAGGGCGCCACTTCCCCGGCGTGGAACATTGCGCAATACGGATACATGGGCGGTGCCAGCCAGGGCAACCTCGGCATCGCGTTCGGGGGTCGTCGGCAGATCACTAGCGCTGGTCCTCATGTGCCAAACCTGGCCGAGAAGGAAAGGAAACGGAAGGAGCAGGAGATCGAGGTCGAGCGACTGCGACTAGAAGCCGAGGAAGAGACACGTCGACGGCAGGCCGAGATGGATGCCGAGGAAGAGCGTCAGCGACTGGAAGAAGAACGTCGGTGGGAGCAGGAGACGCGTAGGCTGAGAGACGAGGAGCGCAGAAAAGCCGAGGAAGAGAAGCGCCGTTGGGAAGAAGAAGAGAGGCAATGGAAGATTACCGAGGAGAAGCGGCGCAAAGAGGAGGAGGAGGCCGAAGCCCAGCTGCGAGAGGAGCGTCAGCGACTCCGGGCAAAGAGCGACGCCAAACTGCGCGGCCAGTTCCTAAGCCAGTATCAAGCCGAGCAGAAGACGACCGAGGCGAGCGGGTACAGCAACCGCATCAAGGAGCTCGAGAAAGAGCTGGAGCAAGCCCGGCAGCGGGAAGCCGAGTATGAGAGAGAGCGACAGCGCTCCAGCCGCACCGGCACGGTGAGCAGCAGAGGAACCGCTAGTGGCGGCGAGGAGGAGACCAAAAGAACGCGCGCACGATCTCGGAGCCGACCTCCAGCACAACCAGTCTCTAGGCAAGACTCGTGGAGTGTCCGCGACGAGCGCGACTACCTGCGCACCGGGTGGACCCAACAGCAACGGGACGCCGATGACGCAGCGCAGGCGGCTCTGGTCTCCCCACCCCCTCCCTCCCGCTCTCCGCGCCCGCTGCCGGACCCGACGACGGCGGCCATCCCACCTGCGAAGATTAAGGCTCAACGCACGGGTGGCACGGGTGGAGATGGTCCCCCTGTCCCGGTCCGAAAGCACCACACCGGCTCCCGTCCTCTTCCTGACCCAACCGCGTATGCACCATCCAAGTCGCCCGCGCCACAATACCAGTCGTCACCGGCACCGCAGTACCAACCATCCCCCCAGCCGCTCCCCCAACCATCCCCCGCGGCTGTCCGCTCGCCCCCGCCGCAGCAGCACCCGGGCCCCAGCGCGTCCCGCACCGACCGGTATCTCGCTAGCAACCCCGCACCGAAAGCGGCGACGCCCACGGCGACGTACTCGCGCGAGCTCGGGGCGGGCGAGGAGCGCGACGCCGAGGACCGGCGGCGGGCGGCAGCGCAGAAGCAGACCAAGGCGGGGGGGTGGGCGTCCAAGTCGCTGCTGGAGCGCGAGATGGAGATGGAGCGGCAGCGGCAGCGCGAGTGGGAGGAATCACAAAAGGAGACGGCCAAGGCGGTGCGGTCGGGCGACGGCGTCGACGGGATCGGGGGCGGTGTCGGCGGGCGGTGGGACGTGAGCCAGTTTGCTGGCTTCACCGGGGGAGATTCTCAGAACAAGGGCCAGCAAGGGATCGGGGCGGGAAGGAGGCAGATTGTTGGGCCTCGCCCGCTGCCCAGTACTCCGAGGTGAGCGAGTGGTAGGGATGTAACTAGGTTGTGTTGATTGGAATGAATACCCGAGCAGGCGAGATAGCAAACAAACGTGCAGGATGGCTTTTTGTATTATTCTTGGTATTCTGAGGTGGCGTCTTCTGGAATATGTGTTGATGCAAGGCGAAGATGGAGTTGTGGTTACTCCGAGCGTGTCCCAGCATCATCCCCCCCCCCCCCCCCGGTTTGCACTGCATACCGTTGGTCTGGAAGAGAGGCAGTGTAACGAGCCCCCCGACCCGGTGGTTTCCGTTAATTGCAGACAAACAACCTCGACACCCACCCACGCAACAATCCCGTGGGGGGACTCATGCCAGGTGCAGTTCCGGGTCGAGAATCCCACCACCCACACCCCTCGTGAAGCTCGAGTGAAGATTCGATGTTTCGTGTCGAACTGGTCTTTTTGACGTTGCGATCCTCGGCCGGGTTCAGTTGCAAAGACATACCGGGTCGGCGGTCGGGCTTCGTCAAGCAAGTTGGAGCCAGAAAGGGTAATTCGTATCCACCATCCCCGGGGACACTTAAGTGCCCGGAGACCAGAATGACACTTTCAGTTTGATAGGTTCTCCAACACAGACCAGACCAGACCGACCCAGGGGCATGGTCAGAGAGCGGGACGCGCCGTGTGAAACTCGAGGGGGTGAAGATGCAGACATGATGTTGGGGGGGGAATGTTTGCTTTGAAGTTGTCTGGAAAGGGGCCGAGTAAACGGTCATGTTTGCTTGCTTGGCGGACCCGGGGAACCAAGACCTGCCCTTCTGTTGCACAACGCGAAAGTTCCTGGGTAGGGGTGGTTGAGCAGGGCGGTGATGGGGCGGAGAGCAGTTACACTGTGAGAATGGGGGGATACAAAGTCTTTTTTTCATGTTGTTCCAGTCGGAGGCGAGTTCGAGGTTCACAAACTGACAATGATGGATGGCCGACGCCAATTTGAGGGTCTTTTCGCTTCCTCCCGCCCCGGCTGTCCGGCCCCCCTCCTCCATTTCAGGGGTCTTATTTTCAGCCCTGGGCCCCGGCCACCACCGGTCAGCAAACCTCCGTCTTGGCTCTCACCACTCTCTCTCATACAGCCGCAGTCCAGCTACGGGAGGACTCCCTCGTTCCCTTTTCAACTCCCGTCGCGACCTCGACCTCGACAACACCACATCCTCCGGGACGAACATCGCTCTCTCACCTCCCCTCGCTCGGACGCGCACCATGCTCCCCCTTCCACCATCACCACGAACCCCATAGCACGCACCGCCCCCCGAAAATGGCCAACCTCCTCCCCGACCGCACCGGCCAAGGCATCGAGCTCTCCTCGCGCCAATCCGAAGACCCCGGCCTCCAAGTCTACACCCCCTCGACCCCCTACGCGCCGCACCCCGAAGACACCAAGACCCAAAACCTCCCCTGGGAAAAGACCGCCTACACCCACCACCAGCACCACCAACACGGCTACACCACCCCGCCCCTCGCCTCGGCCGCCAACTTCTACGACAACCGCCCGCTCATCCCCGGCGCCGTCCCGCTCCCGCCCAAACCCCCCGCCGACGACGAACCGCGCATCCTCGGCCTCAAGCGCCGCCTCTTCTTCATCCTCGTCGCCGTCATCGTCATCGTCCTCGTCATTGGCATCGCCACGGGCGTTGGCGTCGGCGTGGCCATGAACGGGCAGGACTCGCCTCCTCCCCCTCCCACGAATACCACGTACCCCCCCCCCCCCCCACCACCGTCCCAAACCAGGAAACTAACCCCCCCCCCCCAGAACCCCCCCACCTGAACAACAACAACCAACCCGCCTCCTCCCCTTCCCCCTCGCAACAGCAACCACCTCCCCGTCGGACCTCATCCAGTGTCCCGGCGCCAACCTCACCCTGTACCACTCCAAGGCCGACCTGTCCCGGAAGTTCCTCGTGTTTTGTGGCAGGGACTATCACTCCTCGGCGGGCGCGCACGATCTCCTGAGCAAGGACGCCGAGACCATGGCGCAGTGCATTGATTACTGCGCGGGCGTGAAGGAGTGCGTCGGGGCGGGGTGGGGGTATCAGCAGGGGCGGTATGTGTGCTGGTTGAAGAGTCGGTTGGGGGAGGCGAGGGTTGCGGGGGCTTGGTGTTTTGGTGTTGAGGATTTGGAGGGGTGAGTTGGGGGGGTTGGGGGGGGGGGGGGAGAGGGTATGGGTTGTTTTGGGATGCGGTTGATGGGATTTATTGCAAGGCGTTGGGGGATACCTTTTTCTTCTTTTTGAATTTTGAAGGGCATTTTGAGGGTTGGATACGGATACCTATGGGTGGGAAGGGGAGGGAAGTGGTGGAAGGGGGTGGCATTTTGAGTTGGGACTTGGTTTAGAAGTATTCATGTCCAAGAATTGGACAAGGCAGATTCAAGACTCCAGCATGGGACCTGGTCTAGAAGAAAACCAGGAGAGTTCAACATCAACTTCCTTCCGTCAACCGAGCCCCTTTCCAACCCATTACACCAACAAGAGGAACAACCCCCCATCATAAATCGCCAAGGTAGTGGGGTCCGTCCCCCGATCTCAAACATGAAACAACCAAGATCGTCAACGCAATCGACACTCGAGGCGGACAGTGCTGAACTTCCCCAGACCTTGGCGCTCTCGTCCACTGAACCCCGCCCCGTAGGGCTGAAACTGAAGCTGAACGTCACTACGACGTCCAACACACCAACGCGGGATGACGAGGGGGTGATGTATTGGGCGGACTTTGGTATGGCCAGCAGTAGGCCGAACACTTCAAACTGAGGTGGTAGAGATATCGACCGGCTTACACACAAGGCCTGGCCAGTCTCTTGACTATCGTGCGCCAACTCACCCGTCTCTACCTCTACGAACCAAGCCCGTATCTTGGTAGTCAGCCCCCCTCACGGCCTCAGTCAGACCCAACGGCGACCCAGTGAATACGGCGGAGGCATGTCCCACGGGCCGGGGAACTCACTCCGCCGGTCGACACTTTCAACTTGAGAAGTCGGCGACCAAAACAACCCGGGCCTATACCCACCCCACCCCCTGCGGTGCAACACACCGGCGCGGTGCGGCGCCGTGTCCGATGCCGCGGCCCCGGGCATGGCATGCGGGTGTGCTGCAGGCTGGTCGCCGAACAAAACGGTCGGTCCCCCGTCGATCCCAACCGCTTCCTTTGGCCCATACATCGCAGACTTGCATCTCACATATCTTCAGTTTGCACAATGCCCTCGGATCGGTAGTAGGTAGGTAGTGGACTCGTCCCCGTCCGTCAACAATAGTGGTGTGTATGTGTTCAGCGAGTTGCCTCTGCCGATGCTCCTGTAAGTAATAGGTATTAGGTATGCCCCCCCCCAAACTCCCCCAAGACAGACAGACCCTATCCAAAGAGACCTCCCGTGAATGATCCCCCCCTTTTAAGGCCCCCCCCAACGCTACATAACCAAACCATGCTCCCCCCCCCCCGCCAGCATCACGGCGCCTGCGTAACCTGCTGCACCACCCCCTGCCCGAGTATATTAAAATCGCTCATAATCCCCTCATCCGCATTAATACTAGTAATCATCTGCTCCTGCGTAAACCCGACCCAAAACGCCGGACTGATCTCCCTGGCCTTCTTCTCGCGGTAAATGTCCTGCGCGACCCCCTTGACCTGCCCCCACGCGCGCCCCGCCGACTTCCACACCTTGCTCAGCTTGCTCAGCGCGCCGATGTTGAGCCGGATCTGCTGCCGCAGGTCCTCCTCGTCGTCGAGAAAGTACAGCGCCCACTTGGACAGGTGCACGATCGACGACAGCGTCACCACGCACGTGAAGAAGTGCGTGTGCTGCAGCAGCGGCACCGCCTGCGTCACCATCTTGCTGACCTCGACCGCCGCCGTGATCGTGTGCCGCGTGTGCGCGTTGAACGTGTCGCCTGTTTGCACGGGCCGGTGCGGCGCGCACGAGTTGACGGCCGAGGCGGGGGAGGTGTCGAGTTGGGAGAGGGGTTGGTGGAGCATGATGGTGCAGCTGGAGGGGGGGTTAGTCGCCGGCGCGGGGGACGGGGGACGGGGGACGGGGGGGGGGGGCTTACGCGTAGTTGATAAAGTGGGCTTGGAACATCATCTCGTCGAGCTTGCAGTTCTTGGTGAGGTCGTCGCGCTTGTTGTCGGGGAGGTGGATGCGCCAGTTGGTGAGGAGGGCCTCGACGCGGGCAATGTTTTCGTCGTCGGGGAAGCCCATGTTGGGCATGCGCATCATGCGGCCGAGGTTGCGGATGGCCGAGATGCGGTAGGCAAACGACGAGAACTCGCGCTCCTCGCCCGAGAAGAGCTGGTCGTCAAAGTCCTCCATCGAGGACGGCGGGGGGATGCGCTGCGTCGAGTTAGCGGGCGTGGTGGCAGCAACAGAAAGGTGAGCACTTACCCCTGACCGATACTCGTGCTCCTCGCACGGCAGCCCGACGTCGGCCGGGATGTCATACAGCAGAAAGTTGGTCGCGCGGTGGACCCCGGCGATCATGCCGTCTATGACATAGAGATCCCACCAGGTTCGTCGCCAGCTCTCCTCCACCACCGGGTTGCTCTGCCCGTGCAGCGCGGCGAACTCGCGCTTGTTGAGATCAATCTCGACCGCGAGACGCTCGCAGTCGGCCAGCAGCTCTCTGGCCCTCCCCAGCTCGCAGCTGCCGTCCAGCCCGAGCAGGATGAGCATCAGGGCCTGGATCAGGAATCCGTCCTTGGGCGTCGTGGGCAGGTAGCACAGCCGGAGGGCTTCGTCGAGGTACGTCGCCCGGGCCGGGCCACAGTCGATGAAGAGCGAGCCGACATAGCGCATGGCCGCCATGACGACCTCGAGGTTGGGGCTGGTGCCATCTTTGAGCAGCCGGAGGAGGTACGGCTTGGGCAGCACGAACGGGTGCGCGCCGTGAAAGTAGTGGTAAAAGGCGTCGAAGCAGCGCTCGGGCAGAGTCAAGGCCGGGGGCTGCTGGGCCGGCGGCGCCGCTGCTGTCACAGTTGCCAGAGCCATGCCGTTGGGAGCCATGTTGGGAGCAAAGGGACTCCGGAACAGAGACACGCTCGACATGGCGGGGGTGTTGGTGACATAGGGGCCCGGGGACTGCTCCGGTATGACAAAGGCCGGGTTGAAGGGGGGGATCCCCGAGGCGCCCACCGACACGGACGAGTGGCCGAGGAGCATGGGGCACGAGTCCGCTCCCCCGGCGTAGGGCGGCGACGACGAGGCATGCCGCTTGTGGGGATTATGGGGGACCTTGTTCCTGCCCGGGCCCTTGTAGCCGCGGCGGGAGGCGATGTAGACGCACTCCGAGTTGGAGCTCGTGCAGCGGCCGCAGGGTGTCAGCCCGTCGCACTTGAGGTGCTTGCCTCGCTTTTGACCTCTTGGTGTCAGCGACGCGATTCGGCAGGCCGGATTTCGGGACCTCCTGCGGTGTCCCTCCTCGGTACGGAGCAGGGATGCAAGAAGCAACTCACACAGGCAAGACATGCTGCAGGGACCGATGGCGGTGCGGGCGGCTGCGAATGGCGGCCGTCGTTGGTCGCCGACATGGCATTCCCATTCCCGGGCGTGGACGAGGTCGCCGTCCCCGGGCTGTCGCTGGACACCGCTGGCGAGCCGCTACTGGAGGCCGGGTGTGGGGCTTCGGGCGAGTAGGGCTCCATGTCGGCGGTCGAGTGTGGTGTCGAGTCGAGTCGGGGCGCGCAGGCAAGCAAGCAGGATTCGATTCCGGACGGGCGGGGAGCGAGGGCGACGGTCGCGACCTGACGGGGAGCGCAGTCGGGAGGACAATTGGGAGGAGAGGAGGGCGCCGCGCTGCACGGCGCGAAGATGCTCGATGGACTCGTTTTCGCATACAGGCGCCGGGACGGGGACAGGACAGGCCAGGACAGGACAGGACAGGGACAGTGGGACACAGACTCTTGGAATTCCTGGTCCTGGACCTGGTCCCGGTGCGCCGCACACACACACGCTCCAAAGTTGGCCTCGGGAGCCTCCACTTCCACCCTGGGCCTGGGGCCTGGGGCCTGTTGTGCCCGTTGGGATTCGGGAGGGGTGTCACTCCGGGCTCCGCGTGTGGTTCGCTGGATGTCTCACTCTCGGCCTGTGGCCCGAACCTAAGAATGGATACAGTTCCCACGTTAGCATCAGATATATATTATATCCACAGGCCCTCCCGCACGGCTTCTCGACTCGACGGCTGCTTCGGTGTTTACGGCGGCGTGTATTTTTGGACCTTGGAGTGCCCTCGATCACGGCGGTGGAGAATCTGGCGGTGGCCGCGTATGCTTTTGAACCCGTTCCTCTCTGGGAAGCTGCTCGTCCCCCGGATGGAGGCCCTAAAAAAGCGTTGAGACGTTGACACCGGGAAGGGACGCTAGATCCATGATCCATGGTCGGCGGCGTGCTTGGCTTGTTGGATTAGCGGTGGCGGTAGCTACTTTTACCATCTCCACAGATGTCTCCCGCCTCCCGTCTCCGTCTCCGTCTCCAGTCTTGCAGTCTCCCCAGCCTCCTTCTTCGGTCCGTCTCGGGGTGCTGAATCACAGCCATCGCGGTGGCCCCGGAGTTGACAGGTCCAGCATTGGCGTCTCTCGACTTGAGCAACCCAAGATTTGAAGATGGCAGAGACGACTCTGTCTTTCGCTTCCCCGCCTCATCTGCGGCAACGCCATGGCAGATTGGCGATCCACGACAAGGACGAAGCTGAAACGACTGCAACGTCAGGCCCGTGATTGGAGCCGACCCCCGTCTTCCAGGGCAGCTGCAGGGCTAGACGGGCGCAATCCAACGCTGGCACGGTGGCAGCCACGCTGAAAAGAGGCTCGACGGCCACTATGGTGATGAGTACGGATATCGACAGTCCGGTTGGAACGCGATTGGAGAACCAGACGTTTGTTTTGTTGGTGTTGTCAAGCTGCCCGCTCATCGCAACCTCTTTTTTCGTGCTTGGCCCCGGACATTGGAAAGGAACATCGTCCATTGACCGGGAGACTTGGTCCCCGAGAAACCGAGGAGAACTCGAGCTTCCTGTATCAATCGATGATGACCAGGGAAGACCATGACCAGCATGGTGGTGATTGGAAGGAGGTGCGTGCTCGAGGCTTGTCTGTGATGGGAAATTCAAATTCGAAATTCTGCCGGTCCGTGCCAACGCCTTAATGGTGGCTCTCGGGTGTTGATGGTGTCGACGGGACTCGGGAGCGGCCGAGCTGTCATCGAGACGATGAGCGTGTTCCTGGACGCCAACATGCGAATCAACTATCAAGACCTGAGGCAAAGACATTTCTGTCAGGTACAAAGCTGTGCCGCTGCGGCATCCTTTGTTTTTCTGATCGACGGGAGCTGACGTGCATGGAGGATCCGAGGATCTGAGGATCTCGATTCTCTCGAGTCTCGATTTGTTCAATCCTTCAAGGATCTGGAATGCTGGGGGGGGATACAGAGGGTTAGGGCTATACGTAGCTGAATTACCGCTATCGTGACTTTTCCCTGTAGTTCAAGGTTTGTTGTTTCTTTTGTTGTCCTGTGTCGTGTGCTGGAAGACGGACGACCTGGGTCAATTCAGGTAGGCGGCCAAATACAGGTGAAATTCTCTTTTGTGCTGACTTCAACAGGAAAGAGCAATGTCTTCATTTTCAAGCAGTTGCGTGTCTGCCCAAGACCCACTCGGGATTGATGTCGATCAATCAACGGGTGTGACAATGGCTCCACGATCAGTCCTCGACCACCACCTGGGCAGTTGCAACTTGCAAGAGATCAGGATCTCGCCCTCGAAAGTCATTCCAGGTTTTGTCCAGACCGGCAAAAGGGCTAGGTAACAAGTCGACGACGACGACCCCGTCGCTGGCCCGACGACAAGGTTAAAGGGGTCTGTTTGCCCAGCGGCCACCCCGTCTCACCTCGACATCATCCAGAACCTGAATATTGACGAGCAGACCTATTTGGCTGTACACATCTCGTCTCGGCCTCGCCATGGACCCCGTCTCGTTGGCTGGTCTCGCGATTGGCGTGGCTTCCATCGGATTGCAAGTCTACACGGGTGCTGTCCAGGGAATCCAGCTGCTCGTCACGGCCATCAACTTCCCCGAAGAATGCCGATATCTCAACCTCCGGCTGCGCATGGAGCAGCAGCGCCTCTTTGCGTGGAGCGAGACCTCGGGACTCCTGGATATCCATTCCAAGAACCCCTCCAAGATCCTCGAGTCAAACACGTTTATGCTTCACCGCCAGACCGTCCTTGACCTCCTGGTCCAAGTGCAGTGCCTGTTCAAGGAATTTCAAGAGCACCAGCAGAAGAACAGCCGTCTCCAGACCACGCCCGACAGCGATGGTGTACTCCAGAAACCCGAAAAGGACGCCGCCGATGCCAACTTCCCCCTTCCACCGCGACGCCGCGACTTTATCAAAAAGGCCATGTCGAACCTCCAGGAAGCCTCGCACGAAGCCGTATCGCGGTTGAAGTGGGTGTCGTTTGACAAGGCCGCCTTTGAGATTCTCCTCTCCCGGTTTGCCGCCTTGAACGACAACATGACCAACATCTTGGATGCAAAGATGCAGGTCGAGATTCACGACACCGTTCAGGACACCAACAGGGGAGTCCTCCAGCTTCACAGGAAGATCGAGGACCTCTCCCGACTCGTCATGGCTCTCAACGTCAAGCTCGAAGCTGGTCCACCGCCCAGCACGCCCATGACGCAAATGTCAGTCGCCCAGAAACGGGCCAATGCAGACGGTCTGGAGCTGCTCTCGCAGCTCGCCAAGTTCAAGGCATTCAACGAGTCCATCGAGTCCGACAAAATGACGCCCTGGGATGATGCGACGGTCAAATCTCTCGAACTCGGGCCCAGCCACAAGAAGAATCTCGTCCTGGACCGCCACATGGTCGAGCTCGACTCCACGGCCGAAGACCCCGACCTGCCACGATGCGAGGCCGTCCTCAACATCCCCGGCAGCCCGCCTCGCAAAGTCTGGATCGAGTGGAAAGACTACGACCGCCAGCGCCCCGAAGACCTCTCGCCCCCCAAGGAAGTCATCCTCGAGCGCGTCCAAAAGCTCACCGCCCTCCTCCACCACACCCCCAAGCCCGAAGCCTTCCGAACCCCCCACTGCCTCGGCTTCTTTGACAAAGCCACCGCCACCACTCCCACCCCCGGCGACGACTCCGACGACGAAGATATCCTCAACAACCGCCTCGGCCTCGTCTTCGAACGCCCCCAAGACCCCTCCCTCGACCCCTCCCTCCCGCCCATCTCCCTCCGCTCCCTCCTCCAAACCACGCGCCGCCCACGCGTCACGGACCGCATCAAGCTCGCCCACGCCATTAGCAACTGTCTGCTGTACCTGCACGCCGTCAACTGGCTGCACAAGGGCCTGCGCAGCCACAACATTGTCTTCTTCCGCACCGCAGCCGGCGGCGGCGTCGACTTTTCCAAGCCCTACCTCTCAGGCTTTGACTTTTCGCGCCCCGCGCGCGCCGACGAGATGACGGACGTGCCCGGGCCCGGGGACGACGCCGAGTACAACCTGTACCGGCACCCGCACGCGCAGTCGCCGATCGCCGGGGAGGGGGGCAGGCAGAGGTTCAAGAAGAGCTTTGATATTTATAGCTTGGGGGTGCTGTTTGTGGAGATTGCGAGGTGGGCGACGGTGGACGCGGTGTTGGGGATTGATGTGAACAAGGCGAGGGGGAGGCCGTCGATGGCGATGAGGGTGAGGGGGCAGTTGTTGGAGGAGGGGCAGATAGCGGAGCTGGGGGCGTGTATGGGTGGGGTGTTCGAGAGGGCCGCGAGGAAGTGCTTGGAGGGGGGGAAGGGGTTGGGGCTGGGGGAGGGGGATGATGAGACGGATGATGTGGTGGCGGCGAGGTTGTCGATGGTGTTGCATGAGGAAGTGGTGAAGCCGTTGGGGGAGGTGAGGGTGTGATGGGGTTGTTTTGGAACCTTGGGTTGTTGAAGGCAGACAAAGCCCAGCCAGTTGGATATGACAGCTGAGGTGTCACATTCCCGCCAGTAAGGTATCCAGAAGTTGGGAATGCATGTTTCCCTTTTGGTGACGGGAAAGGGGTCTGTTTGTTCAGGCCCGGGGTTGGAATCTCGGCACCTAATATTGTCGCCACCGCCAATTCAGAGAAAGAGCACTGGTATGAGCAGGAATGTTCTGGAGATTCTTTGTCGAGAAAAGCAAAGACGAAAAGGAAAGGCATCCCAAAGAAAACACAAGTTACACAATGGAATATATCGTGAAAGGGGAGAGGGACATGACGTCTGTAAACCATCCTTATCGATAAGAGACTCCCCTGAAAGCACTTAAATTTTCAGGCTGGAGCTCTGACCAGGACGCCAAACTGGAGCGGTCGCCCCACTACACACGACGCTGGAATCGCGTCGGCGCGCTATCGGCATCGGCATGCTTGCTTCTTCCATCCGCGACAACGACCTGACCTCCTGACCATGTCTTGACGCCCAACTCCGTCGCTGCCTCCCCTGTCCATGTCCGCCGGAACACGTCGCCGTCGCCGTCCATGCTGTAAACTCTTCACTGGCTTTCTGCACCCTCAAAGGGGCAGTCTTTTCTTGCAATGACTTCAACATCACCCCACAGCCTTGCCGCTTCAATGTCAACACCAGGCTCTCTTCACACCCCCAAGGACGACTCGCCGTCAACCCGGGCATACACAACCGGCGTCAGCAGTCCCGCCGAGGACGAGATTCCAGATCCAAAATACCGCCCGGCTGTGCCACCAGTCGACGGGCTCAGAAACCATTGCCAGATCCACCTCGAGGAGGAGCTCTGTAAGTCCCCATACAACAAACGGCCACTTCCACTTCCCTCCTAACCCGGAACAGACCAGCCTGCCATACACCTCCTCGACAACCTCCTCACAGACGGCATAAGCATCGCACCAAGATCAAAGCTGTCGCCCGCTCGAGTGGCCCCGCCATCTCAACTGGCCCTCCTCGCCACCCTCACAATCCACCCGCTCTTCACCTCGCGCCCAACCGAAGACACATTCCCGCACATTGCCGCCCGCGCTACTACATATCTCCGAGGGGTCCTCGCTCTGACCGGGCCCGTCAATGCCTGCCTGAACCAGGCCTTTGACTTTCGCCAGCGCGGCTCCGGCCATCGCCGCGTCAGCTACGACCTCGAGGGCTCGGCCAGCAGCCGCCGATATGGAAGCCCAATGGGGCGTCGTTCCAACACTCCCTCCGCCAGCGAGTCCGAGCTCGAAGGCCGGTTTGCGAACGAGCACAGCATCTGGCGCCGGGCACCCGACTTCTGGGCCACGCTCGGCTGGGCCTTTCGCTGCGCGGCGGCCCACCCCCACCGATGGCGACACTGGAAGGTGTGGCTCGACTACATGATCGAAGTCCTCGAACTGGACTGGGACGAGCGACTGGAAAAGGACAACGAAAACGACGACAAGAACTATCCCATGCTCAAGGACAGCCTCTTCGCCACCTACCTCGACGACCTCCGCCGCGACCGCAAGAAGCCGGAAAAAGAAACCCTCCGCGCGCTCATGGCCTTCACCGACGACGACCAGAGCGACGACAACGTCTACCGCGAGATCTTTGACCGCGAGCTCGCCACCAGCCCAGGCAAGAACAAGCGCAAGCGCGCCTCCACCATCGTCGACCTCGACAAGAACCAATTCGGCGACTACATGAACTCCGACTCCGACTCGGACTCCCCCTCCCCCTCCCCCACCCCCCTTTCCTCCCAACCCAAGCGCCGCCGCGGCGGCCGCGCCCCCGCCTCCAGCTCCCCCCCAACCTCCCCCCAACCCGCCTCCCGCCTCCCCCCCGGCACCATCGAAACCATCCCCCTCCGCCTGCGCCTCTTCCGCCTCCTCTCCGCCGCCTCCTTCTACCTCCCCACCCACCTCGGCGCCGACACGCCCACCCTGTACACCCTCTTCTCGCGCCGCCTCGCCACCCTCCCGCCCCCCACCCTCCGCCTCGTCACCTCCTCCCTCGCCGCCTCCCTCCCCTCGTTCGCGCAGTTCTCGCTCCTCCGCGCCCTCGCCGACAACCTCCTCCCGCCGCAGCGCCCGCGCCCGAGCGACGTCGACGCCGCCACGGACGCCGTCGACGGCCTGTCGTGGCGCCTGCTGGAGCGGTGCTTCCTCCCGTTTGCGGCGGCGCGGGTGACGGCCGAGGATAACGCAAGGGTGTCGGTGGTGCTGGAGAGTATGGTTTGGTTGGTGTTTGCGAATGGGGAGGACGACGGCGGGGGGGCGGAGGGGGTGAAGGAGGCGGTGGAGAGGGGGATCACGGCGAGGGAGGCCAAGGTGGCGGGGAGGAGGAGGGGGGCGGCGAGGGAGGACGCGGCGGCGAGGGAGGTGCTGGAGAGGTCGGCGGGGAGTTTGAGGGTTTTTGTGGGGGTTGTTGGGTGTGTTTGAGGACATGTGTGTTTTGGGGTCGTGATGAGAAGCAAGGCGTTTTGGCGTCTCTTGAGTGCCCGGGGTTGTTCACGCAGATGGGTCATTGGGCGGCAGACGGGTGTTTTATTTGATACCCCTATTTGTGTGGAGTACCTGTTACCGGGGGGATCTAGGGGAGGACGGGAGTGTCTGGGATGGGCGCATACAAGTCTACCAGTTGGGATATCATCCAGAGTCCATATCTAATGAGATCTACTGGGGACCTGATTGCTGTGGCCACCAAACAGTCTGAGGTGACCAAGTGATCATCACAAGGTCCCAAGAAAGACAACCCAGCGTGCTCACCCTCGTCTGCGTCGTGAATCTATATCTGATATCGTCCAGCCCATCAACCCCATCATCTATATATCCCTCTATCATCTACCCCCTCCCTACAACTGCGCACCCCCCGCAAACCTCGTCCCATTCACCCCCTGCACCCCCTTCCCCAGCTCCCCCGCCACGACCGTCGCCTCCCTCACCGCCCTCGCCACCGTCCCCCTCACCCGCCCCTCCTCCAGCACCAGCAACCCCCCAATCGTACACCCCCCGGGCGTCGTCACCTTCTCCCTCAGCAGCGCCGGGTGCTCCCCGCCCAGCACCATGGCCGCCGCCCCCTTCATCGTCTGCGCCGCCATCCGCTGCGCCTCGGCCCGCGGCAAGCCCATGGCCACCGCCCCGTCCACCGCCGCCTCCAGCACCAGCGCGAAGAACGCCGGCCCGCTGCCGCACAGCGCCGTGCTCGCGTCCATCGAAGACGCCGGGAGCTGCACCACCGCGCCGACCTGCGAGAAGATCCACTCGGCCACGGCGGCGGTGGCGGCGTCGGGGAGGGGGGTCGCCAGCACCGTCATGCTCTCGCGGATGACCGAGGCGGTGTTGGGCATGGCGCGGATGACGCGCACCGAGGGCGGGACGAGGGCGGTGAGTTGGGCGGTGGTCACGCCGGCGAGGATGGAGATGAGGGTTTTGGAGGTTAGGGCTGCGGCGATGCCGGGCGCGGAGAGGATCTCCGAGGCGAGGTAGGGCTTGCAGGCGAGGAGGATGATGGAGGCGGATTGGATGGCGGCGAGGTTGGAGTTGTGCAGGACTTGGACGGGGGGGTTTTGGGCGAGGGGGGAGAGGGCGGCGGTGACGCGCGCGGCGGAGGCGGGGGAGCGGACGGCGGCGATGAAGCGCGTGGGGATGGAGGGGGGGAGGGGGGCGGATGGGGAGGCGAGGGAGGTGAGGATGCCGGAGAGGATGGCGATGCCCATTGTTCCTGGGGGGGTTAGTTAGTTATGGGGGAGGTGGGAGGGGGGGGGGGGAAGTACCGCAGCCGATGACGGCCATGGTGATTTCTCCGGGGGGAGAGGGGTTTTGGTCGGAGGTGGACATGTTGGGTGGTTGGTTGGGGTGGTTGTTGGTGATGTTGGTGGTGGTGGGAGGAGTGTGTGTTTGGTTGGAGTCAAAGGGGGAGATGAGAGGTGAGAGTGAGAAATGGAGTGACTACAAACGGGAAAAGAAGTTTGGGCTCTTTCCTGTACTCTAGAACTTGAATACAAACAGCAATTCAGGCATGTATTTTACAAAAATAGGCACGTCATTTTCTACGAGACTACAATGCCTTGGTGTATTTACGCTAGATAAAAATTTGGGTTCGTCCAACATCTCATCGACACTAAATTTCGATCCCATCTTGAACAGAAACCCCGCCAAACCCCCGATCGCCAGAATTCTTTGGCGGTTGCACCCCCCGCGCGGCTTGCTCATCCCCGCAGTAACGGCCCCGCTACAGCGCCTGTTCGCACCAGCCCCCGCCACCGGAAGATTCCGCCATGGCGCAAGACCCGCCCAAGCCCGTTGAAGCCGCAGGCCCTTCCGCGTCCCTGCCTGCCGGAACCCCCTCCCGCAACCGCGACAAGAAGTTCCAGGGAACCCACGACGCTCTCCCCAAAGACGTCTTCACGAACCCATCATCTCCCCTGAACGCCCCCCCCTCTCCTCACTCCCCCCTCCCGCAAAACACCACCCATGCCATCTCCAAAATGGCGGACCCCTTTGAAGTCCGCATGCGCTTCACCAACCAGCTCCGCCTGCTCAACGCCTCGGTAACGTCCGCTCAAAAGGCCGCCCAGTACGCCCTCAAGAACCGCGACATGGCCGAGGACCTGCACTCGTGCATCCTCGAGCAGCTGGAACGCGTACGCCCCCCCCCATCCCCTCCCCCCTCCCCCCTCCACCCCCCACTAACCCCCCGGGCACGCCCAGAACAACATGAACACCCGCGCCAACATAATGTACTTCATCGAACCCTTCCTCGACCTCTGCGCCGCCTCCTCCTGCCCAGACTACATCCGCATGATGCAACGCGACATCATCCGCGTCGTCGACGCCGTCGCGCCCGACGACGGCTCGGGCGCCGCCAACGTCAAGGTCGCGCGGCAGGTCCTGCGCGCGCTGGCGGCCAAGTCGTTCCTCGAGGCCGGCACGCTGGCGCAGATAGAGGAGGTGCTGACGGACCGGTGCGGCGAGGACGCGGACCTCGACCGGAAGCAGGTCGAGCAGCGCATCGAGGAGGACCGCGAGCGCCACAAGCGGCAGCGGGAGAACCACTGGGCCGTGCCGGCGGGCGGGTACGCCGAGCTGGAGCGGCTGTGGGAGGAGACGAGCGACTTGGGGGAGGACGATCATCGGATGCTGGAGGAGGATTGGCAGGAGTGGAGGGAGCATATGAGGGCGAATGCGTGTGAGCATTTGAGGGGGAGGGAGGAGGTGAATGGGAAGCATTAGGGGGTGTCTTTTATGGGTTGGCGTTAGGGTTGGAGGGGGGGTCTCTGGAGTTTGGGGTGGCTGCATTTCTGGGTGTATTGTCTCGGTTTATGGATAGAGGGGGCATGGGGATGGAGTTATTGGGATTTCCGGGTTGGTGGGAGATGGGAACCAAAGCGTGATAGAGTTGTCAGAGAGCCTGAGGAACAGCGAACAAAACCCGTCCACTGTTACTCCTTGACGTCCAATTCTCCCCGTATTCACTTGTTCAACACGGCACTTGCATTCCCATACCCATCCCACACATCCCAGCCACGGCGGTATCTAGCCCTTGATATCATCTACTACAACTATCCCCAACACCAGAGACGGGACTCCCCAGAGTCCCCCTCCCTCAATCCCCCTCCCTCAACCCCCTACCCTCCCCTCGAGTCCCCCCACCCCCATCTAATGGAATAGCATCGTCCCCACCCTCGGCTTGTCAACCGGTATCTGCTCATTCTCAAACTGCGCGCCCAAACCGTTAGCATCTCTCACCCCAAAGCCATCATCTTCACCAAAACTCACCTCCAAAAACGACGTCGCCGTAATCAACAGCATAAACGCCTCCGCCAGCTCCTCAATCCTCTCCTCCAACCTCGCCCTGGCCTCCTCATCCCCCCCGCCCCCCAACAAACTATCCCTCCCGCCCCCCCACACACTGCCCCCCCCATTGCCCCCACCACTCCCCACCGCCCCGATCCCCGCGCTCCTCTTCATCGCATGCACCACCAGCCCGCGATGCTGCACCAAGAACCTCCTCCCCTGCACGACATTATGCGCGCCCCTCGCCACCACCGCGGCGCCCACGATCCGCGCCAGCGTCACCAGCAACCCATAGTGCCGCTCCAACCCCCTCACGTCCCCAGCCCCAATCTCCAGCTCCGGGTCCGCCGCAAACACCCCGCTGGCCTCGAGCGCGCGGAACAGGCCCGCCTGCACCACGTGCTTGGCGCCCGCGCGCGTCTGGCACAGCTGCAGCACGAGCGCGAGCTTGGCCGCGCCGTAGTGCTCCGTGGCGTCGGCGTCGTCGGCGAGCACGGTGCGCAGGCTGTCGACGAGGACCCCGACAAAGTTGAGGCGGTTGAGCGCGTCGACCACGTGCGGGTCGTCGTCGGCCGCGCGCGACGTGTGCACCAGCGCCGAGAGGAGGACCATGGCGGCGGTCTGGCAGAGGGGGTCGCTGCCGTAGGCGTCGTCGCAGATGACGTTGAGGAGGCGCTCGCCGTGGGCCTGGACGGCGTGGAGGGTCCGGTGGCGGACGAGGGCGGGGGCGTTGCGCTGCTGCCCCGGGGAGGTGGTGGAGGCGGTCGTCGTCTTATCGACCACGGCCGTCAGGTAGCGGTAGCAGATGGTGTAGTAGAGGGCGCGGAGCGCGGGGCTGCCGGCCCACTTGCCGATCGAGTCGAGGCAGATCTGGAAGAGCTGGAAGAGCTTGTCCGAGATGAGGTTGCCGATGGTCATGGTTTCCTTGCTGTCGTCCTGGTCCGCCGTCGTCGTGTCGAGGTCGAGCTTGAAGAGCAGCACCTTGGCGATGCGCGCGAGCTCGTACGCCTCGTCGGCGCTGAGCGCGCTGTACGCCTCGAGGCTGGGGAGGATGGCCTGGAGCGCCTGCAGGAGGAACGCCATCTTGGGGGACCCCTTGAAGTCGTTGGCCTCGAACATGACGAGCACGAGGTTGGTCCACGCCCGGAGCACCTTGAGCCGCGACGCGTTGTACAGCTTCTGCTTGTTGGAAAAGTTGGCGTACTCGACCAGCAGCGCCTCCTCGCGGTCCATGGCCGCCACGTGCTCGGGGGGCGCGATCTGGCCCGCGTGCCGCGCCTCGTTGCGCTTGAGCGCGAGCACCTCGCGCATCTTGCCGGCGTCGTACAGCCGGCCGGCGTCGGCGTCCTCGTACGTGCACGCGTTGAAATCCAGGTCCTTGATGAGCACGAACTCGGGCGCGGGAATGTTCCACGGCCCGTCGAGGCTCAGAAAGTCGAAAAAGTCAAACACGTTGGGGATGCTCGCCGTGCCCTCGCCGTTGACCTGGCCGTTGAGCGCGTCAAAGATCTGCCGCTTCACCGTCGGCAGCCGCTTCTGCGTGACGCTGCACAGCTCCTTGCCAATGTACTCAAAGAGCATGGCGCGCGTCCCGAGAAAGTTGATGTAGGCCACGGCCGCGTCCGACACGGGGAACTCGGGGTTCGCCATGCTCATGCCGTCCCACGCGAGGCCCGGCTGCACCTGCGCCTCGTGGCAGAGCATGTGGAAGAGGAAGTTGGTCTCGCGCAGCTCCTCCATGACCAGGCGCGCCGACAGCGGCGAGTTCCAGAGAACCTGCAGGATCCGGAGCATGCGGTACCTCAGGCCTATCAGATACCCGCGCACGCCGCCACGGTCCTCTTGGTAGACGTCGAGTGTGATGAGGATGTTGAGGATGTTGTGGAACAGCGACTTTTGCGAGTGGAATGCGCCCCGGGGTTCGACCGTGAGCGCGTTAAGCTCGCAGTGGAACCCGAGGAGAAGGTGCGCAATCGTCGGCTTGCCCGGCGTCGCCTTGAGACATTCGTAGAGGAAGTCGAGAATGAAGATCTTGATCGAGTAGTTGGGTGCCTCGGCCTCCAGCACGGGGTCGAGCGAGCCCATCATCTCCCCGGCTAGCGTCCCAGCAATGGTCTCATTCTCGCCATTCTTCTCGAGTTGCACGATGGCCTTGTTCCGGTGGCCGAGCTGGCCGACGCCGGGGTTCCACGCCGAGATGATCCGGGACGAAGTCGATATTCTCTCGAGCAGCTTGAGACACGCCAGGGTAAGCGGCGGGTTCTGCAGGCCGCACAGCCGGCCCAAGTCCACCACCAGAGTCAAGTGGTTCATGATGCCATCCTCAAAGCAGGAAAACGCGGCGTTCGCGACGGGCGGCCTCGTCTTGGGGCGCGGAGGCAGCTGGGGGCGCACGAGGTCGAGATATGTCGCCTGGAGATCGAGAACCTTGAGGATGACCTCGACGCCGCGCAGGATGCTCTCAATGAGCGGTGAGTCGGGACTGGCCATGCTCAGCGTTGTCGAGTCCTGGTGGATCGTGTTGATCAGCGCGACAATGACCTTTTCGTTAAACATCCACTCCATGACGCGAGCAAAGGGGTGCAGCCGCACGTAGTTTGCCAGGCTGGACGCGGTGATAGCATCGTCAATGGAAATGCTGGGCGACTGGTTGCCCAGAACAATCAGGTCCTCGTTGAACGTCGCGAGACACGTCAGCGCAAACTCGAGGCAGCTCCGCCGGATCATCCTGAGCTGGAGCGGGTCGGTGATCTCCTTGGACTTGTTGGCAAAGATGTGACCGAGCACGAAATCCACGTAGATCTCGACACCCGGCTGACGGGTGTGCGAACCCAAGTCCTCGGGGAACGGCAGCCCGTCGTTGAGTCCCTCGTACTCGGCCGTCGGCATGAAGAGCGCCGTGAGGAACTGGACAAGGGCATGCGGCTCCTCGAAGCCATTGCTGAACTCGTCCAGCACCACGCTCATGACCGTGTCGGCAGATTGGTTCGGGGCCGACAGAGCACGAGCGGCAATCTGGTTGTCGTAGGCCCCGTTAAGCCAGCCGTCGAAGAACCTAAACATGACATCGCTCTCCGGCTCTGACTTTCTGGACAGCATGGCCTTGAAGGCATAAAAGACGCACGACCGCACTCGGTGGGGGATCGGGTTGCTGGCCAGCCGGAATAGCATCTCGACCAGGTTCTCCGGCCCGAGGATCAGCCTCTGCCTGGCCGTCTCGCTCTCGGCGCAGAGCTTGCTTATCAGCAGCAGGTAGCACTCGACCATGAGCGCCGACTCGGGCTCCGCCTCGGCCTGGTCCGAGGTCGGCTTGCCGGGGCGGTGCAGCTGCGTCTGAGCCGGGCTTGACCTCTCGCGCAGCTTGCCGACAAAGAACTCGAGCTCCTTGAAGATCTGGGCCCATGTCAGAGACTGCGTCCGCTTCATCTTGCCCGAGGAATGGTGTCCCTCGTCCGAGAGGAACATGTGCGCAGCCGTCGCGCACTCGTCGTTGCCGGAAAGGGCCTGGAGCATCTCGCAAAAGGCGCTGACGAGGGGCGTCGACGCTCTCCTGGAAGCCCACTGCAGGAAGCCCGCCAGGTTGCTCTCGGGGTCCTCCCAGAAGGACATGGCGGCGTCGGGCCTCCCTTCGTACGCGTGGGCGATGATGATGAGGAAGCGTTCGAGGTTGAGGTCCTGTTCGTGCGTCTGGCTGAGCTGGCGCTGCTCGTCCTCCTCGGTCCGGAGCCGTCGCAGGATATCCGGCAGGTTCGAGATGGCGGCGTCGATGAGCACCTCGAGGTGCACCATCATGCACTTTTGGAAAGGGGCGCTGAAGAAGTAGTGGAAATCCGAAGGCAGCGGAGGCGTCTTGCGCTGAAGCCACTCCCGCATCCCCAGCTTTGACGGATCCTGCCACTCCTGTATCTTGGTGTCGGTCGCCACGGACAGGATCAAGTCAAAGGCGCCGTCCTTGAGGGACTCGAGAAACTGCTTGGTGCGATCGTCGTCCTCTTCGTCCAGGTTGATGGAGGGATCGTTGAGGCCGGCCGTGTCGTCGAGATACCAGCCGCTGTATTCGGCAATCCACCAGGTGAGGACCGTGGCGCGCATGGCCTGCAGAGTCCAGGAATCATCCTCGCTCGGCTTGCAGAGAAAAGTGTTGAGATCGCGGGAGACCTTGAGATCCCCGATGCCCTCGGAAGACCCAAACACGGTGATGAAGGACCCAAGCACCGGGAACAAGTGAACTACACGCCGTCAGTCTCAGCACTCCAACACCGTCACCACCCCCAACTTACTCATAAAGTGATCGTATCTGTCCGCCTTCTTCAGCATCCCGACAAAGGCCTTAAAGTCCGCCACCTCGGCATGCCGCTTGTCGACCGCCGCGCACAATATCACCGCCAGCAGCTCATGCTGCTCAATCAAGCTGACCCTCGCAAAGTCAAACGCCTCCATCTGCTCGCCGTCCGCCTTGGTCAACATATTGGCCTGCGGCGCCAGCATCCCGCGCGCCGCGCCCCTGTCGGCGATCTTGAACAGCGACGTCCTGACCGCCTGCATGGCTGCCATGCACTTGGGCACGATCCTGTCCTCCTTGGGCGGCGCGGCGCCGCCCGGCCGCGGCACGCGAAACACGTGCTCCTCCACCAGCGCGCCAAACGCGTCCTGCAGGTTCTCCTCGAGCTCGTCGTCGCCCGCCACCTCGACCATCAGGCGCATGCAGTCGAGCAGGAACCGCCGCTCCTGGTGGAAGCGCATGACGCCGCACACCCACAGGCTGCGGCCCCACGACTCGACGTCGCCCTCGGCGCTGGCGTCCAGCAGCAGCCGCGCCGCCTCGAGCTCGTCCAGGTCCAGCTCCTCGGCCACCTTGAGCGTGTCGTCGACGAACTCGGCGTTGACCTCGTACGGCTCGTCGTCGCCGGTGCCATCGTCGCTGGGGATCGTGATCTTGCCTGTTTTGCGCGGTGGGCGTCAGTGGTGGCCAACACAGCGAGGAGATGGGTGGGGAGAGGACCTACCAGGTTTTAACTTGGCCCTGCTGTCATTATTCCGCGCCTTCTTGTCCAGGAAGCGGCGAAACGCCCTCTGGTTCTCCGCCAGCAGCGACTCGAGCGTCGCCAGGCCTTCGAGGCGGTGCTGGCACACGGCGAGAAGCTCGCCGTGGAGCGCCTGGAGCGCCTCGAGGGGGCGGAGGTCCGACGTCATGGCTGTCTGTGTATATTATTCTCTTTGGCCGCGTCCGTCGGCTTGATGTGACGCGTTTTGTTGGACGCAAGGAAAGAGGAAGTCGAAGAAAAGGAGACGGGTGCCTCTTTCAGCAGCGCATGTCTTCGTCGTCGTTCTCGGCTCGTCTCGACGGTTCGGACCGTGTTTCGTTTGTTGTGGGGGATTATTGTATTTTTCGTAGGGAGCGTTGGGCAGATGGTTCTCTGCGGTGTTGTTCCTGGACGAGAGAGCAGAGTCAAAGTCAAGAAAGTCAATCGATTTGTTGACAGGGGTGGTTGTCTGCGAAAGAGTGGATTCGCGCAACCCAACTTTTTGGACCGCGCCAAGCTTGGAGCTCTCCCCTGCAGCCACTGCTGGCCACTGGCTCACAGCAGCGCCCGGACCTCCAACAGCTCCAGACTTTACTGCAGTCAACAAAGAATTGGGTGAGGCACAAGGCATTGTCACAGAATCCGACACTTGATGATCAAGACCAGAAACAAAACAAAAATCAATCCATACATGCATCATCCCGTCTTAATTCCAAGCCCCCCTTCCCAAGCCTGCGTCCGTCGTCGTCTAGGAACCTTGTCTACCAGCCTGGTTATACTGCCTAATTACGATACTGTACAAACACAATGGGGAAGAAGCGAAACCCCGACGCCTGCGCAAAGTCTAGCAGGACGCGGACAAGAGCCCGTCAGCTATAGGTACCAAGGTAGCGTTCCGCTTGCTGTTCGGTTCTGTTCTCCCCTCTCCCTCTCCTCTGTCCTCTCTACTGCTGAAAGTAGTAGTTCTCGTCCAGGGTGCGGCCGCGGATGAACTGCGGCTCCGAGCCCTTGACGTAAATGTCCTCAAACAGAATCTGGGGGGTTGCGTCGGGCACGGCCATGGCCTCGGCGATCGCCGACTCCTCGTTGACGTGGGCGCGCGCCTCCTTGTCGAGGACCTTGAGCTCCTCCTCCTTGGCGACGCCCCAGTCGAGAATGTGCTGCTTGAGCCCGGCAATCGGGTCGTTGGTGGAGCGCATGCGCTGGATCTCCTCGCGGGTGCGGTACGTGGTACCGGGGTCCGACATGCTGTGTCCACCGTAGCGGTAGGTCACGTACTCCAGGACCATGGGGCCGTGGCCCTCCTCCGTCCACTGCTTGCCGTAGGCAACGGCCGTCTTGACGGCGAGCACGTCCATGCCGTTGACCTTGAGGCCGGGGATGTACTGGCCGCGCTTGTAGTAGTCCGTCAGGGCCGACGAGCGAGCAGCAGATGTGCCCATGCCGTACTTGTTGTCTATCACGCAACGTCAGTGGCTGCCAGGTGCGCGCGGGCTGCATGGTTACTCACTCTCGCAGCCGAAGAGAGCCGGGAGCTTCCAGAGCTTGGCCATGTTGAAAGCCTCAAAGACCTGACCCTGGTTGCTGGCACCGTCACCTAGTTCCCAAGCATCAGCATGTATCCCGGCACCCCACCGCCATCGCTAGGGCATACCGTAGAGGATGATCGAGGCCTTCTTGCCGCCAGTGTACTTTTGGGCAAACGCCAGACCGGCACCGACCGGCACCTGCGCGCCGACGATACCGTTGCCGCCGTAGAAGCCCTTGGTGAACATGTGCATGGAGCCGCCCTTGCCGTAGGCGATACCCTCACGGCGGCCGAGGAGCTCGCCGAGAACGGAGCGAACCGTAGCGCCGCGCATGTAGGCGAAGCCGTGGCACCGGTACGAGGTGATGACATCGTCCGTCTTCTGGATCGCGTGCTCGATGCCGACGGCGACGGCCTCCTGTCCGGTCGACAGATGGCAGAAGCCCCGGATCTTCTTGTCCTTGTATAGTCTGTCGGCGGCCATCTCCATTTGCCTGTGTTGTGTGCTTCGTCAGCCCCTGGCACCAATTGCCTCTACCCACATCACCCCTTACCTGATCACTACCATGTCGTAGTACATCTGCTTGAGCTCCTTCTTGGTCACGTTCATTGTGTAGCTCGGGGGGTCGAGCTCGTACGTCTCGAAGCTCTCGTCGCTGAGCGAGACTTGAAATGGCTCAGTGTCCGACTACCAACAGCCACGGCGGTCAGCACCATTCGCACCCAAAAGCGCTCCCTCGACAGCGCGCATTGCTGCCCTCCCAGAACCCGGCACAACGCCAACAAAAAGAACGCACCTCGGGGACCTCGCTGGCCACCTGCGCCGAGGCGGCATTGGTGGTGACGGACCTCCTGGCAGCGATGCTGGGCGAGGCAAAGGCGCGGATGGGCGTGGCCCTCGAGAGGCGGGCGGCTCGCGAAAACATGGCGGCGGCGGCGGTGGTGGTGCTGGCTTGGCTCCGTTGCGGTATCGACGACACGACAGGAATAAAACGTGTCCGACTTGGACGGCGCGGAAGTCGGTGATGGCGGTAGCCCTGTGGGAGGGGTGGGCAGTGGACAGTTTACGGTGGAGAGGGAGAAGTGGAGAGGTGCTGTAGGTTGGTCGGAACTCGGGTCTGGTCGCCAGCAGTCGGTGGATGACCAGATGGGGTTTGCAACGACAGGAGGACCTGGACTTTTTTTCGCTGGGCGAGCTGGACGGGTCTCGGGTTTCTTGAGCAAAAAAAGACGGACCCAGCTTTGGGGCGTTGGGGGCAGCTTGTTGAACACCTGGGAGCTGGCGCTAGACTGCATCGGGCCTTTAGTGGCCTTTGCACTGCACGCAGGGTTGGGGTGTGCGGGTTGGAGTCCACCGCTGACCTTGACAGTTGGGCCCAACTCTTGGCCTGGACATGACCGACTCCATTATAGAACAGAACCTTGACTCTTGAGAATGGTGTTTTTATTTTATTGCAGGCCAGTTGAGGACATCAAGACTAGAACTCTGAATGGATTTGTACGGTTTATCCCGGTTACACGAGCAAACAAATCTTGTCACCTTGACCGCCAATTCCTCGTCCGGACGACGGCAATGGGGAATACCGCAATACGCCATTGGCCAAGTCCAAACCTCCAAGTACATGTCCCGTTTAAACTGGTGATACCATCCAGTACTGGTTTGTTTGTTAGCGCCATGTTCTAACCTCGAGACCACCAATTCTTACTCCAGGACCTCCAGCTCTGCCTTTGAAGCTTGGTTGCACGGTTCCAACTTCAGGGCCTCCATCAAACGGTGTGTGGCCTGTCTTGACTCTCTCGCACTAACAAACAAACTAGAGCTAGAGTATAGTACACAGGACCATCAGGACCATCACCTGAGAAGACGGAGCACCTCATGCAAGCAGTACATAGAACATGAAGATGACGTCTACCTGCCTTGCAAGATACGGGCCCTTAAACCCTAATCTCCCCCTACTTCTTTCTCGTCCCTTTTCCCTTCTCTCGAGTCTCTCTTCTCCTCCAGCACAAAACCTGCCCCAACCCAAACTATCACCAACAGACGCCTCGTGCCAGTTCCGACTTTGAAACCTCTTCAGAAAAAGAATATATATACCGACTCTGACTTCAGGCCCGAGTCCACAAAATACATCGGTACCTACCTACCCAGTTTCGACACCAAGGCCTTCATCAAAAGGTACCTAGTTGGACCTGGATACCTATCATCCAGCTCCAACACTCGTACCACTACAAACAAAACCAAGACCAGCCGTGTGTTATCGAACCCATTCAGGACACCATGACCACCCTCACCTCCACCTTCACCCCCAGCTTTCCCACCACCTGGACGCCGCCGCCAGCCACCCCTGCGGCCCCTCCTCTACAATATGAAGCATGGCCGACCAGCTACGCAAGGGAGTTCCTCAACGCCCAGCTCAAAAAGGCACTCGACGACTGGTGCCATGGCCCAGCGGCCCCTCCTCGACAAGCATGCATGTGGCCGACCAGCTACGGAAGGGAGGAAATCAACGCCCAGCTCAAGAAGGCACTCGACATCTGGTGCCATGGCCCAGCGGGCGTTCCCGCAGGAAGTAGAGAGGAGGAGGAGATGGCCGAGCGTGCGTATCAGCACCACCGTCAGGAGATATTCAAGAGGCGAGTATTGATGAAGGAGATGGAGATGGATCTCGATCTGGATCTGGACCTAGAGAAAGAGGAGGAGGAGATGGCCGAACGTGTCTACCAGCACCATCGGCGGGAGATATTCAAGGGGCAAGTATGGTGGAAGGAGATGGAGATGGATCTGGACCTGGGGAAAGAGGAGGACGAGGAGATGGCCGAACGTGCCTACCAGCACCACCGTCAGGAACTATTCAAGAGACAAGTATGGTGGAAAGAGATGGAGATGGATCTGGATCTAGAGATGATTGGGATGGAGAAGGGGAGCGAGGAGATGGCCGAACATACCTACCAGCACCATCGTCAGGAGATATTCAAGAGGCGAGTATTGATGAAGGAGATGGAGATGGATCTGGATCTGGACCTGGAGAAAGAGGAGGAGGAGGAGATGGCCGAACGTGCCTACCAGCACCATCGTCGGGAAATATTCAAGAGGCTAGTATGGTGGAAGGAGATGGAGATGGATCTGGATCTGGACCTGGAAAAGGTAAAGGAGGAGGTCCATTGACTACGACGACGACGAGAACGAGTACGTATTCCTGGTACACCCAGGGTGATAGACGAGGCCGACGAGGCCGACGAGGCCGACGAGGCCGACGAAGCCGCCGACGTCGACGCCTACAAAGAGTATATAGTCGTAGCACGCCAGAGCGGTAGAACCCGCCCTCAATCAATACCCTGGATATCCATCCCTACCGCCATCCAACTCTCAAACAGCAAACAACCGCCATTAAACCACAATGCCAGCTCATCACAATCACCACGCAACAGTACCCGCCCATCAGCCGAATAACAACTGGATATCATCGCCTACACAGCCCCTAGCCAAACCCAACACTACAGCTTAATCTCCAAACAACCACCCCCTCTAGGTAAGGTATACCGCCGCTCCCGGTCGGCTGTTGCTCTCCACGGGACTATAATTCCCACACTTCCCCTCTGGTGATGCTCCCGCCGCCACCATCAACTGGGTTCCAGACCGCGCCCCCCACCATAAACTCAACCCGCCCAACGCCGTAGCAATGCCACACATATATTTCCATGCCCTCTCCCTCAAGCTTCCCCTCCCATCCCCGGCTCTCTCTTCCTCCTTCTCCTCCCGTCGAATTGTCGTCGGCAAGGTGGTTCAGCGGAATAGACCAAAAAGTGCCCGTGTCCTGTGTTACCCAGGCACCGAATTGGGGGTGAGAGACCGACCACCACAGCGTGGTACAATATATATCCGCGGCTGCGCGTTGCGTTGCGTTGCGTTGCATGTACCAAAGATATTATAACAACAACAAGTGAATAGTATACCGGGTGACGACTCCGCGCGCTCGCAAAAAACGTATAAAAGCAATCGTCGCAGCAGCAGCAGCCATGCATATACCGAACAGACTCAGCACTCGCGGGGGGCACTCGCACTCGCACTCGGTTGTTGTTGCAAGTCGTCCTGGAAGAAGCTGCCATGTTGAAGTGGCGCCGTCGACGGCCCGGCGTCCATCATCTCGACGTCCTGCATCATCGCCGACGCCGCCGCCGACGTGGACCGGTAGTCCATCGACAGGGCGCTCAGCGGGCGCGCAGGGACCATCAGGTCCGACGACGACCGTTGCTGCTGCCCGGGGAGGGAAAGGGGTCGATCCGAGAGGGACTCGTCGGGGGGTGAAAAGTTCCAGACCTGGAAGATAGGGTCAGCTGGGATCATCAAAATAGAGGCGTTAGTTGAACTCACTTCCATGACGGTTCGCCCGCTCTTGAGCGCCATGGCCACGCACTTCTCCTCCTCAAACGCCACGCGCCACACCGCATCCCCCTGCGTGACCAGCTCGCGGACCAGGTGGCCCGTCTTGAGGTCCCACACCTTGACCCTGCCGTCGCTGCCGCCGCTGACGACCCGCGTGTCGTCAAACTGCAGGCTTGTGACGCTGTTGTCGTGGGCCGCCAGCCGGTGGATCGGGCAGAACCTCTCCAGTGACCACACCCGGACCGAGCCATCGCTGCCGCCCGTGACCAGGGTGCCGCCGCGCATCTGCAGCTGCCCGACTAGCGAGGTATGACCTTGGAGAACCGCGAGACATTCACTAAACTCTCGTTAGTCATCACATTTCGACACCAGGACCTATTCATCTGCACTCACCCAGTCTTGGCGTTCCATATCCGGACGCTCGTGTCGAGACTGCCCGTCGCGACCCGGAAGCCGTCAAAGGCAATGGCGTAGATCTGGCTGTAGTGCCCCTGGAGGGTAAAGAGGCAGCGCCCCTCCGACACGCTCCACACCTTGGCCGTCGTGTCGTAGCTCCCGGACACGACGATGTCCCCCTTGATCTCCAGGCAGCGAACGCTAGCCTGATGCCCGACGAGAAGATTCTTGCAGTGGCCCGTCCTGATATCCCACACCCGAAGCGTCGTATCCCTGGAGCCGGAAATGGCCGTGTTTTCGTCCGACATCTTAAGGCAGCGCACCGTAGAGGTATGGCCCCGGAGAGTGTGGAGGCAAGCACTGTAGCCGTCAGCAAGTCAGTTCCCAAATGATCGGCGTCGTTCGATACGCACCCTGTCTTCAGGTCCCACACCCGAACGTCACGATCGCATCCTCCGCTCACCAGGATATCTTCCCACGGCACCATGGCCCAGACGCCCATGACATGGCCTTGAAGAGTGCGCTGCGCATTTCCTTCTGTGTCGAAGACGTGGATCTTTGCATTATCGAGGGCGACAATGATGTACTTGTTGGTGAGGTGAAGGCTCGTCACTACTCCACCATCCTGTGTGATGTTTCTAGAGATGTTGCGGCCCCCGGTCCGCCATGCCGCGTCGACCAGATATCGCTGCTTGAAGTGGGACTTGTAGGACGTGAGGCGGGGCCGGGGCGTTTCCGTGTGTGTGATGCTCTCGTAGCTCATGGATCCGGTTGTCGGCCCCGCGCTCTGGGCACTCAGGGGATTCGCGCTTGGGAATCCGCTGCGGCCCATATCGATATCGGTGGGGAAAGACATCATGTCCGGCCTGCCCGAGGGGAGTGGCGTGAGCTGCAGGGGAATTTTGACTTCCGACATTCGCCTCTGGTAGTCGTGCTTGACGCATAGATTCTTCCACGTCATGTCATCACTCAGGAGATCCCTCCACCTCCTGGAAACCTGCGAGGCCCGCGCCAGTACTTTAGGGTCATCAATGAAGGAGAGAATCTAGTCACGGTCAGCTTGGACAGCCCATTTAAGGGGGTACTCGGCATACTCTGAGACAGAGCTCGTCGGGAAGCACGTTGAACGGGTCTTTCTTGAGCAATGGGCTGACAAACTGGTGTACAAAGCTCAGCTGTTGACTGGTGCACAACTTGAGAATGTCAGCCAGCGCCCGGGTCCGTTGAGGACCGGAACACTTGGCGAAGTAGAGCTGGAATGACGAAAGCTGCTCGTCGTACTCGGCATCGGCATCGTTCCAGTTGGTTCGGCCATGTGTTGGGCGGGGCGATGCGGCCGGCGTCGGAGGTGGTGGAGGAGACCCGGTGAGCTGCTGGTCAAAGTCTGCGGCCGGTGTGCTCATGCTCGGTGTCGGGGGGCCTCGAGGCGGCCCTTGTCTGGGCATCTTGGATACGTTTGTCTTGAGAGACAAATCCCCGCCCTCAAAGGCGAGATTGCTTCCCCTGCGCTCCGCAAAGCTCAACCGCGGCTTCGATATTCCCGTCGTCATTGTGTCCCTTTGTGTGTCCGGTGACGGCGTCGTGTATAGTACGCCTTGGAATCAAGACCAAAACGGCCTCGTGGGCTTCGGGGTCGTCGAGTAGATAGAGTTGGGATGGAGATGGTACAGTGCCGTACTAGTCAGGACGAAGGTCACAGGCGCAAAAGGCGGTCGCGGTTCTGCACAGGTCGAGTCGGGCCCAAGTGCTTGGTCGCAAGGAGTGATAAAGTGATTGTACGGGTGCCTCAGGACGACGATCGAGTCCGAGTCCAACGGCGCTGCCTGTCGAGGTCGTCCGGAGGAGGTGAAGCGGTCTGATGAGCTGACAAATGGCACTCGTCGCAACAGGAGTCGGGGTGGCAATAGACGAAGTCTGTGCCGCCAAAGATGAAGTGGGAGAGAGATATAAAACAGCCGACTGTCTACAGATGCGATCGGGGTTGGCGAAGCGGGGAGGAGGGTCCGGCGAGGACTGGGAGGAGGGTAGAGGCCGACTGCGCACGGGGTTCGGGCTTGCGAGACATGCGCGACTGGAGTTGGAGGAGGAGGTCGATCGAGGGAGTGCAATCGATCGCAGCAGAGGACGTCGGGGTTCAGGCCATCGATCTTCCCAAGGGAGGAAGTTTAGGGCGGTAGGGGAGAAAGGGCGGAGGGAGGAAGACGAGGACGGAGGACGGAGTCGGGAGTCGGGACGGGCGACGACAGGACAGGAGAGGAGGGAGAGACGTTCAGGTCAAGGTCACAGTGTCGAGTCGACGAGTCGAGTTCAGGCGCTGGAGAGTGAGCGGCGCTGGGGTTCCAGGGAAATAAGAGGGCGGGAGGGCCCTTTCTTTCGACACTGCTCACTCACACTGGCCCGACGGGAGTCCCGGTCCACTGTCCTGCCCACTGGCCGCCCACTGGCCACCCCCCGGTGGCTCCAGACCGGGACGTCGAATGGGGCACGAGGAAGCTGCGGCGGGCCCACCTCCAGCACGGGTGGACGGGCCCACACTGGGCAGTCCAAGGAGTCCAAGGGCGGTGGCAGGGGTTTGGAGAAGCGGAGACGGGACCCGGGCACGGGCCATGCACGGGTTACTTTTCTTGTCGCCGCCGCGCCGCGCCAAAAACAGTTGCAATGTCGAGATCGGTTCCCCTCCGAAGCCATCCTGCATCCACTGTCCACTGCTGCCACTGTCCCCGACTGCGCTTGCAGCCAGCCCGTCTGCGCGTCTGCGCGTCTGCGCAGTCTTTTCTCCCGCCGCCGCCGCCGCCATCGCGCGCAGCCGCTGCCAAACCTGGGATGTTTGCGCAAGACGGGACGGTCAATCGGGCATTCCGGCTACGGACAGGTGCAGTTGCAGTTGAGTGTTGAGTGCACTGTCGAGAGTCAACAAGACTCGAGCCCGACTCTCAAATGGAGCCACGATCTCGAATTTGGGCGCCGTTTCGACCTGCCCCCCCCTCTGGGTGCTGTGATTGGCGGCCAATCGAAGCCTCTCTCGACCCTCACACCTCCCCGAGTCCGCTTCGCTGGCCGAGGCCGAGACGAGGGCGCCATCTCTGCGTTGGCCGTTGGGCAGCTCAGCATACGGGATGGCCCTCACTCTGCGCAGTACAGCAGCTCTGGCAGCGGGCTCATCGGCATCATGGCATCACCATGGTCGCCCGCGTCCGCTCAGACGCGCAGTTCGGTGCGCATCCGCTTGGCGGCCCCTGCGGTACAGTACATGGATGATGGGACGGGGCACCTGAGGCATCATGGCGATGTACGGAGTGCATGGCAGATCTCAGCCTGCATGTCACAATGGAAGCTCCCTGGCATAAAACTGGACGGGCCTGTTCCACGGCCGGTTCACAAAGGGTTTCTTTTGGGGAACAAGGACAGTTCAAGGTGAGACTTGTCTACATCTCGAAAACGACAACACCTCAACTCGACCCATTCGCCGCCTCTTCTGAAGACAGCCCTCCTCGAGACGGCATACAAAATGCAGGAACCAGACCGCCCCCTCGTGGACACAGAGACGGCCTCCCGAACACGGGACGACAGCCCACAGTATGAGAGTGTCGAGAGTGTCTCTCCCACACCACCATCTCGCAAGACGACATGCAGTTGACGCCTCAGAACCTCCCCCTCTGGCGAATCCGGGCTTGGGACTCGACCAAGAATCCAACATCTCCAACCCTCGACACCCATACGAGCAACCGCAGGCCTCTCACCACACCCTATGGCAATACGGGTTTCCGTGCATCTCGGAACCGATCCGTAAGCCGCCAACCCAAGAGACGACGGCAATGTCAGAGATAGACTCGGGAATGCCAGTGCAGGCGCTTAACATGAGGCTGTCGTCGGCACCTCAGCCATCGTCGCCGTGCCGGAGCGGGGTTGCGAACCCACCAGACCCTCGCCCTCTGCCGCCCACGACGGGAACCCCACCACCACCACAACCCCTGGACAGCAGGCGGACGGAGGTCTCCATGATCCCCCCCCCCCAGGCTCCAGCTCCCGTCTGCATAAGGACCGCGGCGCGGCCGTTGATTGCAACCGCCCTTGCATCACACGGCTTGCCCTCCACCTCCATGGCTGTCCGGATGACTTTGCAATGCCCTGGAAGGGGGCAATCAAAGTTGGAGACCGGGAAAGCCATGACAAACGCGATCGAGGACAGAGACGACTCATGACACTTTTGGGTGCTGCCAAAACGGCGCCAGGACCAGAGGGGGGGTTCCGCTGAAACCACCAAGCCTGCAACCCTCTCCCTGCGCAGGTGGCAGTGAGGGTGCTGATGACATGATGTCAGGAGTGATAAAGGTAATAAAAGAAGGGAGGGAGAACAGGATGGGTCAACACCCAAAAATACCACGATTCGCGACTCGGTCCAAGTTTTGGGAGATGATGGGGGAGAGGATGGATGCATTTGCGTCATCCCTTCGACCACGTCCATCTGCGGCGCGGGAACAACTTCCTTGCTGACAATCCATTCACCACGGAACCCTGGCCATCACAGAAGCTCAACCCAAAAACCTCCGAACCCTGGAATGTCATCAAAACTCCCGACACATCCATGGAAGAAGAGAAGAAGAAATTTCAAGAATCCAGACCTGAGGCGGCTGAAGTTGAGAGCTGAGCTTCCATTCCACCGTCGATTGCGGCTCCAAAACGGCTAAAACCCGTGTCCCCTGTGGCTTTCCCATGTGGCCCTGTCTCTATGTCAAACAGGCTGGTGTGTCGTTGAAACATTCCAGGTTCCTCTTCCTCCACCTGGCAGCTTGAGCCCGACGTCCACCTTTTTGAAACGAGCACTTGGTCGCATGTAGAGTCTGGCCCGAGCTCTTTTCGGGGTATTATGAGGTCTTGCCTTTTTGGGGGTATCTTGCGGGTTGGATGATTGATGTGTTTTGACCATTGCTTTTCCATTCGAGAGGAAACTTTGCCCCTTTTTCACTAAACAGGAGGTAACCACGGCTACGTTCAGGACGGGACAGCCATCAACGCCATCGTATGTAGGGAGGAAGGGGCAATCCGATTGATATGGAAATTATTGTTCTAGAACCTTTGGATCCCTCCCTATTGTCCAACAGCGCGGAACCCAAGGCCAACACAATCTTCCTCCATCCCTCGGGCCCCCATGCTCTCGTCCCCGCCCATCAACCCAATATGGGGTCAAAGCATCACAGACTGAAAAATATATCATGACAACCAAACCAAACACAATCATACACGCATGCTATTTCAACGTCTCAACCGCATCTTGCGCGCATCAGACAACGACGCCGCTGCCGCTCTATACCTTCAAGCCTTGAACGCCATTCTCCATACATACACAACAACAACACCACCCCCAAATTAGTGATGATGCCCAAACTGCGTAAGAAGCGGCAACATCATCCCCCCCACCGTCGCCAGCGTATCCCTCATCTGCGGCTTCGCCTGCTTCCTCTGCGCGCTGTTGCCCACCCCATCCTGATACCCCCCACCCCCAACCCCATTACCATGGTGATGATCGCTCCCCTGCGGGTTGCTGTCCTCTTGCATGGCATGCATAGCCACATACCTAAGCCCTCAGCATCAGTCCAGCACTCGTCAAGTCAACAGAGAGAAAGAACTCACAAAAACGTCCCCGCCGAAAACAGCAAAATCATACCCATCCACCACTCCCCCCCGGGCCCCTCCATGCTCCCCCCCAGCACCGAGATCAGCACGTACGTCCCCAGCGCGCCAAACGGCGCCGCCGCGCTAAACACAATCAGGTGCCCGCGCGCCGCGCGCTTGCTCAGCCCCTGCTTGAGCAGCACCGACGTGAGCCCAAACGCCGCGGGCGCCTTGTGCACCATGATGGCGACGAAGATGATGAGCCCCAGCTTCATGTTGGACGTCGTGGCCGACGCGCCCATGGCGATGCCGTCGGCGGCGGCGTGGATGACCAGGCCCGTGGTGGTCGCGAGCCCGCGGGACTGCTTGGGCGAGGGCGTGAGGGACGAGAGGAAGCCCGACGACTCGAGGTCGTCGTCGTTGGCGGACGACGAGGACGCGAGGTTGTCCAGGCTGATGTGCCGGGTGGCCGGGGCCGAGTGGAAGCGCTCGGTGGCGTGGCGGGGGAGGCGGTCGATGAGGAACATGAGGGAGAACCCCAGCATTAGGGAGAAGCCGATCTCGAAGGTGGGGAGGTGGGTGTCGGAGTGGGGCGGTTGGGGGTCGGGCTTCTTGTCGTCCTCGCGGGTGGGGAGGGTGGAGGTTGGGCCGTCCCGGGGGTGGAGGGTGAAGATCTCGTTGTTGCCTCCGAGCGTATTTGTCCCCCGTTTCCAGACAACTTCGGCCCGTCGTGATGGGAGGCTTTGCCGCGCTTTGTGTCCGCCGGCGTGGGCTGCCTCGCTGGCCGTCGCGATGGCCTCGATCCCCTCGGGTATGATGACGATGAGTGATGTCCCTACGAGAATACCAACGCCTATACTGGATATTAATCGGAGTTGCGACTGCGAGAGCGTCATGGACAGCGGAAGCGCCCCGGCCAGAAAGGAGCTGTCGCGGTCATGTCAGCTTGCGCCTGGTTCGAGGGGAGGATGGGGGCCAGCATACGTCAGGGCCATGACCACCTGTTGAGGGTATTGTTAGCTTTCCACACGGTCAAAGAGGTGAGGGGGGTTGGGCGTGAATAGGGGGCGCATCGACGTACACTCAGGCCCAGGAGGATCAACAAGCTGCCCATTTTGGATTGACGGGGTTGGTACCGCGCAGAGAAATCAGGGCCGTCTCTGGTCGCCCATCCGCGGGGAGGGGACAAGGGGATGGATGTTGACAGGTCTCTTCGTGGGTGAAGTTGAAGAAGCAATTGGGCCCGGCAAATCTTCTTTGCGGTGCGACCTTGTGGAGTGGACAGTGAAACCAGCCGCTGCTGTCACTTTCGCAGGCGCAAATTCCAGGTCCCGAAAGAGAGCTGCAGCGATTGGTGTCCGCCAAAACGGTCATGGCGCCGATCTCTCGAACCCCTGTCTCCAGTTTAGCCAGGAGACCCGCAGGGCGAGGTACCTCGAAGAGACAGAACAGTTTACTGACACCTGAATCTCGTGATATAGGACCTAAAGTTCATGGTATATTTGTACTGGCCTCATTTTTTGTATATGAAAGGCGTTTGGCTATTTCAAGTACGAGTAGTTACTTGAAAAAGAGCTTCATGTTTGTTCGAGGTACCTGGGCAGCCGGGAAGTGACAAGCTCTCTCGAGCTGACTCGGTCCTCAAGCTGGCCCGAGCGTTCAATTAAACGATCCGAGACGCGCAGCGTTGCACGCGACTCCAACGCGACGATTCCCTCCATCGACTTTCGGATCTCCGAACTTTCAACTTTTTACAACCCGAACCTCACGACGAAGCCATCTCCACCGGTTTAACCAAAGAACCAGAACTCTCCATCGAGTTGACACCCCACTTGCGAAGCTCGAACCACTCCGATTTCCGAAAGCTCTCCTTCCCGGCTTTGCGATCGGCACCAAACCACATTCTGCACCACTCTCAACTGTTGGCCATGTCTGACGTCGCAGACGACGCCTGTGGGTTCTCCCCGATTGCCAGCTCTTTTTTACAACCTCTAACCTTCACAGGGACGGCGGACGCCAAAGAGGCGTTCAATATCTCGATCGTCAGGGCCGAGGGCGCCGAGGTCAAGGTCCTTCACAAGTTCCACCCCGACCATGTCTACAGCATCTTTGGCGAGGACGAGCAGATCTATGGCTACCAGGGACTCGATATCGGTTTGTCTTTTAGCGCCAATGACATGCGCCCGAATCTCCGCGTAAAGCACACCAAGAAGCTCAAGGTGCCGGGGGAAGATGGCCCGACGGACGTTGCCGAGGTTCTCCGCGAATTCCTCCCAGAAGGTATGTGTCGTCATCTTCACCACTCAAAATCACCACTGACACCTTTGTAGTTGCATACCAGAAGCGCAAGGATTTTGAGACGGCGATTCACAATGTCCCGGAGAACTGGACTCCTCCCGGGAAGCTCCTCACTAGCTTCACCCGGGGCGACGACATCTTTGAAGTTTGGGAGGGAACCCTCGCCGACCCCGCCGTCATGCAGCTGCTCGAACGCATCCAGGTGTTTGTGCCGCTGTTCATTGAAGGCGGCACCAAGATCTCGACCGACCTGTCCGACGCCGACCGGTGGACTGTCTTCTTCCTCTACCAGAAGAAGGACGTCCCTGGCCAACCAGCCCAATACACATTCAACGGCTACTGCACCACATACCGCTTCTTCCTGATGCTGGTGCCCACGCCGCCATCGTCGCCCCTCCAGACGACCATCTCCGACCTGGAGAACCTGGAGCTCGGCAAGGACGACTTCGACCTCACCTCGCTCCCCTGCCGATCCCGCATCTCGCAGTTCATCATCCTCCCCCCCTTCCAGGGCCGCGGCATCGGCCCGCTGCTCTACCGCGCCATCTACGAGCGCTTCCTCCACCACGGCCCCACCGTCGAAGTCACCGTCGAAGACCCTAACGAAGCCTTTGACGACATGCGCGACATCGCCGACCTCTACTACCTCCGCAGCCTCCCCGAGTTCGCCGCCCTCCACCTCAACACGTCGCTCGTCCTCCCCTCGCCAGACGGCTGGGTCCCGCAGAACATCGTCGACCCCGCCGCCGCCGAGGCCGTCCGCCGCAAGGCCAAGATGGCGCCCCGCCAGTTCGCGCGCGTCCTCGAGATCCACCTCATGTCGCGGCTCCCCGACGCGGTGCGGCCCGGCATCGCGCCGCCCGACGACGAGCGGCCGGCGGGACCCGCCGCCACCAAGGAGCAGCGCCACGAGCTGCGGCTGTGGAAGCTGATTGTCGGGCAGCGCATCACGCGGCAGAACAAGGACGCGCTGGGCGAGCTCGAGATTCCCGAGCGTATCAAGAAGCTGGACGAGACGGTCGCTAGCGTCGCGTTTGACTATGCCAGGCTGCTGCTCAAGGCGGAGCCGTATGCGGAGTTCCTTGGTGGGGGGGAGAGGGGGGCCAAGAGGAAGGCGGATGAGGAGGCCGAGGCGGGGATGGCTAAGAGGCCCAAGTCGGACTGAGGTGTTTGGTTCTGGGGTGGTTGGGGTGATTTGGGATGATACCAGTGATTTGGAGGGTCGACGGGGCGTTGGGTGTCTTTTGGGGTATTGATTTGGCTGGGGGGTAGGAAAAGGAGGAGGGCGTGACGGGACGGTATCTGTGCCATAGTCATCGGCAGCGAAGCGTTGATATCATGGACGGGAACTTGGGGTAGTTGCTTCTTGCTGTTAAGGGGTGGTAGCAAACATACATCAGTCAATATCACATGGATCTTGAAAGATTGACCGACCCAGGGATTCCCTGGCTTCTCACAACGAAACAATCGTTGCTCTTCTTGTCCGCCCGTCTACTGGTAACCAGTGGGCCCTTGGGAATATATAAACGCACTGCTCGAGGAAGCCAGAACCGGCCCTCCCGTCATGGATACCCACGGTGTATCTGGTGATGCACAAACCAAGGCCGCAGAGAGATAGATAAAAACCGAGATTCGCCATTAACAGCCACGCTCCCCCGCCACGTTACGGACTCCTCGACCCCCCCCCTTCCCATGCAATGAATACCCATGCAACGCTGCCCTTGTGTCTATATGCTCCAATGCGCCGATACAAGCAATAAACCGTCCCCTCCGCAAAACAATCCACCCCCCTCCCCCCAAACGCCATTTTCATTCATTCCCCGTCATCCCATGATATGTGTTGTGTGTCCAGGATATCCACCCACCGCCACCGCCTAGAAACCAGCGTCATCCACGGCCGCCGCCCTCTTCCCCAAACTCTTCTTCGTCGCCAGCTTCAGCTCCAGCGGATAATACCCCTTGGCCGTCTTGCCCCAGGCCCCCGCCGCCGGGCGCTGGTCAATCTTTTGCCGGCAGATCGGGCAGATGCGCTTGCTCATGTCGACGTGAAGCGATGAGTGCAGGCATTCGTTGCAGAAGAGGTGGCCTTTTCATTCCATCCCCGGTCAGCAACCAAACGGGACGCGGTGGGGGGGGGGGGGGGGGGCATACCACAATGCGTCACCGTCAGGTTCGTCACGTCGTCCATGCAAATCACGCACTGGAAGGCGCTGAGGCGGATCTCGTTCTTGGGCGGCGGCGGCGGTGGGGGTGGCGCCGGCGCGACGTCCGTGTCGACGAGGTCGATCACTTCGAGGTCGTTGGAGGCGGAGGCCGAGGGGCCGAAGAGGTCGTCGAAGTGCGGGTCGGGTTCCGAGGGGTGCTTGCGCTTTCGGGACGAGGAGGAGGAGGTGGTGGTGGTGGTGGGGACGGGGCGGGACCGCGAGGCGCGCGCTGGTGGCGGCGCCATGAGGTGCTCGAGGAAGTGGACTTCGGAGTCGGGGGTTTCGCGTTTGGGGCGCTGGCGGGAGGTCATGCTGGGGAGAGGGAGAGGGGGGGTGTGGGTTGGTGAGGTTTATCGTTGGAGTTAGGGTGTGCTGGGGGCGGGATTGAGTTGTGTTGTGGTGGTGTTGTTGGGTGGAGGTGATGTCGGCGGTTCGGAAGGTTGTGGTGTTTTGGGGTTGGTGAATGAGGTGGCGGTGGGGTCGTGCGCCTCGGTTCTCGCTGTTTCGCTAGGCCGTGGGAATAGGCAAAGGTGTGAATCAACGTCGCTGCAAGTCGAAGATGGTGGGAAATACGCAGTACTTAAATCAATGGCGACAGGGACAAGTTAAGGTTTGGAGAGGGTAGGTTGACGCTTGGGTGGCGCGTGCAATGACTCCACAGGGCATTCACAGTAAGACGGGAGTTGGTCTTGAGGGATGGATATCTGAATAAATTCGAGGTTCCATTGGAGTCTTGTCTCTGTTCTTGACCTTTCTTCGGGTGGCGATAGAGAAAAGACACGCCTCTGGAAAATGCATTGTCGTGCCAGGCATTGTTGTCTGAATTGTACCTATGCTTCCTCGGTACTTTGAGTGACGGTATTTCATCCTCTTGAATCAAGATGAAATGAAATCTTTCGAGGTATACACCAAAACCACGAGGCAGACTCCTTATCAGGTGGTCACCAGCTCTTAAATGCATGTCCTGGATGGCATTTGCACAAACCAGGAACCACATTCGCATTCGGGACTCGGCAGATACAACTGATAAGCTGCTTTATCAGCACGGCAGGGCTAGAACCAACCCCACTCGAGTCTTCTTCCAGAAGAGGACCGAGGGTCTGACGAAGTCTGGGCGCCGGGGGACCAAAGCTCTCTGTGCAGATTGCAGGGTCCTCTTGGAGGGGGGTCCTCTGAAAAAGACCTGAGTCCTGACAAAAACTTGAGAGTCGCCATCTCGTCACCCGCCCGCCGCCCCCGAACAAAGACGACGCCAGGCACCGGCACCAGAAATGACTTGCACATTCCGATCGAGCCGCCTGTAGTAGAATGCTGCATCGCATCCGTCGATGCGCGGGGAGCCATGGGCCCGTGACGACGACGACGACGACATCGACGACATCGACGACGTCGACCTTTGTCCGCATCGCCAGACACCGCGCCGGCCGCCGCCCCGCCGCCCTCTCCCGACGATGGGCTTCGACATCCTCCCTCCAGCTGCCCACCGAGGCCCGCTTCAACGAGATCCAGGTCCAGCAGCTGAGCAAACACCTCTACGACCAGCTCTTCCCCAACGGGAGCACCACGCAGCCCTCGCCCCAGCTCGTTGAACTCGCACGTAACCATCTGCGCCAGCACGAACTGCTGGGGAAAAACACCGACAACTCGGCCCCCGTCGCTTTCGATCTGCCGCCCCTCGCCGGAAAGACGCTCGATGAGCATTTCCACAAGCTGGGCGTCGACTCGGGCGAGCCCTACCTCACCCACGCAAAGGCCTTCTCGCGCGCCAGTCTCCCGCCGAAGCCGAGAACATGGTGCCACCGGAGCGGGTGGACCAAGTACACAGCGGGCGGCATCATCGAGGAGGGCGTTGCTCCCGAGGGTAACGTCATGTGCTTCGACACCGAGGTCATGTGGAAGGAGAATCCCTTTGCTGTCATGGCCTGCGCCGCCACGCCCGACGCGTGGTATGCCTGGCTGTCGCCGTGGTTATTAGGGGAGACGGAGAATGAACGGCAGCTCATACCGCTGGGGGACGCTACCACGGACAGGGTCATCGTGGGACACAACGTGGGATATGACCGGGCGAGGATATTGGAGGAATACGATCTCAAGCAGACGCGGAACTCGTTTCTCGACACCATGTCGCTGCACGTTGCCGTCAACGGCATGTGCTCCCGCCAGCGACCGACGTGGATGAAGCACAAGAAGAACAGGGAGCTGCGCGAGAAGGTTTCCAAGGAGACAACCAACATGGAGCTGGTCGAGTTGTTGAACAACAACGCCTTTGGTGACGAGGAGGAGGAGCTCTGGGTCGAGCGGAGCTCCATCAACTCGCTGCGCGACGTCGCCAAGTTCCACCTCAACATTTCCATGGACAAGGAGATTCGGGATTCCTTCGGAGAGCTGGACCGCGAGGGCATCCTCGGGAAGCTCGACGAGCTTCTCACCTACTGCGCCGCCGATGTTGTGGTTACGCACCGCGTCTTTCAAATTGTGTTTCCCAACTTCCTCGAGGTGTGCCCGCATCCTGTCAGCTTCGCGGCGCTGCGGCACCTCTCGTCGGTCATCTTGCCCGTCAACAAGACATGGGACGCGTACATTGCCAACTCCGAGGCCACATTTCACCGACTGACGGATGGCGTCCAGGAGCGCCTGGTCAAGCTGACCGAGAAGGCGCTGGAGATCAAGGACGACGCAGACAAATGGAGCACCGATCCCTGGCTCAAGCAGCTAGACTGGTCGGGCCAGGAGGTCCGGATGACCAAGGGAACGGCCAAGGTCCCGCCACGCCCAGTGGCAAACCAAAAGATGCCGGGCATGCCCAAGTGGTACAAGGACTTGTTCAAGAAAAGTCCCGGCAAGACAGATTCCGACAAAAAGGATACCATTACGCTGTCGGTTCGAACGAGGGTAGCACCGCTGCTATTGCGGCTGTCGTGGGACGGCTACCCGTTGACCTGGTCTGACAAGTACGGCTGGACCTTCCGGGTGCCCCGGGACGAGGCGGTAAAGTACACGCAGAAGCTAATGGTGCCGTGCGACTTCTCGGATGACACGGTCCCGGCCCTCAAGGAAGACCACGATCACATCTACTTCAAGCTCCCGCACAAGGACGGGCCCACGTCCAGGTGTGCGAACCCCATGGCCAAGGGCTACCTGGGCTACTTTGAGAGTGGCACCCTCTCCTCCGAGTACCCCTATGCCAAAGAGGCGCTCCAGATGAATGCCTCTTGTTCCTACTGGGTCATTGCGCGCGACAGGATCCGTTCGCAGCTGGTCGTCTACGAGGACGACCTCCCCTCCTCGGCCACGGCCAAGTCTGCGGACGAGTCGGCCCCTACGAGCGGCTTTATCCTCCCCCAGATCATCCCCATGGGCACAGTCACCCGCCGAGCCGTCGAAAACACATGGTTGACGGCGTCCAACGCCAAGAAGAACCGGGTCGGCTCCGAGCTCAAGGCCATGGTGCGCGCGCCACCAGGCTACGTATTCGTCGGCGCCGATGTCGACTCGGAGGAGCTGTGGATCGCCTCGGTCGTGGGCGACGCCACCTTTAAGCTCCACGGCGGCAACGCCATCGGCTTCATGACGCTCGAGGGCACCAAGGCGGCGGGGACCGATCTGCACAGCAGGACAGCCGCCATCCTCGGCATCACCCGCAACGACGCCAAGGTCTTCAACTACGGTCGCATCTACGGCGCCGGCCACAAGTTCGCCGCGCAGCTCCTGCGCCAGTTCAACCCGAACCTCAGCGAGAAAGAGACACTCGAAATCTCCAGCAAGCTCTACAAGACCACCAAGGGCACTAAGACCAACCGCAAGGTTTTGTATAAGCGCCCCTTTTGGCGCGGCGGGACCGAGTCCTTCCTCTTCAACAAGCTCGAAGAGTTCGCCGAGCAGGAGCACCCGCGCACGCCCGTCCTCGGCGCGGGCATCACCGAGGCGCTCATGAGCCGCTACATCAGCAAGGGCGGCTACCTGCCCTCGCGCATCAACTGGGCCGTCCAGTCCAGCGGCGTCGACTACCTGCACCTCCTCATCGTCGCCATGGACTACCTGATCCGGCGCTTCAACGTCGACGCGCGCCTCGCCATCACGGTGCACGACGAGATCCGGTACCTCGTCCGCGACGCCGACCGCTACCGCGCCGCCATGGCGCTGCAGGTCGCCAACCTCTGGACGCGCGCCATGTTTGCGCAGCAGGTCGGCATCGACGACCTCCCGCAGTCGTGCGCGTTCTTCAGCGCCGTCGACATCGACCGCGTCCTCCGCAAGGAGGTCGACATGGACTGCGTCACGCCCAGCAACCCCGTCCCCATCCCGCACGGCGAGAGCATCGACATCACGACGCTGCTGGAGGACAAGGCCGCCGAGGCCCGCCTCGACCCCGCCATCGTCCCGCGCCCGGACCACGCGCCCAAGCTCGAGGGCATCGAGTACACCCCCCGCAAGTCGGTCATGCGCGAGCTGCGCGAGAGGGACGGCGCGACCGAGGAGGAGATGATGCGGTTCATCCGCGCGCAGATTTGCGGGGACGAGATGGGGCTGCAGGAGATTCTGAGGGAGACGAGGAAGACGGTGCCCGCCCCGGTGGTAAAGCCCAGGACGAGCAAGAGCGTGCTGCCGTATGTCGCGAGGGCGAAGCTGCATCCCGTGCAGAGGGAGCCGATATCGGTGCAGGAGGCGTTTGCGCAGGGCGGGTCGGCGGCGGCGGCGAGGTTCGAGAGCAAGAGGTGGGATTATGGCGGGAAGATGGGGTCCGTGTGGTCTAGGACGACGAGGGCGTAGGTTGTGTAGATTTTGGGGGTTCTTGTATATTTTTTCGAAGTGGGGATCTGGGGTGGTGTATCTACCTGGTGGGATGTGTACATGCTTGGGCTGCGGTTGGGGGAACGGAAAAGTTGGTTCAGGGGCAAGTGTACTATCACATGAGACGGAGTTGAGATCATTTTCCGGGGGGCATGGATGGGTGGGTGGGTGTTTGCAAGGACGGCGAACTGGGGGTGGCATTGGGAGGGGGGTTAATGGAATACTCTGCTATGCTATGTGTCTGTGTTTGGAACTGTGAAGATGTTCTTCTACTCCATACGAGGAGAACATATTCCGTACTCCTGGATTAATCATCACCGACTCCCTCCCCCTACAAAAGATCACCAGAGTAGGTACTCACCATGTAAGCAATCACGAAGCATGGGCACGTATATCTGCATCTTGGTATCTGGGTATGGCTCTCTGCTCTGCTATCTGTCTGTATGACCAATCTATCTCTTACTCTCATGGCATCTTTATCCATCCTCTGTATCCGTATTACTTCCTCCACTGTCCAACCACAGCAACAAAAGAAACCACCAAACTAAACTCGACAAAAAACAAAACAAAAGGGTATCCTTGTACTTCCTCCCCCATCACCTCAAACCACCACCACCCCATTCTTCTTCACCCCATTCACCCCATTCACCCCCATCCCATCCCCCTTATACACCCCCATCCCATCCTCCGTCAACATCTTCGCCACCGGACTCTTACTCTTCTTCTCCCTCTCCATCAACGCCAGATACTCGGCCCTATTCTTCTCCACCGCCTTCAAGCTCGGCGAGAACGGGTTCCTCTCCTCCTGCTCCTCCTCCACCGCCCCCTCCAGCTTCTTCGACCGGAACCCATTGCACCCCTCCCCGCCGTTATGTTGCTGCTGCGGCACCACCACCCCATCCGTCGTCTGCGCCTTCCTCAACACCCCCACCGCCTCCCCACCCCCCGTCGTCGTCGTCGTCGCGGCCTTCATCGTCGCCGCCCTCGGCTTCCCCCCCCCCTCCTTATCCGTATCCCTCCTCTTCAAGCTCTTCTGCTCCTCGGCATACGCCGCAGCCGTACTCTTCCCGCGATCCTCGCTCTCCCGTCCCCTGTCCATCCCCACCACCGCCTCCACCGGCTCCCCCCTCTTCAACGCCGCCGTCGCCGCCTCCGCCGTCTCGACGCTCTCAAACGCCGCGCCCAGCAACCTCCTCCCCCTCCGCCTCCCGCCCAACCTCGACCTCACCCCGCCCCTCTTCCTCTCCGCCTCCTCCAGCGCCACCCACAACCCCCTCATAACCGCCCACCCCGCCTCCACCCGCCTCCCCATCTCCCTCCTCTCCTCCGCGCTCAACTCCCCCACCTCCCTCTGCCCCTGCACCACCCGCGCCAGGCGTATATGCCTCAACGGCTGCTTCCCCCTATCAATCTGCTTCACCACCCCCTTAAGCGTATACCCCACGGGTCCAAACAGCGCCGCGATATCCTTCAGCACGAACCCCGTCACCCCCATCCCCACCCCCTTAACAAACCCCCGCACCCCGTCGTCCCTTGCCCCCCGCACCGGCAGCCGCACCAGCCCCGTCCACCCGTCGTACACCCCGTACACGAACTCGTGGCCCGCCGCGCGCAAGCCCGACTTGATCCCCGTCACGCGGGTCGGGCGGCGCACCGTGTCATCGCCGTACAGCCGCGGGGCGTTGTGGAACCCCTGGGCGAGCGCGAGCGACAGGTCCATGGGCACGCGGGCGAGGGCGCCGGCCGTCTTGGCGGCGCCGTGGGCGACTTCGTGGACGAAGTCGTCGGCGCCGCCGGCGGGGTGGGAGGCGACCGTGGTGACGCTGAGTTGGGTGTCGCGGCGGCTGAGGTTGCGGCTGTTGGGGCCGTCGGAGTCCGTGTCGTCCTCCGAGAGGTCGGCGGCGGTATACGGAGACGGATCGGGTTGGGTGGGGGAGGCGGCGTGGTCTCTTCCTATGACAGGAGGGGGCGGGCCGTTGCGCGCTGGCTGCTTGGACTGGGTCGCCTTGCGTTTGGCTTTGGCCTCCTTCTCCTCCCTGCGGCGCTTGACGTTTTCCTCGTGCTTCTTCTTCTTCTCGTCGTGCTTCTCCTTCTTCTCCTTCTCCTGGTGCTTGTGCTTCGCAAAGCGGTACGGAACCCCCCCGATCCCGCTAAACACGTTGCCCGCCGCCGTGACGATGGACCCCGCCAGCCCCGTCACCGGCTCGCCCGGCCCCTCAAAGTCGTTCCACTCGTTGTGCCGCAGCAGCCGGAACTTCTTGTACGACACGGCGCCGCTGCTGACAATGTGGTTGGCCGCCGCCGCGCTCAGCCGCATGTTGGTGTTCTTGAGCTGCCACACCGCCACGCGGTCCTCCAGGATCGAGCACCGCATCGAGTTCTTGCCCGACAGCGCCAGGTGCTTGTGGAACGCGCGGCACGCGTTCTCGGCGCCGTCGCCCTCGGCCTCGATGCGCTTGGCGATGCCCTGCGCCGCCGAGGCCGCCGCGTCCGTCAGGCAGAACTTGATGCCCTCGGCGAGCTTTTCGGCCGTCAGGTCCTTGTAGGGCACCGGCTCCGGCCCGGCGCCGGCGCTGCCGACCATGGAGCCCCAAAAGTGCTGGTCCCCGAAGAAGGGCACGATCATGGTGGGCTTGCCGAGCTTCAGGGCGATGGCCGTAGTACCGGCGCCGCCGTGGATGACGCACGCGCGGACCCGCGGGAACAGCCAGTCGTGCGGGATGTTGTCGAGCATGAAGACGTTGTCGGGGATGTCGAGGCTGTCCTTGCCGAGGCCGCCCCAGCCCTTGCTGACCAGGGCGCGGACGCCGGCGAGCTTGACGGCCTCGAAAATCATCTCGGTGAAGCGGTTGGCGTCGTCGACGACGATGGAGCCGAAGCCGATGTAGATGGGCGGGTCGCCGGCGTCGAGGAACTTGGTCAGGGCCGCCGGGGGCTTGAAGGACGAGGCGAGGTCGAGGAAGACGAAGCCGGCCACGTCGATCTCGGAGCCCCAGTCCTCGGGCTTGGGCACGAGGCCGGGGCTCCAGAGGTAGGTGAAGGGGACGTGCAGGCGGTAGGTGGCGCCGGGGGCCCAGAGGGTGGAGACGGGGTCGAGGCCGAGGGTCTTGGTGCGGAACTCGTTCATCAGGTCGCCGAGGCCTTGCCAGACCATGAGCTCGACGAGGGGGTAGGAGATGAAGTTTGTCTGGGTCTGGTGTCAGCGTCACTGCGTCGCAGGCAGCAGAAAGGGGGTACTCACGTAGCCCGGGTCGACGTTTGACTTTTTGATGCTCGCCAGGGGGTGCGGAAAGGCCTGGGTGGGCGTATAGGGGAAAGTAAACATCATGTGCAGGGGGATGCCCAGGGCCTCGGCGCAGTGGACGTGGGCGAAGCTCGGGGGGTTGGCGATGATGGCATCGGCCACGAACGGGTTGGACTGCTCCATCATCTTTGCGTTGCGCATGTTCTTCTCGTTGTCGGTGGCGTTGATGCAGGCGCGCCAGAAACCCTCAAACATCTCGGCCATGGACGCGCGGCGACGGCTGATGTCGCCCGACTTGACCGTGTCGAGGGTCGGGATCATGCCGGGGTTCTTGACCATGAACGACATGAGTTCGGCAGGATCGCCGCCGATGGAAAAGAACTCGAGGCCTGAGTCCTTTTCGACAAAGTCGCGAAAGGCCGGGTGCGTGGCGATGCGCACGCGGTGGCCATACTGCTCTTTCAGAACCTTGCCGACCTTGAGAAATGGCTGGGCGTCGCCGCGCGAGCCAATGACCATGATGACGATGTTGAGCTTGGGCTGTCTCAGGGACTCGGGAATGGGCCCCGTCAGGGACGGATCGATCTTGGAGGCGTCCTCGCCGCGCTGCTCCTCGGTGCCGGCGATGTTGTCCTTCTTGAGCGGCACGACCTTGCGGGCGGCGGTGCCGAGGGCCTTGGCCAGGTATCCGGTATTGCTCGTGTCCTTGACCGAGATGGTGAGGCGACCGTCGCGCTTCGAGACCTTGCCGCGCGTGTGGTAGTTCTCGTTGCCGACGTGGAAGCGGCGGTACTTGTTCCGCTTCTCGCGCTCCTCGGGACGTTCGTCCTCGTCGGACGAGGTCGACGAGTCGGTGCTCGAGGCGTACTCGTCGGGGCCCGCGGGGGGGCGGTTGATGTTGGTCTCGGCGCGCTGGAGCTTCTGCTGCGAGCCAAAAGGCTTGTCGTTGGAATAGAGGGCGGCGGCGTCGCTGGCGGAGCGGCCCTTGGGGCCTCCGCGCTCGGGGTTTCGATCGGGCGGGCTCAGAGACCCCCTCATGCTGGCAAAGGGGTCTCCGCTGGAGCTGGCCTGGGCTTGTGACTTGGGCTGTTGTTCCGGTGTTTTGGACGACCTCGGTGATGTGGGTGAATGGGTCTCGGGAGGGACCTGGTCGGGGTAGACGACATGGCCCTGGTTGTCCAGGGCGACAGTGGCTTCGCGGCCATCGGAGAGAGTTGTCGTTTCGATATGGAGGTCATCGCGACCGTTCGAGGGGTTGATGGAGGGGATCTTGGGGTTGAGAGCGGACATGATGGCGGGTCCGGGGAGGGGGGGGGGGGGGCGACGGTGCCCGTGGGGAGTGTGGAGTTGGTCTTGTGTCAGTGTCGGTCCCAACGACAGCTTGAACTCTGGAGACTCGAGAAGAGAAAAAGCTTCCCCCTTTGAACGTTTGGGGAGCTGATTAAGTTATGGCGTCGAAAACGCCAGAGCCATCCAATATTGACGGCGTCCAGTCTCGTTCGTCGCAGTCTCCGTGTCCGGAGTCGAGACGGTGCCGAGTAACCGGTGGCCTGGAGGTAGGAGGTAGGGGTCCAACAGTAAGCTGATTCGGGATAGGTCGTCGAGTGCAGTCCAAGGGGTGTCGGTGAGAAAGGAGTCTCGTCGCTGGTTGGGATTCGGGGATGGATGGATGCCGGGAGCTTAGTGAGCTCCCTCTTGGCCGTATGTCGGTTGTTGCGAAAGAGGTACGTCGTGAATCGCGATTAATGATAGCGGCAAGGTACTTTTTATGCAGAGCCACCACTGATCACACTGGTCGGGGTCAGTGGTCAGCGGTCGTCACAGTGGTCACAGCGGTTGCAGCAGACCTGGAAGGAGGAGGCTGGGCTGTCGTAATCGAGCAATTCCTGCTTTCTTCGTCCGAGTCGAAATTCTTTTTCTTTTTCTCTGCTGTTGTGCAAGGTGTACTATGTAAAATATAGAGTGGTGGTACCTGCCTATAACATTGATTTCCACAGGCTCAATGGCCCTGCGGCTCGTTATCTCCTTCCTTCTCCCGCATCATCATCGAGTTTCGCCCTGGCTCATCACACGGCAGCGTCAGGTACCAGCATGACATCATCAAAGACAAAGGTCCCGTTTGCTGCCAAGCCTCGACCGCGCAGGGATTGCTCCGCTGGCTCCGCACCTCCGGCCCGTCCAGAAAGGCGGGTCAAAGCCTGGAACATTGACGCCAAGCCCTGGGAAGTCCCGTTTGTTGTCTACAGTGGACCTCGGTTGACCAACACCATCATCAACACCACCAAAAAACCTGGGCTGGAATTTCAAGGTTTCCAAGGTCCTTGAGAGGAGATATCCGTTCAGGAGATGGACGGAAAGATCCGTGCTCTTGCGATCAACCAGGAAACAACCTCTGTCCCCTTCCAACCCTTGGCATCCAGATCAAACTTCAGTTTGGTTGGGATGAAAACATCACCACACTCACTCCCTTCACTACCTGTCCTATCCAACCTTTACACGCGGAATAAGAGACCGTGATCATTGATGAGTCCAACCACACACACGGTCTACAAAACTCCTCAAGTCCCCTGAATCTCGACCCCCAGCCCCCCACGTCAAACTCAACGACATAACCTCCGCAACCTCCGCCCTCAACACGAAAAACGACCACATAAAATATCATTTCCATTCTCGCTCACCATAGCTCCTGGCCCAGCGGTGTATTTACCATAGCAGCCATGCGCATACACGAGAAAAGCACCCCTAGCCCATGCTACGCCTGTCCTGTCCATTCCCTGTCCTGCCTGCTCAGCAGATATCCATTCCATCCCATCCATCCCATACCCATACCATCCCTACCAAAACTTACCCACCGCCTCCTCCTCCTTCTCCAAAACATCCCGCCCCTTCCGCACCCACTCCGTCCTGTCCGCCCCGTCCTTGCTAAACCCATCGGCCCCCTCCAACCTCGCCAGCCGGTCCCTCAGCACCTCCACCTCCGACGGCAGCCCGTCCTCCTCCCCCCCCAGCTTCCCCAGCGCCTCCACCAGCGGACTCCACCACCGCTCCCTGACCGTCGCCTCCGCGTTCGCCGGCAGCACCTTGGCCCACCGCCCCACCGCCGACCACAGAAACAGCCCAAAGTTGGCCGCCTGCACCAGGAACGGCGCGTTGTGCCCCACGTACTCGGCCACGTCGCCCGCCCGCATCTCGCGCAGCGAGTCGAGGTTGGGAAACACGGCGTACTGCACCTCCTCGAGCGGCTGCTGCGAGGCAAACACCCCCGCGCCGCCCGCCGCCTCGCCCGCCAGCAGCTCGTCGCGCAGCCACGTGATGGCGCACGCCTTGAGCGACGAGAAGACGCAGTTCTCGAGCAGGTCGTACAGGATGCGCAGCCGGTCCTCCTCCGACGGGTCCGCGTGGAGGATGCGGCCGGCCAGCGAGATGGACGCGTTGCGCACGTGCAGCCGCGGGTGGAACACGGCGACGAGCGTCACGAGGTGGAGGTAGCGCATAAAGTCCGACGTCGTGTCGTCGTCGGTCGATTTCGAACTCGCCAGGAGCGTCGTGCCGGGGCTCGAGAGCCGGTCGCCGTGCAGCAGCCAGAGGCCGATGGCCACGAGGGACTCTATTGTGCCCGATGACTCGCGGATCCGGTCCTCGGCGTCGTCCTCGAGGAATTTTTGGAGCAGCAGGTAGTGGTCGGGGAAGATGTGCATCTGCGGGAGGGGCTGGTCGGCGTCAAAGATGGTCTCCGAGAACACCCAGTAGGCCACGAGGGAGACGCATCCGCCCGTCGAGAGCGCGATATCGTCCGGACCCTTGGCGTCGTCGGTTTTGGACAGCGGGTCGCTGGCAACCGGCCCGCTGAACGAGACCTGGAGAAACTTTTCGTCGGCCGAGTCGATTCCCAGATCCCTAATCAGTGCCTGTAGTCCCACCGTCAGTTTCGTAGATCACCAACAGTGACGCCAGAACATACCACCAGCTGCCCAACAATCGCATCCCTCTCCAGCAACTCCTGCTCCTCCCTAAACGCCGCCATCATCGTCTTGCGCCCCGGCACCAGCTTCTCGGGCGAGTAGTACTCCACCAGCCGCGCCGCCCACCCCATCTCGTGGGTGTTCGTATACCTCTCCAGCACGCACGTCGCAAAGCTCAGCAGCAGCTTGCTCTGCATGGCCAGCTCGTCGGGGTTCTCCCTGTCGTCGTCGCCCTTGTCCTCGGCCTCGGGGTCGGGCGCGTTGGTGCGGCCGCGGTCGTCGCCCTCCTGCTCCAGGTTGGCAATGTTGACGCTCGACTTGCGGCTCGGCAGCGCCGGCCGCCGCCGCCCCGACAGGCTGTGCACGAGGTGGATCACGGCCGCCGTCACCTCCTGCGTGGGCCGGTACGTGTTGTAGACGGTGCGCAGCGTCTGCGCGAGGAAGCGGCTGGGGAACTTTGTCTTGATGCGCTTGTGCAGGATGGCGAGCATGCCGAGGAGCGTGATGAACTGCTTCTCCCTGGGGGTCCGCTGCTCGCCGCCCTCCGAGGGATCGTCGTCGTCGTCATCCGACCCGATGTGCAGCAGCTCGAGGGCTTCGAGGACCTTGAGGATGACCTCGCGCGGGTTGCCGAGGCGGGCGATGGTCTCGAGGCAGGCTTCCGAGCCGGGCAGGTTGACGAGGTTGTAGACGAGGTCCCAGCCGATCTGCTGGGTGAGCTCGGCGTCGTGGAGGATCTCGTCGAGGGTGGGGAGCACGTCGATCGACAGGTTGGCCTCGATGATCATGAGGTAGGTGAGCGGGTCGGTCTCGGGGGGGCGCGCATCGCGGATCGCGGCGATGGCCTTGCCCACGGGGTCGTCGGCCATACTGTGTACTGCGGTGGTGGTGATCGGTGGTGTGGTGATCGGGGTCGGTTGGGAGACTGGGTGGGTGGACAGAGTGGTGAGGGTGTGGAAGAGGGAGCTCTTGGGAGGCTCGGAGGGAAAGAGTGGGATGGGAGAAAAGTTGAATGGATGGAGATGGATCTCTCCTTCCCTTGCTGCCTCGTAATCCGGGTGGTTTGACATCAAGGTGCAGGAAGGTACCCCGCACTGGGAATCCACTCACGAGCAGTCATCGCCTTTCCTCTTTCCTCTTGCTGGAGGCAAGGTTGTATTTTCAGAGCAGCTGCAATTGACCCAATGGTTTCAAGAGACAAAGCATTTTTGAAACTGTCGTCGTCTCGCACAGCCTTCTCCTCTTCGAATCAACCCAACATTGCATCTGGAGCTCCAGATATCACCACACGGGGGAATGGGGTAAACGACGTCATCGGTTTCTCCCGTCAATACCATCTCTTGTCCATGGTATTCTGCCACCACCGATATGCCCGGTATACTTTGAAGCCAGATGTATCCAATGTTGATTCTCACCTGTATTCAAGTCTTCATGATCCCATTGTCCATATCCGTAAATGTCAGCAACCTAAAGCCAACCTCAACGCCAAGCCATGTCCAGATCCAAGCCCGTCCAAAAACCCCCCTATATAAGTAGGCACATCATATACAGACACATCCTCCCCGGCCTACTCATCCTCCTCCTTCTCCTCCTCCCCCGGCGGCCCAAACCGCTTCTTACTCCTCAACATCCAGCTCCAATGCCCCCACGGATCCTCCGCCAGCGCCTCCATATCCAACACATCCTTATCCTTCGGCCCGACAATCGGAATCCCCCATTCCACGGACAGCCGCGCATACTTGATGGCCGTCCACGGCTCCCCAACCCCATTGTACTCGGCCGCCGCAAACGCATACGCCTCATACATGGCGCTGTCCAGCCTCTCCTGCTGATGCAAACTGACAAACAGCTCCGCCATCGCCGGCGTCGCCCTGCTCTCGGCCTTCCACGACGTCAACTCCCCCCTCAGCTTGTTAATCTGCCGGATCCTCCTGTCCGACGCCTCCGTCAGCGCCCGCTCCTGCGTGCACGCCGCGCACGCGCACTCGAACCCCCAGTTGCGCTGCAGCTTGCGCACGCGCGCCGCGCGCGTCATGGCCGGGTTGATGTACGACAGCGTGATCTCCTCGCCGACCGCAATGTCGCGCGTCGCGTGGATGTACTGCGTCAGCGTGGCGTGGTCAAAGTAGTAGTCGGCGTTGGGCCGGCAGTCGTGGTTCATGCGCGCGATCTCGGGGAACACGACGAAGAAGCCGTGGTCCTGCTCGGCGTCGTCGGCGTCGGGCTCAATGTCGAACGCGTTGGTGGCCGCGATCTTGTCGACGCGCTGGACGTGCGGGAGGTCGGCGGCGAAGTGGGTGGAGAGGCGCATGATGGCGTCGCGGTGCGCGGGTGGCAGGTTGTCGACGGCAAAGGCTTGGAGCTGCTGGTATTCCTCCTTGGGGAGGTCCTCGAAGGCGCGGTAGTCGATGACGAGCGACACCGTGTTGGCCATGATCAGGTCGCCGCGGCGGATGGGCTTGATGGCCACGAGGCCCATGCCCTTGCCGGGGAACTCGCGCATCTCGTAGACGGCCGGCATGGTGCGCACCAGGTCCTGGTTGACGCCGGCGATGACCTCGGGGTCGGTGAAGGCGGGGTTGGTGGCGATGTAGTCGGCGCGCCGGGCTGGCATGACGAACGAGGTGCCGCGGCCGTCGGCGAAGTTGGTGTCGGTGAAGGCGCAGAACTTGAGGTTGGACTTGGTGCTGGTGAAGCACTGGTGGGAGTGCGTCCACTTGTGCTTGTGCTGGTAGTCGCAGTCGGCGCCATGGGGGCACTGGAGGCGCTCCTCGGGGGTCTGCTGGGTAGTGGTGTTTTCGTGGTGGCTCGGGGCCAGGTATTCGATCTCGGAGTGGCAGGTGGCATCGCCGTCCAGCGGGAGCGCTCCGGACCCGCAGACAGCGCCAAGGTCATGGTGGTGGTGGACGAGGGGGTGTTGGTGGTGTTGATGTTGGTGTTGGTGGTTGTTGCTGTGGGCCAGCACCAGCGAGGCCATCACCAGCGGCAGAAATGGAGAGAGTCTCATGGTGAACCGTGGTCAAGAATCCTCTTGTCCAAGAAAAGAAGGTTCAAACGAAAGAAGCCCAGCGGGGAGAGAGCGACGCCGCCAGTACTTATTCAGGCCGGGGAGGGATCTCCGAGCTACGCAACAAGAGGGGCAAAAAGGTACAAACATGCAGCCAAGGCATGCAATCCTTTGGTTTTGGTTATGTGTGTGGGGAGCGTCGCATCAGAAGTTGAAAGAGTTGACAGTTGGAGACCGGGGATAGCAGGTGTTTTGATGCCTTGAAGGTAAGAAATGTCGAAGGAAAGGAGAGCTTCCAGCTCCTGAACGAGACAGACAAGCCACGGGCGCGTCTGGGTGCAAGGTATCTGTAACCGGTACGGAGTACTGCAAGATGGGAACAAAAAGTGCAAGAGAAACAACAGCATCCAACGGTCGTGACAAAATTAGGACTCGAGGTGGCGGTTGGAATGGATCGAGGCGCCCAAAGCTCCCCCCACCAACAGAGGGTGTCAGAGCTGTGTCGCAGAGTGGACGCCAAGACGCGTCGCCCCTGTAAGGCACAGGCGGGAGACCCCTGTCGGAAATGTTTCATGCCAAGGAGGCGTCGAGCCCGCGTTTGCACCTGCCACCAACGCTTCCACTTCCACTTCCACTTGCCTTGCACTTGCGATTGTTTCCACTCTCCAACCTCGAAGCAGACCTTTTGTCGGGTATTCTTTCCGCTTCTCTTCTTTCCCAGTCCTTCGCCCTTGGACGCAAGAAACTCACCTCTTCAATTTCTGCACTCTCAATACCAACATCCTCAAACCACCAACATGCCAATATGTCATCCCCCCAACGACCCGTGCCTTGAGTCTTGCGTCAACGTCGGCGTCCACCGCAGGTGATTTCCCTCGCACCAAGCGCCCCGTCGTCATTGGCCGTCCCCGTCGCGGGCAAGGCGGTTAAAACCCCCGTGCCGCGGCCTGGTGTGATGTTTGACGGTATTCCAGAATTTGATGCTTTCGGCTCCGTGTCGACCGAGGGGAACAGTAGGGTTCAGGGTTCCTGACCGAGACCAGATGCGATGTCGTCAGCAGGAGGCGGTTGACGACGTCGAAATAAGCTCGGATTTATCCATGGTGGCGCTGGGGGGAGGTGCTTGGCATGGGATGGTTGTCGACGAGGGGGGGAGGGAAAGGATCCAAACAACAAACAACCCCTGCCAAGAAGTCCACCCCCTCTGGGTTGTGTGTTGGATGCAATGTATTACCAGATCTATGCTAATCTATATTTCCTAGCCACCACTCCCAACCACCATGATCATTATCGTCAACCACCCTTCCGAACCCATCGTTGCCTCCGGATCCAGAAACCACGGTCTACCCCCCCCGCCCCCCCCAGGTCCAATCTCACCCCTTAGTTAGGAATGATATCCTGCCCCGTCATAATCGTACCATTCCTGACGGCCGCCTTGTGGGCGCGCGCCAGCATGCCGTAGCCGGGGTAGTACTTGTCCAAGAAGGGATACATCTCGGCCGCGCCGGGGGTGGCGCGCCAGTCGCGCATCAGGTCGCAGACAATCGAGAAGAGCGAGACGACGTTGACGCCCGCCTTGAGCATCTGCCAGTTGCTAATGTCGCGGATCTCGGGCGTCGTGGTGCCGCTGGCCTCGAGGTTGGCCCACACCGAGTAGCCCTCGTCGCGCAGCGAGCGCGCCAGGAAGGCCGTGCACACGTCGGTCACGATGCCGCCGATGATGATCTGCGTGCGGTTGGTGGCGCGGATGGCGGCCCGGAAGTCGGCGTTGTCCCACGCGTTGACCTCGCCCTGCCGCTGGATGAGCGGCGCCGACGGGTACATGTCGAGGATCTCCTGCGGGAGGAGGCCGTTGGGGCCCGACTCGGCCGAGGTGGTCATGACGACGGGGAGATCGGTGAAGACGGTGCCGATGGCCGCGTGGGCGAGCATGCTTTGCTTGTAGAGGGTGGGGTCTGGGGGATGGTTAGTGGTGGTTGGGAGTGGTGGTTGAGGAAGTGGAGGCATACCAAAGTCGCGAGCCATGTGGTAGAGACCCTCTTGCATGTCGAGGATGACGAGGACCTGTCGGGTCGGTCAGTTAGTCCTGATCAAGATGGCCTCGAGGTGTGGGAACTCACAGCATTGTCCTTCTCGAGCCTCTCGTACGGGTACTTGTCGGCAAAGGCTGAGCCCACCAGCGAGGCGGCCGAGACGAGGCCGGCGGCGACAGCGTTGAACTTCATCTTGAAGGAGGTTGAAAGGGTATACAAGCGGGAGATGCTGTGCAAGAGGCGGATGGAGTCGAGGCTGAAGCTGGTGATGGTGATGGTGGTGAAGAAGAAGGAACCACATCTCAACCGGACGTCCTCCTCGTCTTTATACCCATCACCCTCCAGATAGACAGAGCTGCATCCTCACCCTCCCCAGGCATCACCACCCTCCACCGCTTCCACTCCGGACTCGCCTGCGCAACACGCCTCCCGATACATTGCCCGCCCGCCACCATCTCCGACCCGTCCCACCGCTGCCAGGCCCGCCTCGCGCATCCCCGGGACTCCCACCGCACCGCACCAGGGCCATGGAACTCCGTCCGCGCGTGCGCCATCAATGGCAAGAGGACCCATCCCGCACGGGGTTACTCAGCTGCGTAGCATCGGCCGGTGGTGATCTCTCGGTCCGGGCATGGGTATGTGGGAGGAGGAGAAAAACAAGCTTGGCCGGGGGCATGTCCGAGGTGGGTTGTATGGATGTCGTGGAACCCGGCACGACGAGCTCTTGGCTGTCCGGCTGGGCACGCCCCGGGACCTTACCTAAGCCCGTGCTTACCTGTGCATCTCTATCTCTTGCCTACGAGCTACCTACCCATAGCGGTATCCCGACAAGGCAGACCGGCGGGATGGGGCGGGCGGGGCGGGGGGCTGCGGGCCGCACGTGGTGATGCGGGTTGACCATTGTCCCCGTCGTCGTCGCAGTGGATGTGTCAGCGACCGACATTGATACCTCAAGTCGTAGGCAGCAGATTGGAAACCCCGAGTCTACGACAGTCATTGACCAGACGCCAGGCCCTCGGGTCGGGACGGAGGAGGGTCCAAGACATACATACATCCTCCCACACATACGTTGGCATCAACAAAGCTGCAGGTCGATATCTCGTCGCTATACGTAGGGCTTGACCATTAGTCACCCTCCCAAAGCATGACCACGATCACAACCAGATCTCTGTTTACCCGCCCCGTCCCCGATCCCGGACTGTGAAAAGTGCGGTGAGCCTACCCATACATATTGCCGGTATCAACTCCCGCGCCCGCAGCCGTCGTCGGTGCTGGTCGTCGTCAATCGCCACGATTGACGGAGTTTCAGGAGTTGTATTTGTGCACAGTTAGCAATGACACCCATGATGTTGCTGGGATGCTGTGGGTTCTGGAAGCACTTGATTTGAGTTATGCCAGCAGCCTGGAACGGATACAACTCCACGGTCAATGGAACTTTGGAAGAGAGGGGAGGGAGGGGGCTGATTCAGCAATGCAACGTCGTGCCACCAGCCCCGCCGAATTTATCTCCATCATGATATCCGCCAGCCATGTGTGCACGAGGTGAGATGGGGTTTTGCGTCTTCCGATCATCATGGCGGTGTAAGTGCGCTCAACTCAACTTCAGGTTCGGGTCATGTCTGTGGAGGGTGAAGACCCGAAAAGGTATATCCCAAGGCCAAATTTCTGGTCGGGTTCAGAGGAGGCAAAGCAGCAAGACATCATGGACATGGGGTTGATATGCCCAGAACAAGCATTCCGCTCAAACATTATCGTGGGAATAAATACAGAGAGAAAAAACCCTCGACGACGACTTCATTATCAGTCCCAAGTATGTACAGAAGCCAAAACGCCACGAATGCTAAACCCCAAATATGTATCTCGCAGCCGCCATCTTGAAACCCTCAATACCAGTACGCCATGTGATGCTGCTGCTGCTGCTGCTGAATAAAAAAACCAATATGTCCAAGATCCATGTTGCCAAAAGTTTCTATCTCTCCAAGTTGTCATGTCCGTCATCATTCATCAAAAAGAAAACGCCATTCCTGCCATGCGACCAGTATCCTGATATCCGGACCTCAAAGTGAAAAAAGACTTCCTATGTCATGAAAACTCCCGTCCCTTGCCTTGCCCAAGCCAGCCTCATCCAAACTCCATGCCCATCCCCGAAACTCCAGAAACAACCAACAAAGTAAATCCCTAATACCATATTACAAGAAGAAGATCATCCAATTCCTCCCTTTTCCTCCGCACCCTTCTTTTTTGTTTTTTTGTTTTTTTGTCCTTTTTTTCCTTCTCTCTCTCTCTCATGTCTTCCATCTGTCCAGATTGCAAACCATGATGACAATAACAAAAGAAAAAAGGTTGCGCAGCAGATGCTGTCATCACCAATATGTGGTGTCAAAACGAATCCAGAGACCAGAAAAGTCCCCGGATAAGTGTCCGTGGCCGCGATCGGTCCACGTCATCCTCATCCTCGCTCCCGGCCATCATCGGCCGCCGTTCGGGGGCCACATGCCGCTCGGCTCGGCGCTTGTGGGGACCCCTCATCTGTTTTACCGTGTCGTCCGGGGAGTTCATCTCTGCGGTATCCTCACGAATCCCGTGGGATGTGAAATCACAAAGAGAAGAGGAGAGAGTGTAAAGAGGCTGGAAACCATCTTAGAGTTCAATCTCATCGCTGCAAAGAGGTTAGTTATGTGTAGGGTAGAGAGGATGCGGGCTGAGACTCACATGTTCATTCAGCTCTTCCACGACCGGCGGTACGGGGCCTGGATGATGTCACCCTTGCTGGTGACGACAAGCTCGTGCGAGATCTTGCCCATGGCCGTGAGGTGGTCCTGGGCGTCTTGGATGTACTGGAGGGTCTGGGGGTCGTCGGGCTGGCCGTATCCCTGAACCAGGCTCTGGAGAGCCTTTTGGTGGTCATACCACGCATCCCACTCGGCGTTCTGCTGAAGCTCCGCCGCCTTGGCGGCTTCGGCAGCGGCCTTGGAGGACTTGCGGGAGCTGGACTTGTCCTGGCTCGACGACTTCTCCTGGACCTCGCTCTTCCTCTTGCGGCCGCGCGTCGACGTCGTGGCCGCGGCAGCCGGCGGGGAGGCAGGCTGCACGGGGACACCGTTGTCGTTGTGCACGCGGCGCATGTGATCCCGAAGGTTCCACTGGCGGGGGAAGCCGTGGCCCGGCTGGGCGCGCTCGCATCCCTCATAGGTGCACAGGTACGGCTTCTCGCCATGGCCATGCATGGCGTGGGCCTCACGCTCGTGGCGGAGCAGGCAGGCAGTCGAGGAGAAGCGGGCGTTCTGGCATCCCTCAACCTTGCAGCGGTAGGGCTTCAGGTGCGAGTCGACAAACTTGCTGTGGGGTGGTCAATGCTGTGGTCATCAGAAGAGAGAATCGGAGGAACGTACTCGTAGTTGCACTTGAGCTTCTCGGGCTTGTGGTTGCAGGTGGTCTCGCCCTCCCACGGGCAGTGGAAGAGGCCATCGGCCTGCGGGTAGGCGTTCTTGTACAGAACGTGGTCCCGGGCAGACTCGCCCTCACCGCTCATGCGGCGAGAGCCGAGCGCAGGGGGGAGAGTGAAGGCATCTTGGCTCATGAAGGAAATCATGTTGCCGTGCATGTCCATCTTGCGGCTCATCCTGATATCATCCAAAAGGTAAGAAAGTGTCGCAGGGGAGTGCGAGCCGTCGGCCACAACATACCTGGGTGATTGGCCGGGAAGGGCGGGCGAGTTGGAGTTTTGGCTCTCGGCGGGCGACGAGGCCGAGGGCACAGCCGACCACAGGTCGTCCGAGACGGCATCGTGAACACCGGGCGAAGAGAGCCGCGAGTCAGCAGGGCTCAGCGAGCCCCACGACTGCGGGGAGCCGACCAGACCGGCGTTGAAGATCTGGGGGTTCACCGACAAGTCATTGCCGTAGTGCAGACCATCCGGGTATCCCATCAGTCCGTAAAAGGCAGAGCCCGCCATGTGAGGCGAGACGGCAAGAGGGTCGAGTTCCTGAGCACCGAGGTATTGCGGCACATCCATGAGCGGGCCGCTCTCCTGGTAGGCAGCAGCATTACCTGACATGTCAAGCTTGGACATTTGCGAAGACGTCTGCGACAGAATCGATTGGACTCTGGGCCGCATCTTCTTGGATGACGAAGAAGCCTTGGGGCTCCTGTGCTTGTGGCTCCCGGCGGAGCTCCGCGAGGTCATGCGGCGCATGGGCTCTGCCTTCAGAACCTTGCCCTCGATGGGGCTCCAGGGGGCGCTCATATCATCACCGTGCTCGGGCTTGGGCGTGATGTGTCCGTAGGTGTAGAACTCGGTCTCTCCATAGTAATCGGCATCCGTGAACTCTGGGAAGCTCTGGGGCCCCTCGGCTGTCGAATCCCACGACGAACCGACCAGGTCCGCGGGTCCTGTGTGACAGAAAGAAGAAAGCATCCCGGAAGCAGACGAAGAAAACATGGGTTGGCCAAAGCTGTAGTCGCTGGGGGGTTGGTTAGTGTGTGCTCAACAACGATCCGGCGAGATTGAAGGAAAATGAGGCGGAAGGAAAGCGACAGCAAGGAAAATGTCGAGCGGCACAGGTCAGATGGCACAGCTTTGCAACCTGCAGGTTCGAGGTTAGTCGTGGCATTCTACAGCGAATGTAGGAGGGCTCGACAAACCAAGACTGAGGTGTAGCGCAGGTGGCTCCTGGCAGGGCGAGGCAGTCCGGAATCCATGGCAAGATGAAAGAAACAAAGGTCCAGCAGGCAGCATCCGGCAAATCTCACTTTTGGGCCATCCCAGGTCCAGTGTCCAGCGAGTTTGAAGAAAAGCGTCGACGTTGAGTGAAAATCATCTGTGGACTGTAGCACCATCGAGATGTTCTGTGGTTTCTCTCTCTCGGCCTGAGCATGAGATTCTGTTTGTGGCAGTCCAGGAACAAAAAAGAAAAACCCAGCGGGTTGGTGTCGTCAGAGCAAAATCCATGGCGGGCAAGCAAGCAAATAGGCTCGCGGTGGTCGAGTTCAAGACAAGAGATCCAGGCTGATGAAGAAAGAAAGTCGATGTTGGCGATGATGACAGTGTCCAGGTTGTCGTGACCGTAGAGATGAATGACCACTGGGCTGCGATCTCGGCGTCCTCCCGAGACTTGGTGGCTCTGAATGGGAACGCAGGCAAGAAACAGGAGAACACGATCTGGGAGCAAGCTCAAGAGATCCTCGGGTCGTGTCCGTGTGGCGAAGCATTCTGTGTGAAAGTCCAGAGTCCTTGAAGAAGTCCTTGAAGTCCTGTGTGTCCTGTGATGTCCTGATGAAAAAGCTCGGCGAGCTGGAAAATGAAACGGTCCTCTGAGCGCGAGAAAAGCAATAAACAGGCGGCCTCCATGGCAAAATGATCCTAGACGGCGAGTTGTCTTTTGGGTGTGTGTGTGTCGGCGAGTCGGTGATACTTACCATCAGCTCCGAAGAGTCTGAAAGTGTGTGATAATAACGTTTGTGGACGGGAGAGACATATTTCAGCCTTGACCCGTCCGCCCCGACCCTCCAGGGCCGGGGTTGTCGCCGCCACGGACGGCTGTCCGGCTCTGCGGGATCCCTGGGTAGAGATCAAAGTCCATGCATCCTGGGAAATAAACGAAGTCCATGGCAGAAAAGAGTCCGGCGGAAAGCAAGTTGGCTGTTTGTCCTTGTGTCCTGTTGTGGCCGGCGGGAAGCACGGTGATATCCGGGGGTCAGGCGCCGACACCTCACTGAGGGTGGCCGAGACCAGGCGAGTGGTATGTTTGTCGATGAGCAAATGACAGGATAGGAAAGACAAGACTTGATTCGCAACAGGAGTGAAAAAGCACAATGGACCTCCCAAGGAACAAATGAAATCAGCTCAAGTACCTCGAGGGGGTGTGGACCTCGTCCAGCTCAATGTGGTTGAAGCCGGGCATGATGAAAGTCTCACTCCGCGTTCAAATAGCAGCAAGTGGGTGTGTTTGTGTGTGGCAGTCCAGTCAAGTCCAGTGGGCAAGCAAAAAAGTCCGTCTGGCAGCAAGCTGGGCAAGCTCAAGCAGCAGAGATCCTGGGTCCTGGGGCGTGTGCAAAAGAAGAGATCCTTTGGGCTGATGATGTCGTGCAGACCTGGGGCGGGTGTTGACGTGATGAGGTGTCGTGATCCAAGAGGGCGAGGGAGAAGAGAGCAAGCAAGTCAGTTCCTCTGTGCTGTGCGGTGGCAGCAGGACAGGAGGAGCAGCAAAGCAAGAGCAATGGTTTGTTTGGGGGAGAAAGTGGTATAAGAAGTGGAGGGCGTTGGTGGTGAGGTGTGGTTGGTGTGATCCGGGCGTGTTGGGCGAGAAGCGAGAAGCGGGCAGCGGAGTCGTTGGGCTCTGAAGATGCCGGGGCAGATGATGTGATTGATGAAGGCGGTGATGGAGGAGAGAATCCAGAGGGGAGAGTGGTCGTTGGGCAGAGAAGGAAGGGGTTTGGGTTTTATTCACGCGCCTTCCCCCCCCCAGTGCTCGTCGTCGACCCCCCTGTCGGGAAAGTGCTGAAATCCTTCTGGCCCCGCTGCAACCTCCCCTCTGCCGCCTGTCGTTGGCCCGTTTGTCTTTTTTTCCCTTGGAACCTTGGAAACCATCACCTTTCTCGCCCTGCTGCATTTCTCCCATTTCTCTCCTGGCCGCCGATTCTGCGACCCGTCACATAACATTGGTGCTCGCGCTGAGCTGGCACGGCAGTCCTGCACTCGCGACTGGCCGTGTTGTGCATCACACCGCCAGAGGACCCCCCCCTTCCTTGGCCTGGCGTGGTGCTGGGTGGTTTTGTGTTGACGAGCAGGCGACGGGCGGGTCGAGGGGAGGGCATTCCGGCCTATCAAACCCCGCCGACGAGGGCTAACCGGCGACAGCAACAGGGGATAGGTCGAGAGGCTGCACCTCGACTTGCCAACGCATCAATGCAGATATCCACTCGACCACTCTACACACCACTGACGACGCGAACCCATTCGTCCCCCGGGCTCCGGGCCCCCGCCCTGTTTGTTGCGCGAAATAGACACTCTGCGACAAGACGACGCTGGAGCCGTCCGGTCCGAACCCCGCGCGGCCCGGGGCCGACGATAGTCCCCCCGGACGACGTCACTGCTGCTGCTTCTTTGGAAATCAGGGGGGAAAAAGAACTACAGGCAGACCCCGCGGATGCAGAAGCGACAAACTCACCAAGTCGCGGGGAAAAAGAATGCGGGGAGAAAGGGGGAGGGGGGGGAGGGGGAGTTCGCAGCCGTGTGCTGGCTGTCCTGCTGGTCCGCCGCGCTGGCGCTGGCGGGCTCAAGCGGCTCGGCCAAAAAATCACGGCCGCTGACAGCTGGACCGTCTGTCTCACCCTTGGTGTCCAGCCAATGTCTGACGGGTCCCCGGCATGATGCATGAGGAGGTGCTGCTTGAGCCAATATGGGCGAGGTGGCCGGGAACAGCAACCTGAGTGGACAGCCGTCGACCACTGACTCTCTGCTTCGCAGTAGAGTCTCTGCAACCATCGGTCTCGACCGGTCTCATCGCCGACATGGACCAACGCACTGGTCCAACGGACTGCTCAGACGAAACGCCCCGTGAGGGGAAACCTGCCGCCCAGCCGACCACCTCGAGAGCCAAGCTCATCCAGGCTGACTTGAGCCCGGAGGACCTCATGTGCCGGAGCCTGATGGCCAGCAGTCCTTCCAAGAGCTGGCGGCAAGAGCGCGTTTCGGTTGCTCCACGCGGCCAGAACTGTGCCCGGCCTTGCTGAAGACTTGCACTTGGCTGCAACCGCCTCACTCTTGACGCACGCGGCATCAGGCTTTGCGCAATGTCTGTCCATATATTAGCTTCGTCAACACGGTTGAGAAGTGACTGCTGTTGTGGCAAGCCATGATTGCTTCATCGGCCACCAAGTGGGCAGGGGCTTACAAACTCAGGGCAACCGGCATCGCAGGAAAGAGGGGTGTCGCATTCGTTCCCTCGCGCGGTAGCCGAAGGGTTGGATGAAAGGTTGGATGAGAGGCGGATCTTGTCGCCGACTTGGTTGAAGAGGACGGCCAGCGCATTCCCGAGGACGTGACTGTTCCTCTCGACTCGACAGACTCATCAAGCGGACTGGCCTCGAGCGAGAGCAAGAGGACGAACCATCGCCACATCGCTTCGACTCGTCCTTGCCATCGACTCGTCCTCGCCATCTCACAAGTCCACAAGCCTTTCGACGGGTGTCCGGATGAGTTGCGACACGCGCAGCTTGTTGGCTCTGGTGGGGACAACGCATCGCCCGACCGAACAGGCAGACATGACGCGTATGCCAACTCCTACTGCCACTGGAACGACGGAGCTTCGGCAAGAGTCGTCAAATAGAGCGGTGGTGGAGGTGCTCGAGCTGGATGAAGGCAACCGTCTGCCTCGAGGTCCTGCTTGCAGTCCTCGATGTGGCGGACATGCTCACAAGCCGCTCAGCAACCCGAGACGAGGCCCCGTTGTTCTGCAACACACACTGCGCCCAAGAGGAACAAGCATGGAGGTTGAGCCGAGAGCTGCTGTTGCCGTTAGCTCTGTGTTGCTTTCGCAAAGGGGACGAGCCAACATGGCTGGGCAGCACTTACCGAGACATTGATGGTGATGACACAGCAGAACTCAGACGTCTGTCGACCCGTCTTCAGTCCAGTCTTGAGTCCCCGACATGCTGGACGGCAGGCAAGGCCGCTGAGTGCCGCCAACCTTGATGAGCGGGCCAATCAGACTCTGGACCACCCACACAACTACTTGTTGCTGTTGCTGTCGCCTGTCGACCCGGGTCGGTTGCAGGTGTCGCACGCATCATCGCCGCTGGGCGCCGGGCCCGACATACCAGAGCGATGCCATGCGACGAGACGCACTTGGTGTCTTGCGGCCCTTGACAGCTCCGGCTCGCAATCTATGTGAACTCGGGGCGGCAGTCTATCAAGACGAGTCAAGCGACGTTGTGAGGCTAAAACTGCAGGCGAAGAATGGAAAGCCGCGACTAAGATTGCTGTTCTAAAGGAGCCTTCCCTCGGCTCTTTGGCCATGCTTGTTCGGGGGGAGGATCTCGGGCTCAGCCTGCCGGTCAGTTCAACAACTCCATCCATGGCTCCTGGATTCTCTACCTGCCATGACGACATGGGAGGGGGTCAGACAAGATTGGGTTCGGGTGGTGTTTACTTGCCACGCGGTCTGGCTCCTCGGGTTCGTTCGTCGGGCCTCGTTTAGGTCATCAAAGACATGACAGATTCCGGGTCCAAGGAAGAAGTGTCCGGCTGTGCGACGTGAGGGCCCAAATGGCAGCAGGGTTCGAACTGGCGACTGACGACTGACGTATGCTGTGCGGGGGCGGGGAATGAACGGCCTTCTTTTACTCCGTCGGAGATCGGTCGACGGCGTGGAACTTATGATACCACCCTCTGGCAGTACCGGCAGTGGGTTCAAAAATGCGACGGTCGAGATGGAGACGATGAATGTGTGCCTGTTGCCGGACGCCACTGACTTGGTGGCCGGCAAGAAGGGACTGTGACCGGTCTCGCGTTGGATGTCGGGCCGGGCCCGTGAGGATGGGTCCGGTGCGGCCCGAAAGCTCCACGGCTGACAGGCCAAGGGATGGCCCGGCTGCACTTACCTGGATGCGACGGTGCTCAGAGACAAGCCGCATGCGTACAGTCGCGCGGCCCAACAGACAGCGCGACGCACGGCGAATAACGACGGGCTGGCTGATCCTGTGCCGGTGTCCTCGGGATGGGCTTGGGTCCGAAGTCTGTTCTCCATCCGGGAGCGGGAACGGGGTGAAGGGGTGGTCCGCGGCAGTTCTCGGCAGGGATGTCCTTGGGCTGGGAGTCCAATACGGAGCCCGGGTGGCTCGGGGAGGGGAGACGGGAGGGGGCGGGGGGGTGCCGGAAGAATCTGGAGGAAAAAGCACGTGGAAAGGAAGGGTCTTCGGGCCGGCGAAAAGGTAAGCAAACTCCTGTTCCCATTCTGGTTGGGACACTGTCTCCGGTCGCATTGCGCGTGCGCCCGCGCCGACAGATGCAGCAGAAATAACAGGTTGGGTAATCTGGATGCGCCGCCCAGGAGGCGCCCTGCTCTTTAAGGACGATGGCAGTTCAGCGGGCGCAGGAGGGCAGGCCGAATGCGGAGCAGGCCAGCAGAGATGTCGGCGAGCACAAGAGGAGCAGAAGCTTCAAGCGAGGGGGCCAAGAGGGTCGGGGGAGACGGGACGACGTTGGGTATCGTGGGTATCTGCCGCCGGCGAGGGGACGATTGGGCTCGCGTGCGCCAGCGAAGCGAGTTTCTGCCCAACTTCCAAGCTCGTCCAGACCACGACTTCACACCGGCATTCTGAACCTCGCTTGCGCCAATCGCGTTCCCGCCCCGGGGCGCCGTCGGGCGACAACACAGAGTGCCTTGGCATGCCATGCCATGTCCTCACGACTCTGGTCGCCGTCCTGGTGTCGTGTCCATGTCGGCCCAACGACGCCCTACATGTGTCGCATCCTGGATTCTTCGTCTCTCCCCCCCTTGCAGCCTCTCTGTGCGAGGTGTTTGCGACGACGGATGCCGTGCCCGTGCCCGCTCGGTCGCGAATCCTCGTCCTCGTCCTCGTCCGTCGTCTCTCCGATCATCGCGATGTTGGCGATCCCGTCAACGCCCGACCCGACCGACACTGTCTCGCCGTCTGCTGCCCATCATCCCATCCCCCCCTCCCCCCCTCCCCCACCCGTCCCAGGTCACGAATCCGACTTCGCATGCGGGTCTTTGGAAGCAAAACGGCTCGGGCGCTCTCCCAGCTCCCAGGTTGGTCGCTTCGCTGCGGCGGACCGCTCAGCAGGCAACACATTGTCACATTGTGTTATCTACCTCACCCAGGACGACGCCGTGCGCGCCCTCTTATTAGTTGACGACCTGTCCAGCTGGGGCAGCATCGACTTTGCACTCAGCCCTAGCAGGAACAGCATATATGTCTGCATCGTGAGACTCCTCGATCCGGCCTCCCTCCCCCCCCCCCTTTCCCATCTGTCCGGGCACACCCCCATCGTCCAAATCGAGCAAGGTCGAGTTGTTGCTTGTCCCAAAGCACGCGACGGTTGAAGCTCTTCCCAACTTTTTAGACTCAAGGAGTCCACTTGCGAACCCGCCGCGTTGCCCCCAACCCGCTCTTTAGTCTGGCCAACGGTTCCATCCCGCCGACCCTTTTGCCGGCAGCGTTGCTGGGCGTCCGTCTCAGAGATACATCCCAGTTGAGGCCGTCACCGCCCCCGTGGATCCCCCTTGGATTTTTCTTGAGGAGTTTTTTGGTGGCCATCATCCCAGGAGATCCCGGCCGCAAGGATTTTTTCACGTTTTACCCACAGGACACCGGGGACTTTGCGGACTGTCCCCTTTTCTTTTCGGCTTGTTTGTTTTGTGTTGTGTGCCATTTTTTTTTTACCGTTTTCCCGCCCCAAGGACGCCGGCTCGACCATATCGTCTTCAAGCAGCCAAGTCTTGAATCGCCATCCCGCACCCAGCCCGGAGAGAGAGAGAGAAAAGGAAATGGCCCATTCTGACTTTGCCTATCGGCCATCCGCCGTGGCATCCAACGATCCATGGCTCACGTCGCGCAGGTGGGAGCAGACTCTCGAACCCGTCCGCCGGACGAGGAGCTTATGTCAGCTGACCCATGGCAAAGCCCGATCTACAATGATGCATACCAGAACACCATGTTCGAGAAGGGCGCCGGCCCCTATCGGCAGCAGAGGTAAGATGGCGAGCCAGGTGTGACCATCCCGTCCGAGCGAGCAGCGAGAATAACAACAAACGTCTATCAAGCGTGGCGTATCCCTCCGGGACCATGTCGTCCTACAACCTGCCCGCCGCCCTCGCCCTCGCCAACAACGGCCAGATGAACCGGTCCGGCGCCGAGTCCGTGTTTCCCCTTTCCTCCGCCTACCCCCGTCCGGCACCCGGACTGCCCTACAACAACAGCAGCACTCCGGCCCCGAGCCATGCCAACGGCCACAGCCACGGCCTCAACCACACCAACGGCCACGGCCACGGCCACAACCAGTCGCAGAGCCAAGGACCCTACAAGAGCATGACGCCCCAGGCGTGGGAGCACCAGGCACGGTTCTCGCCCACAGACTCGGTCGACGACATCATTGCGTCACCGAGCCTCTCGGACTACTCGCTGGAGAACGGCGGCACCGGGCGCACCCCGCCGGGCAAGGGCCGGCTGAACGGCGGCAAGCCGCGGGCGCAGCGGCGTCCGTCCAACCGGGACGAGTTCGACGGGCCTCACCAGTTCCTCCAGCGCCCGCCCCCCGAGTACATCGCCATGCAGGAGCGCGAGCTCCCGCACCTCCCCACCAACCTGCTGGTGCAGGAGCAGGATAGTGTCCTGTCGCAGGTCAACGACCGGCTGTCGCAGTGCGCCTACGACTTTGTCGCCAAGTACCAGTTCCCCATCCCGCTGACGCAGGACATGCGCCCTGTCGAGCGGCCGCAAGACAGGGAGTGGTACGTACCTGCTCGCATCTCCCCCCTCTCGTCATCCGGATACTAAAACTGCGCCGCAGGACCGAGTGGGTATACCTCCTCAAGCGGCTGGCGACGAAGCGGCGCATCCCCGCGCGCGTGCTGTACAACGGGCAGATCAAGCAGTTTGTCACGATCCTCGAGAACTCGCTCGAGATGCGGCACGCCGCCAAGCACCAGAGCCGGCCGCTCAAGGACGACCGGAACATCCTGCAGCTCGTCTCGGCCGGCCTCCAGGTCGCCAAGATCCTCAAGGACGCCCAGGCCATGGACTACCTCGACCGGCTGTACGTGTCGACGGAGCAGCAGATTCAGGAGCGGTCGGCGGCGAGCGCGGCGAGGTTTCGCTAGAGGGAAGGGGAGGGGCCGAGATGGGGATGGATGGATGGGGAGGAGAAGAATTACAGAATGATGGGGGACGGACATGACAAGCCGCCTCTGTCTGCCATCAAGGAAAGGGAACAGGAGTGGCGTCGGACCGACCTACTACCCCAGGTTCGGGGGGTTTTGCGTTCTTTTTTTCGCCGTCGCCGACACCGGAAACAGCCGATTTCGAGAGCTTGGAAGGGGGGGTCTCGGTTGGACGGGACCGTGATGACGGGAGGGAGTTGCGGAGAGCAGGCGGACGGATACCCCCGGATACCCCTTTCCGCGTACGGCACGCCAACAACGGAGAGAGAGACGGACTACTCTTGGAAGGGCAAGGAGAGAGACCAGTACTGTACGAGTTTTATTATTCCCTTTTTTTTGTTCTTTTCTTTCGGGGTTGGTTTTGTTGTTTCCTTGGGCGACCTTGGGGACACGGGGGTTGGATGGATGGATGGATGGAAATGGTGGCACACACAAAAACTTGGGACGGCGGCGGGCGGCGGTCGGCGGTATGGGAGGCTTTTTGGCTTTGGCTTCATTGCGATTCGGGTTGGGCGGCGGAACTGCTTTTGCTGCATTTGGTCGGTTGGTTTTGATTTTTGCTTCCTTTTAGAGTCTGGGTGTGGGCGGCCAAATACATTTGATATTTTTGCGGATGTTTGTTGATCTTGGGAGACGGGGGCGGCAGACTGACTTTTTCTTTCTGTCTGGTCCGTGGTGCGTGTATCCTCCCTCTCCGAGTCTCGGTGGCGGTTCCTCGGTCTGATGACGAGGGAGTGTCAAGTTTTTTAGACTGACGGACAGTTCGGCTTCTCGCGAAATCATATATCCCCTTTTCACTTGCTGTACTTTCCATCCTTGCCGCAACCATCTGGGTATACACGGCCTCCTCACCGCCGTCCGGGACAGGGCTTACGTGACGTACCAACTCTAGTCCACCACCCATCATTCTCTTTTACTTCATAATGGACTCGTGAACCCACAGAGCGGCAACTTGCCGGGACAACCCCAGCGGCGGCAACAATATCCTTCGGGTCCTCGAGGTGGCACTGCGCATGCCTGACGTGGTTGTTATGCCGGTAGCCCTACCGCTGGTAGGTGAGTGGTGAGGTAGGTACCCATCGTCAGTTCTCGTTGTGGCAACTGATGATTCCCAATGTCATGGGGTGGATTGTGCAGGTTTTGGTGTTGGACGACAGGGGAGGTGAGTTGGGGGCGTGTTCTGTTGTTTTGTCCTCCTTCTCAAGGCCCTGCTCTCCAAGGGCAAGTAGAGGATGATATATCCGTATTTTCATCGGTTCTATTGTGGAAATGGAACAGTTTTGTTGGTGTGCCGCTTCGTTGATGTCGTCGTCGTCGAATGTATATATCCCAAATCCCCCCTGGGGATTCAGGGGTCCCAAACACACACACACATCCCAAAACACCAAGCCCGTCACCGGGGAAATGAAATGGTGGCGTGGTCTGGGTGTCAGTGAGTGTGTGTGTGAACCCCTGCCACAGCATCACGACACTCCTCGACTCGACCACGTTTCCCATCGCCACCAACTTGAACCTCTCCCGTGCCCAATGTGCGGCAATGTACACTCCCAGCACCACAGGCAGCCAGAGAAAAGACACCGTCGTCCAAATCCGTGCAACGGTAAAGCCCCCCAAGTCGTCGGTATCCAAATCCGGTTTAGCTCCATCGCTGTCTTGGCGGCACCGTTGAGAGCACCCCCCCTCCCCCCCTCGTCGGTCGCTTCATCGAGTTTAGCCCCATGGCTGAGCAGCCAGCCGGCCCGGCGCCACGACGGCGGTGCTTGCTTGTCGGCGGGCGGGATCGCATGTCTGTCTGTCTGTCTGTCGATTGAGTCGGGGATTTCTTCTTTTCTTCTTCTTTTCTCTTTTCGAGGGTAAGAAAGAGATTTGAGGAAAAGAGAGGGATTACCACGACGACGACACGACGACGACACCTTGAAGCAGACCAGTCGTAGCGGCGACACACCACCATCACCCCCACCTTGACGTACCTGGGAAACGAAACAAACCGAGACGACGACGACGACGGAGAGACCGAAGCTCTTGTACCGCGCTGCCCCCAGACGGACGTCATTTGCGTGCAGCCGCCCTACGGTCCCACCTCCCATCCGGAAACCGCAGACCCGGGACGACGACGACGCGGCCATCGCATCGGGAGCATTGTCGATCGGATACGAAAGACCGACCGACCGACTGATTCACTGACGTCGAGGTCGTCATCGAAACAGCAGCAGCGTGCGCTCTGTACCTGTGTCGCCTCGTGTTTCGTACCGACGAAGACGACGACGACGACGCTCGAGAAGCGTCGCACGACCGCTCGAATCACCGGACCGTCCCCGGTCCCCGGGAGGACGAGACCAAACGAAACCGACAGCCGGAGAAAAAGACGGGCAAAGGGGACAGACAGCGGCGGCGTGATCCCTCCCCTCCTTCCCCCCTCCCCTTCCGCGATTCTTCCCGCCCGCCCGACCGACGAACAGAATGGCCTCCGTCGCCTCGGCATCGCCCCTCTCGGGCTCGGGCTACGACTACCCCGGCGACTCGACCAACGACCCCGACGACAACAACTCGTGGGCCTTTGTCCCCATGCCCAACAGCGCCGGCGGGCCCAACTCGGCCGGCGGCTTCTTCCCGAGCCCCTCGACCAGCGCCGCCTTTGGCAGCTCGTGGGGCATCGTCGGGCACCAGAGCAGCAACTCGCACTCGGAGCCGGCCGCGTCGCCGCTCACTCTCGACACCACCGCTGCTGATCTGGTATTCGACGCGTCGTCCTTTGACTTTTCCGCCGCCGGGGGAAGCGACCACCAGCAACAATTATTATTCGAGCAATTATTCCAAACTGACGCCGAGTTCTTCACCTCTTCCCACGGCACCAACAACCCCTCCCTCCTCTCCACGCAGTTCTCCGACCTCAACAACCCCTTCGGTTCCGACCTCCCGCCTCTCACCAGCGCGGAGCAGCAGGCATTGTCACTATCCCTCGACTTCACCATCCCGGAAAGCCTGCTCCCGTCGGCGCCCGCCGACGCGCCGCCATGGAACCCAACCGACCTCCGCGAGGCCGAGGCCGTGGCCGCCGCCGCCAACAGCAGCTACAGCGGCAGCATCGCCGGCTCCTCGCCCATCTTCGTGCTCGAGGACCCGTCGGCGTCATCATTCAGCATCTCGCCCTCCCCGCCGCAGGAGCTCTTCGCGCTCTCGTCGCCAGCCTCCGTATCCGTCAGCCCGCGCGCGTCGCCGCCGCTGGTACACATCAAGCGCGAGGACACCAGCACAACGCGAACAGCGCCCATCACCATCCGCAAGGTCAAGGACTCCCGCGTCGGCAAGTCATCCAACAACACCACCAACAAGAAAAAGGCATCCCCCTCCTCCCCCGCCAGCTCCGGCTCCAGCACCTTCCTCATCGTCACCCCCGACAGCGTCAACGCGCACGCCGACAAGTCCAACCCCTTCGACTGCCACGACGCGCTGCGCTCGACGCAGCGCGGGCGCAAAGGCCCGCTGGCCAACGAGACCAAGCAGAGCGCGCTGCGCGTGCGGCGCCTCGGCGCGTGCTTCCACTGCCACGCGCGCAAGGTCAAGTGCGAGGCGGACCGGCCCTGCCGCAACTGCCAGAAGCTGCGGCTGCAGGTGCCGGCCGCCATGTGCTGGCAGTTTGACGACTTTGACGCGGTGCTGTTCCCCGAGTTCATCCGGGGGCACTTTGCGCGGGACGAGATGGCGCGGTTCGTGGCGGAGCACATTGCGGGGTTCGACGCTGGGGGTGCCGCGGCGGCGGTGGAGCTGTCGTCGGCGCCGCGGTTCGTCGCGGCGAGGCTGGCGGTCAGGGCGAGGTGGTTCACGGCCAAGACGGACGAGGTGCTGAGGCACTGGCGCGTGCAGCACCCCGGGGCGGAGCTGCGGGCGCACGAGGCGGTGCCGCTTGGTTTCGACCCCGAGGGGCCGTCGCAGCGGGAGGAGCTGCGGAAGAAGACGGAGAGGTACGTGCAGGCGATTGTGGGGGAGGCGGCGTTTGCGGACGTCGTCGCCGACTCGCGGTACACGCGGGTCCCGCGGACGGTGGTGCGCATCGTGCAGGAGTACGCGCAGCGGACGGACAACGCCATGGTCAAGCGCGCGCTGGCGGTGCTGGCCATGCAGTACGTCATGACGCACCACCTGACGCTGACGGCGCAGACGGTGGCGGCCCTGGCGCCCACGGGGCTGGTGCCGCAGGGCGTGCCGTACGTGACGTCGCGGGTTCTGGGGCGGCAGATCAAGGCGGTGGTGGACGACGCCATGCGCCAGGAGATGACGAGGCTGTTCAAGAGCTTCGCGTCGACGCTCAAGCCAAAGGAGCGGAGGGGGTGGGCGCCGTGCCTGGCGGCGTTCCTGGTGCTGTGCCTGTTCATGGAGACGGTCGAGGCCGCCGCCGACGCGTTTGTGGTCAGTGAGAACAAGATTGATCTGCAGAAGGGCGAGGCGATGCGCTGGCAGCGGGGGTTCGCGCTCGAGAAGAACGCCGAGATCGAGAACATGCCTTTCAAGCAGGTGGCGTTTCAGTTCCACCAGCTGTACCAGACGCACTCGCGCGACGCCGGGTCGCGGAGCTTCAACCCGCTCCTGGACGATGCGTGTCTGGAGCCGGGCGAGCTGGACCGCGATGCTGCTGCCATGGTGATGCAGCTGAGGAGGCTGTTGGAGGAGCCCAACTGTGAGTGTCCTTGTTTATACAGGTCTGATCCAATGCTGACCGACGTCGTCGTGATAATAGGGGGCGAGCTGGACTTTTTGACCATGGACCCGGTGCTTCCCAGCCAGGACAAGTTCCCTACCCGCAACCTGGCCGACAACTACTCGGGGCGTCTGGCGGCCAAGTTTCTCCTTTCTTTTATCGATGAGCGGTACATTATCGAGCGCAACGACTGATGGATGGATGAGTGTGTTTCGGGGGTTCGGCGTTACACGATGGTTGGATGGTCGGTATGGATGTCTAGAGATACCAGGCAGGGCAAACAGGGCCTCGGAAGCAGAGGTGTGTGACTTGTATTTTGGATATTGCCTTGTGAGCGACAGAAGAATAGGTAGATCTATGCAAAAGATGATTGAATTGATATGGGATGGCATGTTTGTCATTTTTAGTCCCGATGATCGCATTTTGGAAAGCAACATCGGGGTGGATTAGACTGGTTGTCTAGACCGTTTGGTTATTCTCCCACGAACGATATTTAAATAAGTGACCTGTTGTGCATGGAGATGGCACAGAGGTAGGCAATATGTGGTTTTGGTCTTGTGCTGTGTGAAGGGGGAGGGGGAGTGCTCGTCTTCGAGTCCCGTCAGTCGGGACGGTTGAGAATTTCTTCTCGGGTCGGTTCAATCAGAGATCTCAATGACGAGCTGGGGAGTGGCCATCGAGAGATGGCGAGCGCGGTGATGAGGTTGCTGCGATGGTTGGAGCATCGGTGATGGTGTCGAGGTTGGTGGCCGGCTGTTGGGTTGAAGTGAGGAAATTTTCAAAGGAGAGAAATCTGCAACGCGGTTTTGTAGCTGGCGACGTGGGAGAAATGTGGCCCGTGCCCCATGGTTTGCAGTGGAGACCCCACCGGCCCGAGGGGCTCCGTTGGTCTGGGGTGCATCGACTTTTGACGCGAACTCTGCTCCCAAAATTCGATTTCTTCTTTTCTTCTCCTTACACTTAATTCGCACAACTAATCAACCGATCTCTTCGTAACCCCCGTTTTCATCGGTCAAAGATTGTGCTAGAGTAACGGCCCCCTCTTCGTTGCAATTCTCCTTTTGGGGAGAACTGGCATTTCTCCGTCATGTTGCTTCCGCGACTCGGTGCTGGTTGCCGGAGAGGTTCCCTACATCTTGCGCTCCTTTTCTCGTTGATGACAGCGTCTACCGTGTGTGTCCATGGCCGTGACCGTTGGCCCGTTGACTGGACTGACCCCTCGACGCATCGAGCCGAGTCTACGGAATACGGACATGAGCATCGTTCGACGTGGGCCACGGCTAGCATCTCGTCAGTGGTAACACCAGATCCAGGCTGCAGCATGTGCCGGGATGGGCGCCATGTTCTGTCGTGGATGCCGCTTGTCGTCTCCAGAAGGGGAACTGCACTCAATACCTGGATGGCTGGGGGACTTTCAGTATCGTAGACTCGTCTTCAAAGCCTCTGTTTCTGCGAGTCACCGTGATGGAGGCGGAGTTGAGGTGTTGCTGATGGCAGCACCGACCGTTGCCTCCGCCCAGAGCCCTTGGCTTGGACAGCAATGTCTTACCCATAGGCTTCTTCTTGCCCTCTTCGACTCACCCGTCACACACGTTGCCGGCTCGTTCGTGACCCCTTGGCCAAGGATCCGGGTCTCATCCGCCCGGCCCCATAAAGAAGCCGAGAATGAATGGCAGATGCCCGAGATGCCTCAGAACGCCCAGGATATCGCCTTGCACGCATCCCTCAGTCTTGCGAGGACGGGACGGCACCGTTCGTACTCTGCCAGTCGCCAAGGATCTCGACATACCTTCCCGTCGACGACTCCTCCCCCTCCCATCCATCCGGCAGACGTCTCGCTAGCCAGGGCGAACCCGCACGGCTACCGACACTCTGAGCGCCACGTACATCAACCCGGCTGTCAGAGGCAAACATGTCGAGATCGACTGCCGGGCTGGGCTCGCTCTGGCCGGCTGGGCAGAGAAGCTTATGCTCCTCTAACCCTCTCTGTGCCCCTCGGCATACGTAGGTGGGACAGGTTTGCTTGCTGACAGGACTGCCGTAATGCAGGTCCGGCGAGGGAACTTCGATCTCTCTGTGAGCACACGAGAGGCGCCTCTCCCTCGGCCAAGACCTCGGTTCCTGTCCATACGAGGTCTACCTCTCGGTGTATCTCCCACCTTGGGGGGCGATGCTCCGTATCGTCCAGTCTCGGGCATTGGGTGCCCGTCTCGTAGGACGTCAAGGGGGGCGGATGCCGTCCCGGTACGAGAGTGTTGGGCAGCTGGCCATCTCACAGAGGGCGACCGCCAGAGAGGCCCTATGTCACGACGGGGCGGGCCTGTGTAGCCTGAGGCTCTGGAGGGCATCCGCTCCGGTCTCGTGGTCCTGGCAGAAGGGCGGGGGCACGAGCGATCAACACCACGGCCGTTCCTGGGCGACTGTCGAAGCATGGCATCGTCAACGCTCCGCATTCGGGATCTTGGCTGCGCTCACTCGGTGCTCGGAGGCATCCCACGCGGAAGCCCGCAGCGGTGGGCGGCGGGCTCGATGGCGACACATTCTCCCCCACCCCTCAAGAGTGCCGGAGCAGGAGGAGGCAGGTTGCACCCGTCGGAGTTGGCTCTCCCTTTCTGGAACGCGATGCATGTGAGTAGGGGCTGGGGGGGTGTGGGAGAGCCCCGAGGTGTCGCCTGATTAGTCTGTCGCCTGGTTGTTGTCAAACGACCTGGTTTGTCGCCAGCACTGCCTACGCCGGTTTGGCAAGAAGAAGGCGTTGATGAGAACCGAGGTCCTTGGCAGAATGTTGAAGACTCTGCTTTGGGCAGATATGTGTATAAAGGCGGCCAGGTTAGCCTCTCTCTTGCTGGGGGGGCATATCCAAGCCAGCCTGAGCACCATCCAGTTCAAGATACCAGCAACCGAACCCAACATCGAGATATTGCCGACCGATAGTACTTGAACGTCCCGAAGTACCATCACACTTGTTTGCTCTACAAACGCGACAACCCCTGAACAGCTCTGTCGACATGTCAATCTTCCCGACTGCCCCTGGGTCGCCAAATTCAATCTCCTTCCTCCAAGACGCCATGAACTCCATGACTCTCCACGAACGCCAAAGGAGACACCGGGCCCTCACACTTGTCAAAAAGAGAACCGCATCCACACCCAGGGCCCGCCGGTGTCAGAAATCCGGCGATGACGAGGACGACAACTCTGACCCGTGTAAGTCTCTGGTCTTCTTTCCTGGCCGAGTGGGACGGGTTCGGAGGATGGACGGCATCCGTCCCTGAACCGTGGTTCCTCCCGTGTTATCGAAGCACAACGTCCCCACAACGAAGGCTTTGCCTTGAGTTAGTTGACAGGTCGATACTGACAACGAATCGGTTCCAGTGTATGGGAAATAAACTTCGAGCTTCCAGTTGCGTCGCCACTGGTTGGTTCGCTAGCATGCCGTTCCGTATTTGTATTACTGGCGGATCTCAAGAGGAGATGGGGTTGCTGTTCCTGTCGTGGTAATACACGGGAGAGAGGGCCAAGAGAGGGGTTCGAGGGGGTGATTGGGAGTCGAGGAGGTAATCGTAATGAGGTCCCAGTAGTCTCCCCTGTTGGATCTTTTTCTTTGGGATTTTGAATGGCTTTCTGGGTCGGGTATCTGGCATCTGTTGTTTCTGGAGTTTCGAGATTGGGGTCAAAAATAGGCATGCAACTAAATGGTTAATGGCAATAAATCCAACGAGGAATGGCGTGAAGATGGCTCAAACGCCAATGTGGTGACCTTCCATTGCCTGGCTGATGTCGTGATACATGCATCCTCCCGCGGTTTCCCGCAGAGGAAGTGGATGTGAACCGTCGGCAAGAGTATCCAGGGATGAGGGGACGAGGTGACGATCTGAGCATTGATGAGATAGATCTCTCGACTTGAACCACCATCCGCATCTGCTCAGGTGGAAGCACGGCTCTGCCCAGGCTGCTGTGCCTGACGCCACCCTTCAGTGTGACTCCTTGGCTCTGTTGACTTGTCTGGGCAGAGAAACGACTCCCGTCCTCACATGCAAAGAGGTGAACAGACGGTGGTGGTTGGAGTTGGACGTCGTCGTTCAAGCCGGCAAGCCAAGCCACCGAGGTGAGAGTGGACGATCAAGCGCTTGCCAGCTGCCCGTCCCGGCACGCAGCTGTCGAACATGTCCCCACTTTTCTCCAACACACCCCGCCAAAGCACACAAAAATTCCAGACATTTTGAGAATTCCCCTTTTGCCTCCCTCAACCATCGACGTTTGACGCAAAAAACCACACCTATAGAAGAAATTCTACTGGAAGACGGTCAAAATGTCCAAGATTACCGTCGGTAAGCACCCATCGCCCTCTCCAGCTCCCCAGACCCGTCAGCTAATTGATTCTCGCAGCCGGTGTGCGTCAGCATGTCGCTGATCTCCTCGAGTACAGCAACGAGACCAAGAAGCGCAACTTCCTCGAGACCGTCGAGTAAGAAGACCCCGAACCGCCCGACCAAAGAACCGAAATACTGACTCGAACCCGCCCGCAGGCTCCAAATCGGCCTCAAGAACTATGACCCCCAGCGTGACAAGCGTTTCTCGGGCACTGTCAAGCTCCCCACGGTCCCCCGCCCCGGCATGAGCATCTGCATCCTCGGTGACCAGCACGACATTGATCGTGCCAAGCACGGCGGTGTCGACGCCATGAGCGCCGACGATCTCAAGAAGCTCAACAAGAACAAGAAGCTCATCAAGAAGCTCGCGCGCAAGTACGATGCCTTCATCGCCTCCGACACCCTGATCAAGCAGATTCCCCGTCTGCTCGGCCCCGGTCTGTCCAAGGGTATGTTCTCCATCTCTCGGATTGCCATGAGCTCTCAAACTGACTCCCTGCAGCCGGCAAGTTCCCCACCCCCGTCTCGCACGCCGACGACCTCTCGGGCAAGATCACCGAGGTCAAGTCGACCATCAAGTTCCAGCTCAAGAAGGTTCTGTGCATGGGTGTCGCCGTCGGCAACGTCGGCATGGAGTCGGAGCAGCTGGTGGCCAACATCATGCTGTCGATCAACTACCTCGTCTCGCTCCTGAAGAAGGGCTGGCAGAACGTTGGTAGCCTGACCATCAAGGCTACCATGTCGCCCCCCAAGCGCCTGTACTAAGCGGTGTCGTGTGGTGTTGATTGACTTCTTCAACTGCCGACACTGCGGGGCATAGATACGATGAACAAATGAATCTACGTATGCTCCGAACTGAGATTGTCTGATGTGACTTGTGATGATGATTCTGGCTACGGCTGTGACAATTGGACGTGACTGGCATTATTGACCTCGACAGAAGCATGGGGTCGAGGTATGAACAAATTGTAGATTCTCTCATTATTACCGAAGACGATGTGAGGTCATCTTGACTGGCGACTGGGACCATCTCTGCCGCCCTGGACAGCTCAGCCCATGGTCTAGACATGCTGAATCTCAGAAACCTGAGGGGTGCAGTCTCAGTGACGTCCAAATGTGCCAATCGAACGAGAAACGCAAGTTGGTCATGTTCGGACTGTAGACATCCATGAATGCATCTCTGTTGGTTGGAAAGTTCCAACGCTCTCGCCGAGGCCAGCAGCGATGTGACCGAGCACGAGGCGCTCATGACGAAGCATGTCCAATTTTGCATCACACAGCTCAACGTGCGAACATCGTCGACGAGCAGCAGTATCGCAAGAGACGAAGCAATGCAGAAAGCTGACAAGTTCAAAATCAGACAAATGTCAAGATCGCAGGTGATGGACGAGTCCAAACCGCGAAAGCATCACGAGTCCCGCCAGCGAAAATCTCTTCACCAGACTGGAAACTGCCCGCCCAGCACAAACGGCACCAGACAGCGCAAAAATATATTATTTTCAAGACAAAGAAATGTCGAGACCATCCCACACCGCGAACCTCTAGAGTCGTCGTCCGCAGCATATTTGTTAAGGGAAGGATGGCCACATTACTGTGGGAGGCCGGGAACGGAGGAAGACCCATCGTGACGCGCGAGGAACGCGCGCCAGAGTAACCCTCAGCAAGCCACATTCGTGGAGCCGCCCGAGGAACCGCGCCGTCCTGACCTCCCCGCCGCTTCACGTGGCGGTGTAGCGGAGGGGGGGAGAGGCAGACGCGATTCCTTGCTGAGGAGAAAAGGAAAAGGGAGAGGAGGAAGGGGAGGCGGGAGGGGGAATTTATATGCGGTCGTGGGCGCTGGGGCCATCCGGTGGTGTGGGGTGCACGGGTTTTTTGGGTGGGGGTGGGGTGGGGGAGGGAGGGGGATGGTGATTGGGTGGTGGCGATAAGGAAAGATTATCCACCGGTTGATGGACGACCTGGCGATTGAGTGATGCTTCCCAGCAACTGACGGCAGGCATTGTCGCGAATTTCTTCCTCGAACGAACAGCCGCCGCGATACCGCAACCTCACCTCACCACTCCCAATCCCGCCGACTTCGAAACCTCCTCACCACCGGGACCTTCTTCCCCTCCCCACCGCCACCATGACAACACCCACACCCCCCTCCCCGTCAACACAACCACAACCACCGCCATCTCCAACCACACCCACCACGACCACCCCCCCCTCCGACACCCCCTCCCCCCAGCCCCAACGCCTCCCCAACTTCCTCCCCAACGACCCCGCCCGCACCAACTACGACCCCACCGCCCCCTGGTGGCTCAACTACTTCCGCATCCTCACGGGCACCGTAACCCGCGAAGGCCTCGAGCACTACCGCGAGGACCGCTTCGCGATCCACGAAGCGCGGGACTGCGCGCGCTGCGAAAAGTACCGCGACTACGCCCTATCCTGGTCCCCCACCGTCCGGTTCCTCCGCGAAAAGGTCGAGGCGCTCGGCGGGCGGCTGGACGCCTCCAACATCGTGTGCCGGCGGTGCCCGGGGCGGGTGGCGACGGACGGGAGCGTGGCGCGGCAGGCGGGGGGGTTTAGTCCGTCGCACGGGATTTTGTTGTGTGCGAATGCGGTCAAGAGTCAGGGGCACTTGGAGGATACGCTGGCGCATGAGATGGTGCATGCGTGGGATCATTTGCGGTGGAAGGTGGATTGGAAGGGGGGGAGGGATTTGAGGCATTCGGCTTGTACCGAGGTGAGTTTCTGCTCTGCGTGACTTGGTGGGGGGGGTTGTGCTGACGTTGAATGGCAGATCCGCGCGTCGATGCTCAGTGGCGAGTGCAGGTGGACGAGGGAGGCGTTTACACGGGGGAATTGGACCGTGACGCAGCAGTTCCAGGATTGTGTGCGCAAGAGGGCGATACAGTCCGTCATGGCGCGGCCGGCGTGCAAGGACGACGGGCATGCCACGCGGGTGGTCGACGAGGTGTGGGACTCGTGCTATGCGGACAAGAGGCCGTTTGAGGATGTATATCGGTGAGGTTGGGGGGGTATCATTGCTGTAGGAATATTGTACACATGTGCATGGACTCCAGGCGTAAAAACAGAATTCACTCCTCTTGGACATGTACGAATATGCTTCATTCCATTCGCTGGCTAGGAATCACCCCGTGGCCCGCTCATACGACCCCCACAGATGCAGCCTCGCAATAATTATCCCAGGTTCCCATCGTATCCAAGTCGCTCAGCCCCTAAACGCCGCCCAAGATAATAGTACAAAACGCCGGCAGTATGCTTCGTCGATTCATGCATCGTGCTTCTTCCTCACTTGCTCCCCCTCTCGCGGTTGGCAGCGCGTTCCCCCTTGACGCAGTGCTTGATGATCCAGGGGTGCGTTTGCACCTCCTCGAGAGGCAGGCGCTTCTCGGGATCAAGAACCAGGAGCTGGATGGTTGTTAGCATGAGTCCAACAGTGTCCGATGGAGGGGAGTACACACCTTCTTGATGAGATCCTTGGCCTCCTTGCTCACCCACTCGGGGATCTGCATGTCGGCCCGGGCTATCCTCTTTTGCGTCATGATGGGCGTGTCCTCAAACGGCGCCTCGCCGACCAAAAACTCGTACGTCAACACGCCCAGGCTCCACAGGTCCACCTTTTCATTGTACCAGTTGTCCTTGGACCCCGACTTGATCATCTCTGGCGGCAGGTAGTCGAGGGTGCCGCACAGCGTGGCGCGGCGGTTGTTGGGGGCGTGCACGCTCCAGCCAAAGTCGGAAATCTTGATCTCGCCGTGGATGCCCATCAGGATGTTCTCGGGCTTGATGTCGCGGTGGATGACGTGCTTGCGGTGCAGATACCGCAGGGCCGAGGCCATCTGGGCAATGTACTGGGCCGCCTTCCACTCGGGGAAGCGGTTCTCCTTGCGCAGGTGCTTGTACAGCTCGCCCTTGCCGGCGAACTCGAGTATCAAAAAGATGCGCTTGCTGTCGTGGAAGTGCCCGTACAGCTTGAGGATGTTGGGGTGGCGCAGGTTGCTCTGGATCTCAATCTCGCGCCGCACTTGCTTCTCGACGCCCGAGCCGTGCTGCAGCTCGGACTTGTAGAGAACCTTGAGCGCGCAGATGAAGTTGCTCGTCCGCTCGCGCGCCAGGTACACGCGCCCGAACTTGCCCTTGCCGAGGGGGCGGCCGATCTCAAACATGCCGAGGTGGAATTGTTTGGGGGTGAGGGGCTGGTCGACGTAGGAGGCGGATTTCCGTTCGACGACGCTGAGCTCGTCTGTGCTGCCGCGCGACGAGGCGGCGGTCTTCTTGCCCGGGGATGTGGGTTCCTTCCATTGGGCGGCTTGGGATTTTACCGAGGCGGCGGCGGCGGCGGAGTTTTGGGATTGGAGGGCGACCTTGAAGAGGTTTGGCCTCGAGGTGCTGTGCGACAGCTGTGTTGTTGTGACGACAGACTGGGAGACACTGTTAGATTGGAAGTAATGGGGAGACAGGGGGAATGCATCGCACCTTTGACTTTTGGTACAGTCTGCTCTCGCTGGGCTCCCTTTCGTCGTTGACCGACAGGCTCTCAAAGGTGGCCTCGAGAGTTCGAGACGCCATCTTGTCGGTTCGCGACCGCGCGCAGGAAGAGGATGGTGAGGGATGCAGGTGCTGGAGGGTGATGGTAGGGAATTCACTCCGTCGAGTGCGCAGAGGTCGACAGGAAGTGTCGGCAAGGTCGTCGTTCTTGGTTGTCGCAATTGGAGGTTGTGGTGTGGTGGATGTGATGGGGTTGTTCTTATTTAGGTACCGCACACGGCGTTGCCTAGCAACGGCATAGTGGGTCCCCCTCCCCTCACCGCTCCGGGTTTCGTCCCAGGGTTATCCGTACAACCACTCACATAACCCTGAATCTTGAAACCTGCATTCCATCGACAACAGTGATGACAACCCAACCAAAGTTGAACCCGATTCTCGGTTGAGGATGAACCTATCTACATTATTGGCTTTATTTGTGCATGTTCTGGTAGTCACAATGGGTCATGTGCCATCTCCCACGGGCATGTCCACCAGCGCTGCAGGATGCTTGCTCTGTCTGCCTCTTCCTCAATTGAGCATTGAGAAACTCAGTCTCGGTCGATGTATTATGACATCTGTCATATCTGATTTTTCGGCGCCATTGTCCTGGTCCATGTCAGTTCGTAGTGTGTCAGAGGTGTACAATCCAGCCCTGGTTTGTTTGTTAGCGCGAGACATGCGAGGTACTAGCCAAGGCCAGAAACCGTTCAATAGAGGCCTGAGTGATGGAACTGAACGCCCATTTCCCTGCCGACCAGGCCCTGAATTCAGAACTGGAGGCGTCTACTCTTCTCATGTAGGTATCGCTTCCTTGGCAAGAGGTCTCACGCTAACAAACAAACCAGGGCTGGAGTGTACCGACCAGACGGGAAGAGCCGATCTCCAACTCAAACCAGGCACGCCGATCTATACCCCACCTCCAATTGCCGCTCTCTTCCTGCCCCGCCAAATAAACCTTGAACTCAACCACGAACTTCACCATCGACGGCAACTTCCCCCAGCGACGCCATTTCCACCCTCTCCTATTATCCACCCCAGCGTCGTCTCCGACCGTAATCCCGCCCCTCGCGACAACCTCACCCCAAACCAACCGACCGGCGACCGACGCCCCGCGAACCTCCTCCCCCTCAACCACCCCGATCGTCGACCCCCAAACCCAACACCCCCGACCATCCCCGACCGCAAAAATGACCTCCCTCCCCACCATCTCCTCCCCCGACGCCCCCTACCCCTCCCCCGCCTCCGCAACCCTCACCCACCCAGCCCCCCCCTTCCTCATCACCACGCGCAAGCTGCCCATCCTCAAATCTGGCCCCATCGACGCCCTCTCCGCCCGCCTCTCCGGCCTTCCCATCCCCGAGATGATCTTCGGCGATAACCTCGTCTCCATCACGCACACTCCCACCCAATGGTCGCTCTCCTTCTCCGCCGAGCCGGCCCTCGCCCGCGTCGACGCCACAGGCGCCAACATGCTCCGCGTAGCCTACGCCTCCTCCTGGTCCTCGTCGCGCGAGGCGAGCGGGACGGTCGCCGAGGTGGTCAAGGCTTACGACTGGAGCTATTCGACCGACTACAAGGGCAGCGAGGCGCTAGGGACGGGTGGGGAGGGTTTATCCCCCTCCTCCGACGAGATCCCCGTCGAGTTGCTGAAGCGGCGCGACCCGATTCTGTTCCACGACGAGGTGGTGCTGTACGAGAGCGAGCTGGACGATAACGGCATCAGTCTGCTCAGCGTCAAGGTGCGGGTGATGGAGAAGCGGATGCTGTTGCTGTGCCGGCAGTATATGCGGCTGGACGAGGTGCTGGCGCGGGTGCGGGACACGCGGGTGTATGTGGACTTTGGGGAGGAGAGGGTGGTGAGGGAGTATACGGCGAGGGAGGGGGGGTGGGAGGGGTTGAAGCATGTGAGTGTTCTCTTCTGGCGGGTTTACGGGGGTTGGGATGGTGACTGACGTGACGCAGGCGCTGATGATGACGGGCGTCCCGCCTGATGGTGTCCCCGTGGCGCTGAGGGACTCGAACCAGGTTGCTGCGTTGATTCCGGTCGTGGAGACCTATAGGGACAGTGTGTGCTTCAAGAAGGCGGCGTAGCGCGCGGTGGTGCTGTTGAGGCAGTCTTTCTTGGTTCGGAAGAGCGAAGGGAGATCAGAAATGGCGTTCGGGATTTTGGCATCATTGATATACGGCGAATGGAGTTTGGGGAGCAAAATCTGAAGGAGGCAGCGATACCAATGTTTGCCGGTTCAGGATCCGGAATGAACTGAGAATTTCAGAGGAGAGTCAGAATCCCTTCTTTTGGTGCTGTGTAACCACGGCGGCACCCCGATACAGTTAAATAAGGGGTAAAAGCGTACCCTTCGCGGCATATAGTCGCCAAGGAGGTCGGGAGGCATTCATATGTTGACTTGAGCCAACACCATTGCAGGCCAATACAAGAACCGGGAAGGATACTGTTTCATCTCCATGCTCCCAATCAAATATACAAAAAGAACCCCCCCCCCCTAAATATCCAACGCACACTCAACCACTCCCTCCATATCCAACCCTTACTTGTCCAAGACACCCCCTAAAGCTTATGCCTCTTCTTCCCATCCCTCACCTTCAAAAACTCCTCCTGCGGCACCCCACTAACAAACCTCTCCAGCCCCGCGAGCACCTCCTTGACCCCTTGGCCTTCCATCACCTCCCTCTCCGGCCCCCTAATCAACTCCTTAATCCCCAACAAACTCTCCCCAACCAAATGCTCCCCCAACCGCTCCTCCACCTCCCCCAGCACCGCCCTCTCAAACCCCTCATCCCCCTCCACCTCCCGCCCCTCAAACACCTTATTCACAAACCCCGTCTGCACCAGCTCCCCCAGCGAGATGCGCTTGCTCATAATCAGCGCCTCGTTGGCCTTGGCCACGCCCAGGCGCTGCACCAGCGCGCGGCTGGCGCCGCCCTCGGCGACGAGGCCGAGGGACGAGAACGGGGTCAGGAGGAAGGTGGAGGGGCCGCGGGCGTAGACGAAGTCGGCGTGGGCGATGAGCGCGGCCGAGAGGCCGATGGCCGGGCCGTTGAGGGCTGCGACGAGGATCTTGGGGTGCGAGTAGAAGGCTTGGGTGATGTTGAGGTTGTAGGCGACGAAGGAGCGGAGCCAGAGTTGGCGGGTGTCGGTGGTGTCGGGGGAGGAGGAGGTGAGGGTTGTGACGTCGGCGCCGCTGGGGGGGGGGGTTAGTTTGTTGTTTTGGATATGGGGGGTGGGGGGGGGGGGGTGGGGGACGTACGCTGAGAAATACCGGCCCTTGCCGATCAGCACGGTGATGAAGACCTCGTCGTGCGTGGCCACCTCGCGGAGGGCTTGGGACAGGTCGTAGTACTGCTGCTGGTTGAGGGCGTTGAGCTTCTGCGGGTTGTTGATGGTGATGACGGCGACGCGGCCGCGGTAGTCGACGCTGATGACGGACGGGGAGGCGGCCATGGTGACGGTATCAATTGGGACTGGACTACGACGAGGCGGCGGTGCTACGCGAGGAGAGGAAAGGGGGTCACGGTTCACAGCTACACATGGCGACGGTTTTGGTGATGTATGTCGCGTGTAAAACGATAGCCGGGTCCTGAGGGGGACGAAACCCCACGTTTTGGGGCCATGCCTCGGCTGTCCCTGACTCTCCCCGCACGCCCGCCCGCTCGCTCGCATCTTGTCCTCGATCCGGATCGGGGTTGGAGGCGGACAGACCGGGGGTGGCCGGCCGGTGGCTAGGGTGGTCGCCGTACCTCGGTGCTCACGGTCAACGTCGGACGAGGAGCACCGGGTCGTCCAGGTCCTCACAGTGGGTGCATGATCCGTCCGGCGTTGGGGAGTGGACATGTCGGAGATGCTTCCATGGCCGTTGGAATGTCAAGGGACGCCCGAACCGCCCCCAAACCGATGAGGGACGGAACAGCGGGAGACTGAATCTTCAAGCCATGGCAGAGGGAGGACCAAAGCGGCAGGTCCATGTCGATTCGCCCGTCTCGTCGGAAGCGATGCGATCCCCCTCTCCCAGATGCAGCGGGCCACTGCGTCTTCTAGAATGTAGAACATGACCGGCCGCATCAGACGTCGGCGACCAGTCCGCGTCGGGGACTTTGACCCCCTCGCGACGGGCGTGGTGTCTGCACTCTGCAGCGCCCACACACCAACACCACCGTCCACAGACGCACAAACACACACATACACACACGATGTGAGGAGGTGACGGACGACGGGGCTCGTAGCTCTGAGGACTCGGAGACGGAGAATGCCACTGACACTGACCACGCGAGACGGCACCCAGCAATCGCGATTGTGTCAGACGAGAAGAGAACCATGGTCCAGGCCATCCGCCAAGTCCCGAGGGCCGACATGGCCCGCGAGGCGAGTGCAACAAACAACAACGGGCCATCGAGCTGTGCTGCCTCTCTGCTCGCGGTCGTTGGAGGGTCAGGAAGTGCCGATGATGTCGGACATGGCCCGGGAGCCAAAAGGGCTGCTGCTGCTGCTGGCCGGCGACATGGAGGAGGGGGAGGCGGACGGCAGGCAGGCAGGCAGACCGACCCGTCACCGGCACCCCAAGGGCAAGGGGCTGCACGAACACGCTGGCCCGCCGCCCGCCCCTCTCATGCCATGCGACCGACTGCATGCAACGATGCCAAGGAGCGTGGTTGAGGTTGCAACTTGCGGTGGACGTCGGGGTCGGGGGTCGGGGGTCGGACTCGGACGTCGGACGGGCCAGGTCGCACTGGGGGACCTTGCACCTTCTTGGGAGGGAGACATGTCCGGTGGGATGGGAGTCGAAGAGGTCAAGAGGATATCTCGAGATGGGTGTTTGGTGGGTGAGGGAGGCATTTCGTGCAGACTTGTCGCCCGCCAGGTTGGGACCAAACTTGGGATTCTCTCGAGGTACCCGTGGACCCCTGTCGTAACAGATTGACCAGACGAACTCTTGATGCTGGGACCAGCTGGGTCTGAGCGCAACCCCTCGAGTCTCGACGACTTCCGACTTGTCCTCGGGAGTCGGGAGTCGACAGTTGAAGGAACCGTCCCGGGACCTCACCTCGACCATCCATGGTCCCCCGAGCCAACAATAGATGGATGGTCACAAAATACTCTGTACCTACAGGACATACCATGAAAAAGAAGGTGTCATGGTCATGTTGTTGGACCTTGGGAACCTCCTCGGTTCCAATCGCGGGTGAAATTGGAAAAAGAGTCTGCAATGAAAAAGTAACAGATCCAGGCCTTGCAAGGTTGGAGGCGACCACTGTTCGGTCCCAATCTGCCCCTCCCCCCCCTCCCTGGACAGGAAATACATCGAGTGCAAGCCAAGGCCATGTCTCTTGAGATGGAATCCCAGAACCCCAAGGTGTCCAAACCCCCAAGAGAAATGGGACAAAAATATACAGTTATGCCACATGTACATGTACCGTAGACTTTCGCAAAGTTGAACAATAAGCCCTGTCGTCTTTTGCCCCAGTTTTCAGCAAGGCTCCCCAATCAGATCCAGTGGCGGCGCACAGGGCCTCTTGAGTGACAGGGAGGAATGGCACACGCGAGATACTGACCACTGACGGAGGTTGACGCCCTGGCCTTGGTCAAGCCTTGGTCGAGCCTTGGAGAAGAAATTTACTGCAAAAAAAAAGGTGTGGCATTGCTCAAAAACCGCTAGACTCTTGGCCCTGCACAAGAGTGAATGGGAGCGCTCGGATTGGCCGTACAGAGCAGGGTCTTATTGTTCAACTTTGCGGAAGTCTACGGTAGTCCATACATGTCCAGTTCATCCAGATTGAATGTTGTTCAAAGGCAGAAAAGGCAGACACCTTCACCTCCCATCTACAGCTACGCGAGGTGCTGTATCTCTTTTTTTGTATGGCCCCTCCCGGATCTGCACGGACCAACAACGGCAGCATCTGGGGACGGGACCTCCACCCATTTTCTGCTGCACTCCAGTGACCAGTCTCCAGTCCCGTCCCAGCGCCCACAGCACCACCAACGCCCAGCGCCCAGCACCCCTTCGGTTGCGTCTTTTACCTCTGGGGCCTGGTGTTCACAGTTCCGTCCTCTGCCAAAAAATAGTCGGGCGAATTGCAACCTGCCAGGCTCATTTCTCAACCACACGCGCCGAACCATCCATCAACCACTCACGTCGCCCATCGACACTCCGGCCCTCGCTCCCTCACCCTCACCCGGGCCATCCTTCACCAAGAGAGAAGCGCCCACCGACGGCGTGTACAACAACGGGCACTGCACCGCACCCACTGCACCGCGTGCGACTGCGACTGCGACTCTCTCTCTCTCTCCCCTTCCAACAACGGCCTCGCCCGGTTCCGCCGCCAGCACGCCCACGAACACACTCCTTTGACCCTCAAAGACCCCCGCGACCCCCGTTTTATTCCACACCGATACCCCGACGCGAGCGACGCCGACCACGACCACAACCACGACCACCCCGTCGAGCGACGACACGACTCCGAGGCTGGATGGCGACTGGGTCGGGCATGATCTAGCCGTCCCTGGTCCCGCGTCATCGCCGCTCGCCGCTCTCCGCTCGCTACCCACAACATGCTAATGACACAGACGCCTCTGTCGGCACTCCACGTTCAGAATACTGCGTCCTCCTACTCCTCCTCGTCGGCCTCCTCCGCCGCGCACCCCCAATCCAAATCCTCCTCCGCGTCGGCATCCCTGGCCGACCGCGGCACCTACACCCCCTTCTTCTCCAGCTCCAGCTCCAGCGCCGCCGCTATGAACGGTATCGCCGCAGCCCCCCCAGCCGGCACCATGTACGTGCGCGCCCTCTACGACTACGAGGCCGACGACAGGACCAGCCTGAGCTTCCACGAAGGCGACATCATCCAGGTCATCACCCAGCTCGAGAGCGGCTGGTGGGACGGAGTCATCAACGGCGTCCGCGGCTGGTTTCCCAGCAACTACTGCCAGACCATCCACGGCCCCGACGAGACCCCCGACGCCGGCGAGAATGGCGACAATGACCACCTCGACGACGACATGGACGAGCAAGATCTCTACGACGAGAGTTTCGATGATGACGACGGCTCCGACCAAGACGATGTCGAGGGTCTTCCCATGGAGGGGACCGACGGGGACAGGTCACGGGCCGACTTCTGGATTCCGCAAGCCACCCCCGACGGCCGACTATTTTACTACAACACCATGACGGGCGAGAGCAGCATGGAACTGCCGCTCGAGTCGCCCTCCTCCATGTCCGAGACGGGCCCGCGCGACCGCATGAACGTCAACATGCCCGAACGCACGAGGCCGCCACCCGAGATCATGGCAAGGGGCTTGATGCAGGACGAAGGGGACGAGTCGGATGTTAACTCGGCGTCCGAGCTGGAAGGGGAGGCTCTCATGAATGCCTCGCGCGGCTCATTGGTAAGGAGACGATGGACCCGTCAAGCCCCCCTTCCCGAGTCGGAAGCTTACCTCACGTCGCCGCAGCCTGTCCGCCGCAACACGCCTGGCGATGGACTTTCCCCCTCCGTGTCCATGGACTCGATCAACGGACAGTCGCCCGTAGCACGGGTCCGCGCCGACACCTTCCCCACCAATAACTTTAGCAGGGAGACCCCCATGATAGCCTCCGCCACCTCCTTCACCAGCGCCGCCTTTAGCCTCCCCAACGCCGCCTCCATCCCCCGCTCCTTCTTCGACGACGGCACCACCCCGCCCCTGACATGGCTTCGGCTGGTCACCAACATGAAGAAGGCGATCGACCGATACCGCGATGCCGTCGCCGCTGAGAACCGGTCCGAGTACGTAGCGCGCGCAGAAGATATATCCGACCACCTCCGCCTGCTCCTTGCGGCCGGGTCCGGCACCACCGACAACCACTCGGGCCAGCCGTCCATCATCTCTACCAACAAGGCCCTCTATCCTCACTTCCGGGACATGATGTCCAAATTCTCCAAGCTCGTCATCTCGTCCCACATTGCCGCCGCCGACTGGCCTAATGCGGAGTCGGTGCAAAAGTGCCAGGTCGAAGCCGAGGGCGTCCTCGCTGGCGTCTATAGCTACGTCGAGGTGGCGCGCCAGCAGCGGGGCGAGGACATTCCGCGACTGTTTCCGGGGTTCGTCATTGGGTCCAACACTGGCGGGAGTTGGCAGAACAACGGGCTGGGCCCCCGCGACCCTATCGCCTCCAACTTCCTCGAAGACGAGGAGGGCACGACAGAACCAACCGCCTACCTGGACGGGAAGCTCCTGGAGAGGCTCGACGAGCAAAAGCGAATGCTGGTCTTTAGCATCAGGGAGCTCGACAAGCACCTGACATTCTCGGAAACGTCCATCACGCCCAGGAAGCACGAGGTTCTCGGGAACGCCGTCTGCGGCGCCGGAAGCAAGGTGCTGGAGATCTTTAAGCCCTGGATCGCCATGATCGAATCGATCGATCTTTCCTCGCTGGAAAACAGCTTCAAGACACCACCCTTGAATGATTTCCACATCAGCAAGCAGAGCTTGTACGATAACATCTCTGACCTGGTGCTGGGCTGCCAGGCTGTCTCCGGACCTCTTGCGGACGAGTGGTCCGAGGTCAGGGGACCGGCGCTTGCCGAGCGCTTGGAATATGTAAAGACATGCGCAAAGGCCCTTGAGACCAATGCTTCGCACATCGGCTTCGTGCTGCAGCTCCTCTCGGATCAGGTGCAGATCAACTTGTCGCAGCAGCCCGACCCGCGGCAACGCATGGACATGCCCCAGCCGGTGAGGAGGGACACGATGCCTTACGAGCGGGCACACATGCGCACCGAGTCCAGAGGTCTCCTCGCCAGACCCGGACTGCCCATGTCGCAATCCTTCAACGAGGGCGAGCTTGTGGCGCCGTCGAGCTACTCTCGAAAGGGGGACCCTTCTAAGATGAAGCGGTTCTTCGGAGAAGACCCGTCGCCACTGGTCGCAGCCCAAGCAGCACCGATCGATGACACGCCCGACTTTCTCCGTCTGGACTACGAAAAGGATCTGTCTTGGGATCTCAAGACGCCTCAACCTACCGTCAAGGGTGGTTCGCTTTTGGCACTGGTGGAGCAGCTGACGAGGCACGACAAGCTGGACGCCAACTTCAACAACACTTTCCTCCTCACCTATCGGTCCTTCACCACGGCCCGGGAGCTCTTTGAGCTGCTGGTCAAGAGATTCAGCATCCAGCCGCCAGACGGGCTGACGCTGACCGAGGCCGAGCAGTGGAGGGACGGAAAGCAAAAGTTGATCCGGTTCCGGGTGGTTAATATCCTCAAGAGTTGGTTCGACAACTTCTGGATGGAAGACATGACGGACGACACGAAGCAGCTGATGCGCGACGTGTACAACTTTGCCAAGGACACGGTCAAGTCGACCGAAACCCCCGGCTCGGCTCCGTTGATGGCAGTTCTGGACCAGCGGCTCAGCGGCAAGGAGGCCAGCCGCCGCCAGATGGTGCAGACCATCTTTTCGCAAAACACGCCGGCGCCCATCATGCCCAAGAACATGAAGAAGCTCAAGTTTCTCGACATTGACGTCATTGAGTTTGCGCGCCAGCTCACCATTATCGAGTCGAGGCTGTATGGCAAGATCAAGGCCACCGAGTGCCTCAACAAGACGTGGCAAAAGAAGGTGGGAGAGGGGGAGCCCGAGCCGGCGCCAAACGTCAAGGCCCTGATTCTGCACTCGAACCAAATGACCAACTGGGTCGCCGAGATGATTCTCATGCAGACGGACGTGAGGAAGCGAGTCGTTGTCATTAAGCACTTTGTGGCAGTCGCAGACGTAAGTTCTTTTGTGGGTTGGTTGAAAGGCTGGATAACTGACATGAGCACAGAAATGCCGAGGGCTTAACAACTTTTCCACGCTGACATCCATCATCTCGGCGTTGGGGACGGCCCCGATTGCGCGGCTGAAGCGGACGTGGGATCAAGTCCCGGCGCGCATCCAAGCCACGCTCGAGACGATGCGGAAGTTGATGGCCAGCACCAAGAACTTTGGCGAGTACAGAGACGCGCTGCACGTCGCGAACCCGCCCTGTATTCCCTTCTTTGGTAAGTTCCTTTCCTAAACGTCTTTGGTTTGCAGCACTGACGTGAACCAGGTGTCTACCTCACGGATCTCACGTTTATCGAGGACGGCATCCCCTCGATCATCAAAAAGACCAACCTCATCAACTTTGCCAAGCGAGCCAAGACGGCCGAGGTGATTCGCGACATTCAGCAATACCAGAATGTGGCCTACTCGCTGCAGCCCGTGCCCGAGCTCCAGGACTACATCCTGAGCAACATGTCGGCGGCCGGCGACGTGCACGAGATGTACGACAAGAGTCTGCAGATAGAGCCGCGCGAGAGGGAGGACGAGAAGATTGTGAGGTATGTAACGCTGCGCTTTTGATCCGAGATGTACTTGCTCACATTGTTACAGAGTCCTGGCGGAATCCGGCTTCCTTTGAGGGGTCCACCCCTGATTATCACAACACGGTCAACGAGCCCTCGAGGAGAGCATCCGATGACGAATTTTTGACGAATATCCCGAGACCCATGACGACACACTTTTTTTGGCGATTGACGAGACGACGGCGTATCAGTTGCCACGATACAAATCTTTAATGCCACCGAGGCAATATTTAGACTACCCTTTCGGCGAAGTGGAGGAAGGAGGCCAACAAAACCCTACATCATACCATACCCCAGCCCGGGTCCGATTTCATCGACGGACGGGAATCCAGACAACTCCCACCTGGAATCACGTCGAGGAGAGAAGAGAGCATGAAGGCGGAAGAGACGAGCGGATGGGGGGCTTTGAAGTTCCAACAATGGCGGAAGAATACCACAGACGAGCAGCAGCAGCCAGGGATGGCGGGTCTGACACCCCCCACCCAATCTACCCTACCTCAATACCTACCTATATTCCCATACCCAACAACCCTTGACGCGCGCGCACACACACACTTGAACTTTTCGCGTATATTAGTCCTGGAGGCAGACTGCGGGAGGGGAAGACGGGAAGACGGGCAGGCAGGCGGACGGGCGAGGTGATGCAGAGATATCCATGGGGCAGGGGAATGAATGGCGGGCGGCGGCGGGGGGATAAAATGGGGAAGAGGGGAAAGGTGGTGGTCAATGGAATATGAGATGAGATGAGTTGAGTTCCGAATCTGCATGAAGTGTATGGGATCTGAGCTGAGCGAGCTGGGCTGTCTGTCTATCTGTGTCTGTGTGTTGTCTTGGGAAGATCTTGGGGGTTGGGAGTCAATGTACCTGTCCATCCGTCTGCTTCGGGGGAGGGGAGTTTCGGGGGGGGGGGGGGTCTATTGGGCAGCAGCAGCAGCAGCAGCAGCAGCGGCAGCGGAGATGGAAATACGGATGTTTTAAGAGAGTACCTACCTGGTGAAGAAGGAAAAAAGACACTCAAAGAACCCCCCGCGCTTCCCCCTGGCCCGGACAGCAGCGGGAGCGGGAGCAAGTGTAGTCTGGTGGTCTGTTGGTCTGGTGGTCTGTTGGTCTGGTGGTCTGGTGGTCTGTCGGGTGGGCATAGTTGGCGTCTAGCAGGAGGCAGGCAGGCAGCGTCTCGGATACCTACCCTACCTACCCTAGTCTTTTTTGGTGTTTGGGGCGTGGGGCTAGGGAATTAACTGGAATTGATTTTGTTCACATCGTGCTGGCTCTCTTGGTCTGATTACTGTGTATTGATGTGGTGACTGGTGGTGATGGACCATGGTGGTGATGGTGGATGTGACTGTATGTGGTGTAGTGTCCGGGATGGCATGTTTATGTGCTCGTGCGTGTCTGTCTGGTCGGGGGCCGTCGTCTGCCACTGGAACTGCTGTAGTGATGAAGACGACAGCGAGGGGCGCGGGATGGGCGAAGGTGTGAGATACCGGGGTATCTACTTGATGTTTGAACCAAGGGGGGGAATTCTCTATCGTTATATTTCAGGGGCGGTCTTTGGGCGCCCCTGACTCGGGATATACGACAACAGCGCCTTGCGAGTTGCGACATGACTGAGAGGAGGAAGTTGCACCCAACCAAACGGAACCTGCGAAAACAAAAAAAGATGGAATGAAGGAACCGACAAAAGATTTGACGTCAGGCTGACGATAAAGTCTCAGAAAAAGACAAAAAAGTGAATTTGCCCAGTAACAGGATTGAACTGTTGACCTTCGCATACCATGTATTGCCTTTGCAGGCGATATTAGTACGACGCTCTAACCAGCTGAGCTAACCGGGCGATGGTTGGCTGTTGTTGAAGTTGCATGCCGATAATTGGGTCTAAGAGTGATTTGACGTGGGGTATTGTATGTCAATTCAACGAACATGTCACTGGGATGGGACGATGGATGGGGTGAAATGTCGGTCACGTTTAGTGGGAGGTGGGAATCTTTCTTTCCTATGGGCAGGAGGTGGGGGTGCTCGAGAATGGCACGTAGTATTTGTTGCGCAAGCACTCTGAATTTCGAAGGAGGAGTATACCTCCCGGAATCAATCGAGATTTTCAGAAGGGAGTCAGAGTCCCTTCTCGACGCTATGGACGATAGAAAATGTCCCAAACATCACACCGATACCGAAAAACACCAGGCCCTTCAACACCACCAAGCCATGACGCCTAAACTTCCTTTCCACCCGTGGGTAGTCCGACATCCCCAATCCACCGGCCACGCCCGAACCCAAAATAGCCACCAAAAAGTACCTTGTCCCATCCCAGTCTCAAATCCCATCTGCCCTCCCAATTCCAAAAGCACAACTCCCCTTACACAGCCACCTCAATCTGAGAAGCCACCTCCACCTGAGAAGCCACCTCCACCTGAGACCCCCCCTCAGCCTGAGACCCCCCCTCCCCCTCCCCCTCCGGCGGCATCACCCCATCACTAGACGGCGCCACCTCCTCAAACGACAACTCCCACCGATCCACCTCCTGAAACTTCCTCGCCGCCCTCTTCAGCTCCTCCCCCATCCTCTCCACCATCACCTGGCTCGACTCGGTATCATCCCCCTCATCGCCCAGCACGCTCCCCAGCTCCACCCCCTCCCCCTCTTCGTCCTCGGCATTCTCCTTGTCCGAGCTCACCCCATACGTCCGCCGCGCCTGCTTCTTCTTCTTCTTCTCCGCCGCGACCACCGCGGCCGCGGCCGCAGCAGCAGCCGCCTTCTTGGCCTTGGCGGTGCGGTTCGTCGCCGCCGTCTGCGCGAGCGTGGGCCCGCCGCGCCGACGACGTTTGGCGGTGGCGACGTACGAGAGTTCGTCGTCCTCGGGGTTGGCCTCGTCCGAGTCCTCTGCGCTGTCAATGTCGAACGGGTCGTTGGCCCGGGGCGCCTTTTTGTTCTTCTGCCTGCGGCGGGGGAGCAGGGCGGTCAGGTCGGCGGTGGTGAGCTTGACGGGCTTGGGAGGGGCGGCGGGCTTGCGCTTGGCCTTTGCCTTTGTGGCGGAGCGGGTGGCGCCGTAGTTGGGGGAGTGCGTGAGCGAGGGCGGGGAGGAGAGGTCGGAGGAGAGGTCGGCTTCCAGTTCGGGGGTTTTGGCCGGTGCGCGGGCGCCGTGCTTCTTGGTGCGGTGGAGGTCCCAGGCGGGCAGGGCAACTGGGCTGCTGCCGCCGGAGCTGCTGGCCGGGGGGGCGTTGAAGGGGTCGTCGTCTCTGTCTGGCGTGGAGAGGAGGTTTTGTGCGTTCCGGAGGAGAGAGGGAGTTCCGGGAGGGGTGCTTTCCACCTCGATGGACTGCTGGATGACCGCTTCTTCTTCTTCGCCGTCGGGGGTGACCTCTTCATCGCCGTCGGGGGAGAGAGCAACCCGCTTTTCACGGCCACCCTGGTCTTCGAGGGACTTGCGCTTCCGGGATGGCAGGCTGGGAGACCGCTCTACTTCAATCTCTTCCTGCCGCCCAGATTGCCGCTTGCTGCCCAGCGGAGTCGACTCGCCCTCGGGTCCAGAGTCATCGCCCATCAAGCTGCCATACTCAGACGCACGCGACGGTGGCCGCTGGGCACGCTCCTTCTGCGCAGTCCCGAGAATACTCGGCTCCCTCTGACGGCGCTTGAACCGCCCGAGGTTGAGATGCGACGTGGCACTCGGCGTGTTGGCTCCCCTGCTGCTTGGGCGAATGGGTGCGTCATCCCTCCCCACAATGCTAGACTGTCGTGGCCGTCGGCGAAACATGTTCATATTGAACGACGAGGTATCCGTCGCCCGCGAATTGTGAGCCATCTGCGTGTCATCCCGGCTATCGTCCAAGCTGTCGTCCAAATTCCCAAAGGACTCGCCGTCCAGATCCAGCCCCGACACATCCGTCAGGCGTGGCGGACGCGAGCCGACTGCCATCGAGGCAGACTCCCTACGGCTGTTCTCGACGTGGGGGCTCGGCTCGTTGTCTTGGGTGGCGGGAATGACAGCAGAGGTGGAGGTAAGGTTGTCGAGTTGGTTGAGGGCGTCATTCTCTCTGCTCTTGGCGGCCTCGAGCATCTTGGCTTGCTCCGAGTCGACGGGCTGCACATGCGAACGTCCCTCCTGCTCGGCGAGGACCGACAGGTTGGCCTCGACGCGCTTTTTCCTCCGCTCCTTTTCCCGGTCGCTGACGTCGTAGATGTCGCTGCTGGCTGCGCGGGATATTTGTGATGCGGGCTTCACTGGCTTTGTGACGGGAGGCGGTGTGGTGGAAGACTGGGCGGCGGGCCGCGAGGCAACTCGCGATCGCTTGGGTCGAGGCATTTCGCGTGTCGGTTGCTGGAATTGAGAGCAGATGTATTTGTGGCGGTGACACTGGATATCAATATACTGGCCGGTTCGGGTTGTGGATAGCGAAGAGTGGGCCGGTGTAGGTGTCGATGAGGATTGGGACGAAATCTTCCGAGGTGGTGGGTTTTGTGGTTGAGGGGAGGAGAGACGCGTCGAAAGCCACAACAGTTGGAGAGCTCAGAAATCTCGGCAACGCGTCTCGATCAAAGCTGCGGGGGTGGGAGGATTGGGGGCGGGGTGGCCTGTGCTTTTGAGCTCGGGCAGGGGTCCAACACTGTGGGGAATTCGAGGGTACAAGTCGAGGAGTAACGTCCACTGCTTCCCATTCCTCTCACAAGTGACAACGATGGCAAAAGTTGTTTTACTCGAGGTTTGTATAGAATATCATTGCCAAGAAAACAATAAATACCCGTTTCCCTCGAGAAAACCCAGCAGTAGCAGCATCCCGTCCTCGGCCTCGTCGAGGCTCACATGCATCTGAATCTATACAGTGCCCAATTGCGGGGAGTGACACTTGCACAACAGGCCCCGGTGCACCACCGACGTCACCACCACTGCAGTTCCAAACCGAGCTCGAATCTCGAATCTCGAGTCAACTCCAAGTCTCACTTCCTCAATAACAACAACAACCATACCCTTTCCTTTCAATACACGTGTAGAAACCCGCCTCTGCCCAAGCAACAATGTTCAACCCCCTCCTCACCCGCCAAACCGCCCGGGCGGCCTGCCGGACGGCCTTCCGACGCAGCGCCCTCCCCTTTGGCCTCAGCTCCGGCCTTCTCCTCGCCCACCAGCAGCACGCTCAACCAATGCGACTCGACGCCGCCCCCGCGGCCTCGAGGCACTATGCCAGTGCCGGGCCTCCTGTCGTTACCACAGCCCCGGCGCAGAAGGAGCGTCTCACCATGGACCAGTTCATCAGACAGTTGACGGCGGGGAGCATGACGGGTGTGTGCCCTGGGCATTGTATGCATCGACTTTGCTGACTGGGATAGGCTTCATCACCGGTCTCATTGTCAGCGTCTTTTCCAAGCTGTTGGTGCCGCTCATAGGCCTTGGTATTGTGTTGACACAGGTATGCATCGCTCGCACCTTTAGGGGCATATGTACCTCGCTGACACCCCAGGTCGCCGCCCACTACGGCATCAACATTGTTGAGCACCTGAGGAAGAAAAAGATTCAGAACTCGCGCATTCTTTCGGCACTGCGAGGCTATCCCACCTTCACAGTCGTCTTTGGCACCACCTTCTTCCTGTCGTCCTTCTGCTCCTTCTAATGGATGCTCCCCCCAAGCCACGCGGCCACCACCCCCCAAAGGGTTTACCGGACAACTACCTCCCGTTTATCACCTCCGAAGTATCGCTGCCTCCCTGATGCATCCGATGAGAAACCCGGCCCCGCCTAGAACGGCTGCGTCTCCCGCCTCAACCACGCCAGCGTCAACTCGTCGCCCTCAAAGTAGCTCTCTGTATTGGCGACGATCTCCTTGCTCGAGTTGTTCAGCCACTGCTTCTCCTCGGGCGTCAACAGGCTCTCGTCGATGAGTTTACGGCAGTAGGGGACCATGGTGACGTGCTCGAAGCCGAGGTACGGCCTGTCTCCGAAGCGGTGCTCCGTCTCCACCTCGCGCACAATCACCATGTTCTCGATGCGGATGCCAAAGGCACCATCTTCATAGTAGCCGGGTTCGTTGGAAATCACATTGCCCGCAGCGAGGGGCACGTCGATGTAATGCTTCCGCGTGCCAATGCCAATGGGTCCCTCGTGAACGTTCAAGTACGAGCCCACGCCGTGGCCGGTTCCGTGGCGGTAGTCCAACCCTGCTTTCTGTTTTTCACGTCAGTCTAGGGCAAATGGGAATTTGTGGACTGCTTACCCAGAGAAACTGGCGCGCCAGGGCGTCAAGGGCGTAGCCGGTGGTTCCCTTGGGGAAGACAGCCATGTCCAGCGCCATGTTGCCCTTGAGGACAAGTGTGTACGCCTTCTTTTCCGCCTCGGTGGGAGTCCCGAAATGGAGGGTCCGCGTGGTATCCGTGGTTCCATCGAGATACTGACCGCCCGAGTCGCAGAGATAGACTGCGTTGGGGTCGATCACGGAGCAGTTTCCGGGCTCGGGCTTGTAATGAATCACGGCGGCACTGTCGAGTGTCAGCATGCAATTCCTCCCGATTTCTCCGTGCTGATGCCAGGCCACGACTTACTTGGCTCCCGTCGAGGAGATGGTGTCAAACGAGAGTCCAACAAAGTCCTTGTGCTTGCCGCGAATGGCCTCGAGCTTGTCCGCGGCCTCGACCTCGTCAATGACAGCCTTCTTGTTGATCAGCTGATCCTCGAGCCACGCAAAGAACTCGATCAAAGCGGCGCCGTCCCGGATGTGGCAGTTGCGCATGCCGTTCAGCTCGGTATCGTTCTTGACGGCCTTGGCATCGCCGATGGGAGTTCGGATCTCGTCGACAAACGTCTCACCTCCCAGTGCCAGCTTCAATGCCCACGACGCCTTGGTCGAGATGAGGTACTTGATCGGCGTCGCCGACGATTCCCCGTTGACCTGACCCCAGGCCTGGCCCGCCAGGACCTTGCTGTCGGCAAAGAGCTCGTCGTAGGGCTTGACGTCGACCTTGTTCTCCTTGAGGTAGCTCTGGCACTCGTCGCTCAGCTTGGACGAGTCGACGTAGAGCGTGGCCGAGTCGGGGGTGACGATGGCGTACGAGAAGAAGACGGGGTTGTAGTTGATGTCGCTGCCGCGGAGATTGAAGAGCCAGGCGATGTCGTCCAGCAGAGACACGACAAAGGCCGACGCCTTTTTCTTCTCGAGCTCCTTGCGCAGGTCGACGAGCTTGGTCGCCGTGTCGGTGCCCGAGTACTTGGTCGGGAGCAGGACGATGGGGCCGCTGGGGCGGGCTGGCCTGTCGGATCCCCAGACGATGTCGACCAGGTTGTCCGAGACGGCCTCGAGACCCTTGCCTCCGCGCTTCTTGATGGTTTCGTCCAGCTTCTTGGCGATGCCGGGGGCGATGAGCGTGGGGTCGACGCCGACCGTCTTGCCGCCGTCCGACTCTCCGGCGGCCCAGTCCTGCCAGGTGGGGACGTCGGGCAGGCCCGTCTTGAGCAGGTACCAGTTGCTGTCGAGCTGCTTGGCGGCCTGGTTGAAGTAGCGGCCGTCCGTGGCGAGGGTAGCCTTGTCCAGCGTGATGACGGCGGTGCCGGCGGAGCCGCTGAAGCCCGAAATAAACTCGCGACGGCCATCGCACTCGGCAATGTACTCGGACGAGTGGGCGTCCTCAGAGGGCGCAACTGTCAACAGCCGATACGTGCATTAGCGACCTGCATATGGGAGTTGAAGGGGGCCGGATCGGGATCGGGATGGCATCTGTGGTACATGTACGTACCGTAGATGTCGACGTTGCGCTCCTTCATGAGGGCCCGCAGGGCGGCGAGACGACTGCTGGTGTCGACCGTCATGACTTGGTCCGGGTGTGCCGAGGTTGAGAAGGGGTTCCTTCTAATGTGGTGAGGAAATGGGGGGGTGGAAGGGGGTGGAGGGGTAGCTCGAGCTGCGGGTCGTGTTCGAGAGGAGCTCGCAGCCAGAGTTCGAACCGGGGAAACAAAGGCGGCCAGGGAGGGTCGAGACCATATATACCGCATGAGGAACAAGGCAACGGGGCAACTGGCACAATACACCGAACACACGCAGCTTCCAATCTTGCAGCAGTAGCTCCCGTTGCAAAGTGATAAGTGATGGGCTTTTGGAGAGCTAGGGGCCGGTCATGGACGGCAAAGAGCGGCCCCCCCTGGAGATTTGCACCACTGGGACAACCCCGCCAAAGGTGCCCCTGTTGAGGTGGGCGAGGTGGGGGGCGGGGGGCTCTGGGCTGCACCTTGCAGGGGGCCGAAAGAGGCAAGTCTCACTGTAAATACTTTTGGTCAGAGTGCCCGTTTGACCGTGAGCCTTGCCGGGCTGCCCTTCTGACGCCTCGTTTGAGTGAGAGAGGAGGGTGAGACATGGTAAATAATATATAAAGTGGCCCAAAGATGGCCCAAAGATGGCCCAAAGATGGGGGTGTGATATTTTGTGCTTCCATGATCTGATCCAGGGCTTTTCATCCCCCCAAGTCCAGACAGAAGCCAGATGATGGAAGGAGTGTTCCCAAGAATATCCACGCCATGAATTTGAACATTGGAACAAAGAATACAATAGAACGGACAGGCTCCAAAAGAACAGCCCCTTCCTTGCAAACAGGCACGGCTACCTGCAGTGGCGTTCTTGGCTGCGTGGATGGAAAGAGTTTACGGCTTTCAGCAGCTGGTCCACCATGCTTTGCCCGATTGTACCTGTACCTGACCTGAACTGAAGAGCGCACCTCCATGACAAGACCCAGGACATGGAAAAAGTCAAACAAATCCAGATCAAAAGAAATCCCGTCAAAATAATACCGACTAAAGACATGAGATATCCCCCCAGGTTCTCATCTCCAATATAGTGACCGTTGTGGCCGAGTCATTGCATCCAGGTATATGTCCTCGGGCTGCTGGAAATCCCAACCCGCCCACTTCAGCTTTGGGTTTTTGACTCCTGCAACACCGAACCGACCATCGCAATTCACCCAACAACCCATCCCATACACAGTTCCCGGGCCGGAATCAGAGCAAACGACAGGCAGAGAACTCACAAGCCACGGCCATGGATCCATTACCGGAGCCGAAAAGCCTCGAGGAGGTGCAGGGGGTAGGCAGAGCAGACCTTTGCAGACGTCGTCGTTTGACCGTCGCTGTTCTCTGTTCCTGTCCGATGTCCGCTAACCTCACCACCCCCCCATGACACAGTGGATTCGCGCACTCTACCAGCCCAACCCCCCCCAGACCATCGCCGTCCTCGAAAAGGCCCTCCAGAGACTCCAGACCTCGGACGAGGGGTGGCAGCTGGCCACGAGCCTGATGCCCAGCCCCGACAGCAATATCAAGTTCTTTGCTGCCCTCACCCTCATCGTCAAGCTCAACCGAGACAGGTTCGTTCACTTCACCTCATCCATCAATGATCAGATGTACTTGTGTAACTCACTCCGGAAAGCGTAAAACTGTCCGAAGATGACGCCAAGGGACTGCTCGAGGTCACCATAGGATGGCTCCTCCAGTCCCTAAACGACGGCACCCCCAACTTCGTCCTCAAGAAGATCTGCACAGTCTTGGTCACGCACTTTATCTACTTTTCCCATTACTGGCCCAAGTGTGTCCGCCAGCTCCTCTACTGCCTGGACCTCAACCGCAGTGCCCCTTTCGAGGCTCTTGACGAGTCGCTGGACACAGGCCTCCTCGTGGGCAGCCTGGACCCAAGAAAAACTTGGGTCGCCATCCAGTTTGCGAATGCCCTCGTCGAAGAGGTCGCCAAGACCGATCTCAACTCTTCAAAGTAGTACGTCTGCAACTCCCCAGTGAGGCCCGGACGGGCCTGTCTGTTGCTGACTCCCTAACCCCGTCCAGTCTAGAGATCCACAACCGCTTGACGAGCAATGCCACGGATGTCACCTATCTCATCGCCCGTGGCCTCAACCAACCTCTGGAATACGGCGAGGCATCCTTGCGGTGCTACCAGGCATGGATTCTGTATGCCCAGCGCGCGTCTGCCACCAACGAGAAGCTCATCACGCCGCTGCGAAGCCTAGTCGAGCCGGCCGTACAATGTTTCGCCACTCAAGCTCTCTTCCAGGAAACAGCCGGGCTCTTCAGTGACATTCTGGAGAACTACTCTGGCTTCTTTACCGAATCCCACTATCGCATGCTGTTCGAGCTCTTTCAGACCCCGTGGGCCGAGCAACACTACCAAGAGCTTCTGGAGGACACGATGGACCAAGACGGCATGTCATTTGGCCTCTTGATGCTGGCCTACGCAGACGCCAGAGTCCAGGACCTCATGACCAGCAACGACAAGGGCTCAATAGCCTTTTTGGATCGCATGGCCGGGCTTCTCAATGCCAAAGGCTATCTCGTCGCCGAGGACGCCATCTTCGTCCCTGCTCTCGAATTCTGGTGCACCTTTATAGAGACTATGACGGATACCGCCTACAGCGACGCCGAAGAGCCGAAACCATGGAGGCGAGCAGCTGACCAGCATGTTATGAACGTCGTTGGCAGTTGTCTGAAGAAGATCCAATGGCCACCGGCCGACATTTTCTCTCAATGGGACTCGTCCGACCGACAAGCCTTCTCTGAAGCCCGAAAAGACGTGGCCGACTTGCTTCAGTCCGTCTTCACATTAGAGGGCGTGTCCCTCGTCTCCAACATTGTCAACATGATATCACAGTCCTTCCAGAACGAGTCCTGGTCCGAGATGGAAGCATATCTCTTCTGTCTCAGCGCCCTCTCGGACTGTACTTCGGACGAGCACAGATTTGACGACGAGCTGAGAAAAGTGTTCTCGGCCCCCTTTTTCGATCTCCTTGGCGGGTCTCGCGGCCAAATGCCACTTCGCCTTCGCAAAACTGGGCTGACCCTGATCGAGCGGTACTGCGAGTATTTTGAGAGACACTCGGAGTTTCTTCCCCATGCCATCAACCTTCTATTCTCGGCGGTAGGGGAGACGGGCATCGGGCATCTCTCGGCAAGGTCGATAGCAACGCTCTGCTCTTCGTGTCGCTCTCTGTTGACCGGTCAGGCCGGCGCATTCATCGGACAGTATCAAGCCATCCGCAACAGCAACAGCGTACTGGACTCCATCTCCGAAGAGAGAATTGTACTCGCCATTTCGTCCATCATACAGGCCATACCCCAGGAAGACGAGAGGCTCGCCATGTTCAACGAACTCTTCAGGTTCGTCAAGGAGGATGTCGCGCGCGCTGTGCAGCTCAAAGCGCAGCCCGAGATCCTCAACCTATCGGACCCCAATTTTGCCAGAGGGTTGGTGAGTGTGGGCGATGTACAGCTCTCGCTGCCCCCAGACGAGATTGCTCTCCAGATTGCTCTCAGAGCGCTGGCAAACCTCAACAATATGGCCAAGGGCATGCAAGACACCAAAGATCACATCATTGACCTGGACGCAGAGCCTCGCCCAGTCTCCAGACAAGGCCGGCTTGTGGGCACACAGGCTGAGATTGCCCAGCTGGTCACCGAGGCCCAAAGAGCCTTCCCCAACAGCGGCGAAGCCGTGGAAACAATCTGCAGCATCTTCCGCGCCGGCTTCTCCGAGTCTGAGCCCGGGCCCTTTGTTTTCCCCCCAGAGGTTGTCGCCGACTTCATCACCTCCCAGTCCATCCAGACCCCGAGGGTGGGAACCCTCCTCAGCACCACCTGCTCATTCGTCGGTTCGCTCTATCGCGGTCCTCGCGCCATGGTACCTCAACTTCTCGCCCAAGTCCTCCCCTGGGCCGTATCTCTGCTCCAGGCTCTCCCAGGCCAGTGCCCCCAAACAGCCCCTTGAAAGCCAAACCACTAACCCCCCCGCAGAACCCGAAAGCGACACCGAAATCACCCAAAACGGCATCATCCTCGTCGACAAGATCCTCCCCAAATACCCCTCGGTCCTCTTCTCCCTCCCCCCTCCCCAACTCGAATTCTTCTTCCTCTTCACCCTCCGCGTCCTCAACGGGCGGGAACCCCTCCCCAAAGGCGCCGCCGCCGAGTTCTGGGTAAGCCCCCTTCCCCCCCTTCCCCTGACCCAACTCCAACCCACTAACCCGCAACAGAGCGACTTCCTCTCCCTCAAACCCGCTACCACAGACGACCCCTCCCTCTCCCAAACCATCGCCCAGGCCATGACCACGCTCGGCCCGCTCTTCTGCCGCGCCCTCGTGCACAACATCGGCGGCAACGCGTCGCGCTCCGAGCTCGACAAGCTGGCGGAGCCGCTGAAGAAGCTGGTGACGCAGCAGCCGGGGGCACAGGGGTGGCTGCAGCGGGCGCTGGAGGAGGACGGGTTCCCTGGGGGGGAGAGGGTGTCGAGGGGGGAGAGGGGGGTGTTTTTGAAGAGGGTTATGGCGTGAGTTGTTCTTCCTGGATTGTTTGGTGTGCCTTGCTGACATGACTGGGACAGGCTACGAGGCTCGAGGCAGACGAATGCAGTGGTCAAGGAGTTTTGGCTGGCGTGTAGGGGGTCGAACTTTATGTATGTTTCATAGGTTGGCAGGGGGGGAGGTGGATGTGGGATGAAGGGTTACCGGTGTGGCTGGAACTTGTTGGACGGACGTGGTCTGGTCTGTCTGGGAAGGGCTTTGTTGGTGTCGTGTAGTTGATTATGTGTGCCTCTTGGGCAGGACGAGGGGGCAAGGATTCGTCGGTTTTTAGGGGATGGCGTGTTGACAATAGAACATGATGATACTGCAACCAGTTGCTATGATGGCCCGGCGACTTTATTCGGAGCTTCCTGGCTGGGGAGGTTGGATGTCTCCATTCCTTTTGGGTTACTATACGGATACGACCGATTGCAGTTCAGAACTTCAGATAGCACGCATGATTCGCAGCTTTTTGTCCGGTCTGTCTCACGAGTAGAGGGTGGTATTTTCCATCTCGTCTCGTCTCGTCATGACAATGTTGTTTTTGGTGTAGTAGTGATTTGTTATTATTATAGTGGTGAGGCTATCGATACATGCCGGAGTATGAGGGGAGGTATTCCGTCCGCCCAGTGCTATTGATACACACCCCTTCCTTTCCAGTTTCCGTCCGTAGCCATTTCATTACCCGGTAGGTAAAAGATTGCCCCGTACTAACATGCCCGCCAGCCCGGATCTGTGACCCGTATGCACATATCCCAGTCGAAACCCCCATCCATCCATCCATATCTACCTGTACCTGTAGTAATCCCCATGTCCCATTTCCCAATGCCCGTCCAGTCCCAACGCCAACACCACCGGCAATCTAAAAATCACCCACCACAACCCATAGTCATACAACTCCAATTCAAGCCCGCCCTCCCCCACCACCACCGCCCATCATCCCAAACCACCGCCCATCCACCCCCTCCCCGTCATCGTCGTCAAACCCCCCCTCCCCTGACATCATCCCCCCAAAGATCGCAGGGTCCATCACGTCCCCCACGTCCCCCCCGTCGGCACCGTCCCACCCCCCGGCCATCCCCATCCCCGCCTGGAATAGCCCGATGTCAAGCATCCCGGCGCCGGTACCGCCGAGGGACGACTCGCCAAATAGGAAGTCGTCATTGGCGATAGTGCCGGTGGTGGTGCCAGCAAAGTCGTGGTGGACGTGTACGGCAGGGGTCGTCGATGATGTCGTGCCGGCGCCGGTGCCGGTGCCGGTGGTATTCGTCAGCGGCGACGGCGTGGACAGCGAGGGTGTGCTCGCGCGGTGCGGGAGGTTTGTCGTCGTAGTCGGGCAGGGAATGGTCGGCCAGATGTTACTCGGCGGGCGCGACGGGCGCGGGTCGGGGTCCGTCCGCCGCCTCTTGGCCCCCGCCGCCGCCCCTCCCCCGGTTCCGGTGTCGGGGTGGTCATCCGTCGAGATGATGCGTCCGCAGACGCTTGTCCCCGGGGGTCCGCCGGCCCACGGAAGGATGTCGCCTGCCGGCTTGTCGAGGGGCAGACGCCCGGGGAGCGGGGGCAGGGGCTTGGAGCGGACCGAGACCGAGGTGCGCGCGAGCAGGGGGATGTTGTAGCCGCACGTCTCGGGGGTCTTGGGGGGCGGCAGGTTGATGTACCAGCCGATGCCGTTGTGCTCGAGGTCGAGGACGAGGTGGTTGAAGTAGGCGCGCGTGGTGGCGTGGTCGCGGCCGATGGTGTCCATGTAGCCGACGAGGAACTCGAGGTCGGCGACGGCGGCGGGCGGCAGGGGGGAGGGTTCCTCCCTGGCCTGCGACATGAGCACGGCGGCGGCGCAGTAGATGGAGAGCACGATGATGGGGCCCTTGAGCTTCCAGGGGACCCTGGGGCGGTCCGAGGCGCGGAGGATCGAGATGATCTCGCGCGCGGCCGTGGCGCACCGCGCGCGGCTGAAGGCCTTGGAGTGCGCGGGGAGGTGGTGCTTGTCGATCTTGTCGCAGGCGGCCGAGTGCAGGCTGATGACGGCCGAGTGGAGGTTGAGGTTCTGGTGCACGGCGTTGACCTCGCGGAGGTACTTGGGGAGGCGGAAGCGCTCGGGGAGGAACATGAAGGCGTTGGAGAGGATGGTGTCGAGCTCGCGGTGGCGTTTCCAGAAGGGGCCGTTTTCCGGGTCGTCGGGCCGGTCGTCGGGCCGAGGACGGTAGACGTGCTTGAGGAGCTTGCCGAAGATGTAGCAGGTTATTATGGCGCCGGAGAAGGTGGAGTATTGCGTGAACTTGAAGGCGTCTTGGAGGGTGGTGGTCTCCTCCTTTTCGCCGCTTGTGAATGCCTCTTCAGACGCGGGGAGATGGGTGGTGATCTGGTACGGATTAGCGGTGGTCCAGCGAGATATGTCAAAGTTGACATCACGGAACATTACTCGCCTGGGTCGTATCGATCAGAGCCGGCCATCCAGTGCTGATGGATCCGTGGGAATCCATGCAATAGGCGGCCCAGAACACTCTCCTCCGCTGCTCCAGCTCGGCCCAGTTCTTTGGAGGACTCAACGTCGGCGCAATGGGAGATTCTTCCTCGTTGGGGTTGTCCAGCAGATGGAGCCCCATGATGGTGACCAGTTTGACAGTCCGTGCCGAGCTCATGGCGGCCCTCGTAAAGTTGGCACAACATGCTTCGCTGGTGGCGACCAAGGCCCAGGCTTGTGCGTGGTACAAGGTCAGGAAGTGCTCTCCCTGCCCCTTGAGCTCATCGGCCTCCAGGTATTGGCGAGCTCTGCGGTAGAAGGCATCGTGATAAATGCCGTACTTTTCGTGTTGAAAGGCAGCCAGTGCCCAGAGCGCGTACTGGAGGCTCATAGGGGGGCGCATATGCGCGGGCGAGTAAAAGGCACTGAGGTAGCTGTGCTTGTGAACGATTGGGATAAAGTGCTGTTGGTTGTTGAAGAATGTCTGGTGGCTGCGGCATGTATATCAGTACCGCACGCAGCGAGAGCAAGCACTTGGTCTTACAGTTCTTCAATCATCTCAAAGGGCGGCAAGCTCTCGAATCGCCCGAGGCCAAACAGGGCATTTCCCGGCAACTCAACCTCGGGGGCGAAGAGTGGTTGCTGTTGCCGGCCCGGGTTGAGGAAGAAACGGGGAAGAGGCCGTTTGGGCGAGCCGCCGCCAAAGACGGGCGAGACACTGGGAGACCCAGGCTCGGATGGCGAGTTGTTGTCGGCAGCTGCATCGCTAGACTTTCTGCTGGCCGACTCGGTAGCGTGCTTCAGGAATCCCTCGACTTGTGCTACATGGAGGTTAGTGCTTGGTGACAAGAACAGGCATTTGTGGGGGGCACATACCAAGTCGTTCTTCGAGCTCCTTGACATTTCTCCGCTTAAAGGCTGGTTTTCTCCGGGCCTCGGGGTAGACGCACTCGGAGTTGATCCTGGAACAGCGGGAGCAGGCGGGCTTGAGTCTGTCACCTGAATCCGCGTATAAGTTAGCCGAACAACACCGGGAGGCCGGAGGTCGGGGACAGCGGGCTTGGCGCTGACGGGATTGGGGGGCGACATGGCGGAAGGTCGACCTACATTTCAATTTTCGGCTCCGGCACGTGGTGCAGGCCAACGGCTCACACGCGGCGGCATCTCCACCGCCCGAATTCTCGGATGGGACGTCGTCGGGGGACAACGACATGGAGTTTCGGCGAGGCGAAGGGTGTCGCGGACACTCCAATGGCACGAAGACTGGTATTGACTGACTGGCGAGACCGAGGCCGAACTCCGAGGGGCGAGAGGATACGAATTACAAGACGGAGAGAGGGATGAGACAGCCCGGACCAACAGGTGTGCAACGGTCCGGGAGGCGATATCGTATTATCTCCCCGTGCTCGCTTTGGATCCCCAACGACACGGCATCAGTGCCGTGTGGGCATCGGCGGTCGGAGACAAGGCGGCCATGATGCCGCGTCTTCGCGGACTGTGGCTTGGTGGGCCTTGTTGGGGGGTGATCTCGGTCTTCTTGGGCGGGCGGTCTTTGGGCCGACTGCCGAGCGGGATTTGGTTAAGAGGCTACCCTCTGGCCGTGTCAGAAAGCGTGAGATTCCAGGTCAGTTTTCAGTATTCCCCGCCTGGAAAAATAAGAGTTGGTCAGCTGCCCGCGAGGCATGCTGTGGCACGACAGTCGAGGGAAACGGGCAAGTTCCGGCGTGGTGGTGTGGTGGGTGGTCGAGAGGGTGCCAAGTCCTGCGTTATCAGATGCATCTGAGAAGAGTCTGGGGAAAGTTCCGGCCTGAGTCACGAAAACCGGAAGCGGAAGAGGGATGGAAACCTCCACGCAATCCCTCGCATTCGAATCCTATCAGCGCCCGGAGCGCTGGTGTGACTCAGCCGGGAACGTGGGCGCTTCTCTTGTTGGGCTCGGCGAAACACGGAGTTTACGCGGCGGAGGGGCGTGGCCGCCGACCGCAGGACGGTACAACCCCGTGCTTACCAATTCGTCATCTTCAATATCGACATGGACAATCTGTTGAGTTGAGAAGTCAATCCAGAAGGACAAGGCTCCCAAGGCAGCAAGGTTACGTACAGCTGGAGAGGGATGCCTTCCTGTCCATCTCAGTCAAGCCGGCCCCAGCTCCAGATGTTGAGACCGACCTTGGTCCCTTCGACAACGGGCAGCCCAGCATGCCACGTCTCCTGAAACCCCTTTCCACTGCCGTCGGACCGAAAATTCTCCCAGTAGACGGCGTTGCCAGGCACTGGTTTGAAAGTGATACCCTCTGAGTTATCGTTCGGGCAGTCGATGAAAGCATACCACCTTGGATCCGACTTGAAGGTCAGGAAAGGAAAATGGGTTCCTCCCCCCTCGAGTGTCCCGTCGGCGTCGTCCACCCAGACCATAAAGGAGCTCACTCTGCCCCATCCGCCATGGGCCCTGCTCCAGTCAAAGTGGTGGTTGTAATGGCCACTGGGTCCGTAGCGCTGCACACGAAGCTTCTCCAGCCAGACTTGGTCCCGCCAGCCCTGGATGGACCGGGCTCGGTCCTCGATGCATCGCACCGTGTCGGTCCGAGGGATGACGGCTACTTCCGAGTCCCGGACGGTGGCATCACGGTGGACCGACTCGCCGCCGTCGTGGGTGACGGTAGAGGGCTCGTAGATAGGGGCGCTGGAACTGGTCAGAGAGAGTGCCAGGAACATGATGACTCGATGAGTAGGTCTGGTAACACACCTGATCTCCAACAGGTGGTGCCGTTCCTCTAGGGCCAAAAAGTTCTCAATGTACAGCACCAAGGGCTCCCTCGAGAAAATATGGACCTTGTAGCCATCAGGCTCGCAAGTCTTGGTCTCGTTGGGATTCTCCAGGGCGAGTAGGTCCTCATTCAATGGTGGGCGGGTGGTTCGGAGGATGCGTGGCGGGCCTGGTGAGAGCATCTGCATCAGGGGGTTGTAGAAGAAAAGAATACAGGCCAAGAGGCCGACAATGTAGGAGAACATGTCTTTTTTTTGGTTTCCCCTTGAATCTTCAAGGTCGAATGATTGTTACATCGCGTCGATGGCAAGATGCTGGGCAAAGGTCTGCAGCTGGTGGAGAGGTGTCAAGGTGAGCTCGGCCGGGAAAACCGGAGAGTTTTCTTTTTTTGGTGGAACGCATGACGATGATGCAACAGGGCGGAAAGATGCCTGGAAGCCTGGAAGTCCAGGGGGTGGGATATTCCCCGGGCCCTTTCTTCCAGCACACCCCAAGACATTCAAACAGGCAAAGAATTGCCATCATTGCCGAATGCAAGAAGTGTAAGTGTAAGAAGGGGAACAAGTAAATTGTAGTTTCTCGGCCTCTTCTCCTGATCGCCAAGAAAACTTGTTTACTTTCCATCCCAATGCAATGGCGACGAGAGGGAGCTCTGTGTGTGTCCTTGCTAAATTCCAATAAGTCTATTCATTAGCATCAACAGGGCCCGCTGGCCTAATGGTAAGGCGTCACATTTCGGTTCCTTGAATCCTCTGTGAAGATTGTGCGTTCGAGCCGCACGTGGGTCGTTGATTTCTTTTTTGCCCATATCCATTCAGTCGTATTCTCGACAGATTTTCTCTCTGACCAGAACACTTTTTTTTATCCCTATCGCTTGCTTGGTGAGGGCATCTCGGCAGAATATAAGCCAGCCGCTGCCATGGCGCCGGTTGGTGCCGAACGTTGTTTGCAGGAATGGTTCCAGGCTTGTATCCCCCGAAATACAGGCCTCCAAGGCACTGGACGCTGGGCGGGAACTGGGCAGCCAAGCCGCCCCCACTGCGGCGCCTGAATTCTTCAGCGGCTCTTGGAACCTGAATGCAACGTCCTTCATCTTCCCGTTTGGAAATTGCATCCTGCACCATCGCCAGATCACGATCACGATCAAGATGCTCCAATGCGGATCGACCTTGAGGTCAGCAGGCCGAATCTGATCAGCGAGCCGACAGCCGGTGCTTTTATTATATTTCTTCCTGCAGCGTCCCATCCGGCGCAAATGCCTTCCCCGGATTCTCAACGCCAGCTTCCCGGCTCGACGACGACGACGACGACATGGGCATTGGTCCTCCATGCAGGAACACTGGGGAAACCGGGCTCCCAACGGCATTGTCCGATCAAATGACCACTGCCACTTTCCCTTCTCGGTGCCCCGGGACGCCGTGCTCCAGGCCCGGAGCCGACCTCCCGCGCCGCTTCGGGTCTAGCTCACGGCTTCCCGGGAGGCTCTGCCCCGGAACGTGGGCCACCTCCAACGGTTCTGGATCCCGCTGCTACCCTCCCCGGCCGCCGTCTTGCCGTTGTTCCTGCGTCTCTTGAGCATGGCAGCGTGGGGTCCGTCTTGGGAGCAGCTAACAAGGTTGAGTGCCGGTACTATAGTGTCTTATCACTGGTAGCGCTTGGTTGATATCTCGCTACCGTCTGCTTTGATATTTCCATGGCCACGGTTTCCCGGTCTGGCCTTGAGTTCTCCTCCCTTTGTTATACCACTGGGAAGAGAAGATATGGAATAGAAACTCGGGCCTTCAAGGTTCCCCAGTCCCGGTCACCAAGTGCTTGCTTCGACCCGGTTCCTACTCACAGTAGATCCATCTCCCCTGGCCTCGTGCCCCCCCTTCATCGCCATGACAGCCCGCCTGTCCCGACGCGACGCGGTGCCATCCTCCGCTTGCAACCACAGGCCGCAATCCCCAGAGATTCGCCGCAAGCTTGGCTTCGCCTGGCGCCCGCCTGGTTGGACAAGCTCGCCTCCTCCCCGGATGGCGCCCTGCGGTATCATCAAGCGTAATGACGGTCAGGCCTGCCGTTGCTCCCGACACGGGGCATCACTGTCGAGCTCGTCTTCTCGCGCCGCTCCCTCCGTAGTACTACCCATCCTTGGAGGCGGGGCGCGCCTCGGGACTCGTGCTTGGGTTGCTATATCTAGCCGTCGCCAGGCCCTCTTCTCCTGTCCAGCAACCGACTGGCTGTCAACCGGGATTCGCCATTCTTTTCGTGCCCCGGAACAACCGCACAGGTTCGGTCGTCACTCGTTCTCGACACCATGAGGTACTCTTCCAAGTATCTCGGCGCCTTGGTGGCTGCCGCCTCGTGTAAGTCAAGCTTTGTGTGCGCATGGCCACCCACCACTGACACGACTCTCCAGTCCTGTCGCCTACTCTCGCCCAAGGGCCCGAGGCAGAGACCTTTACCGATGCGGAGACCGGCATCGTCTTCAACCGATGGGGTGTTCCCGCCGACAGCGGCAGGACCCAGGGTGGCTTCACCTTTGGTATGGCCTTGCCTGCTGATGCCCTGTCCGCGGATGCCAACGAGTTCATCGGCTACCTGGTTTGTTTGCCAGACCCCTTTTCACACCCTGCCCCAAACGCTAACAGACTCTAGGAATGCTCTTCCAAGGATGCTACCAGCACCGGTTGGTGCGGTGTCTCGATGGGCGGCCCCATGACCAACTCCCTCCTGATTACGGCCTATCCCCACGAAGACGAGATTTTCACTTCCCTCCGATACGCCAGCGGCTATGCCATGCCCGATGTGTACTCCGGCGACGCCACCGTGACCCAGATCACTTCGAGGGTCAACTCGACACACTTCACCCTCATCTTCCGGTGCCAGAACTGTCTGCAGTGGGACCACGAGGGCCGGGTTGGCGGTGCTGCCACCAGCGGCGGTTTCCTCGTTCTCGGCTGGGTCCAGGCCTTTGAGGCTCCTGGCAACCCGACCTGCCCTGACCAGATCGCCATTGGCCAGCACGACAATGGCATGGGCATCTTTGGCGCCGTCCTCAACGCCGATGCTGCCAACCCCAGCTACACTTCGTGGGCCGCTCTCGCCACCAAGACGCCCACCACCACCTGCGACGGGCCCGTCGAGACCGGCGTTGTCTCGGTCCCCGTGCCCACTGGGACAACCTTTGACTACGTCATCATCGGTGGCGGCGCCGGAGGAATTCCCCTCGCCGACAAGCTGAGCGAGTCCGGAAAGAGCGTGCTGCTCATCGAGAAGGGCCCGGCCTCCTCTGGCCGCTGGGGCGGCACTCTCAAGCCGACGTGGCTCGAGGGCACCAACCTGACGCGCTTCGACGTCCCCGGTCTCTGCAACCAGATCTGGGTCGACTCGGTCGGCATCGCCTGCACGGACACCGATCAGATGGCTGGCTGCGTTCTCGGCGGCGGTACCGCCGTCAACGCCGGTCTGTGGTTCAAGCCGTACGCCGTCGACTTCGACACCCTCTTCCCTGCCGAGTGGAAGGCCAACGACATGAAGCCCGCCATCGACCGCGTCTTCTCCCGCATCCCCGGATCCGACAAGCCCTCGATGGACGGCCAGCGGTACTACCAGGAGGGCTTCAACGCCCTCGCCGGCGGGCTGAAGAAGGCGGGCTGGAACCAGGTCACGGCCAACGACGCGCCCAACCAGAAGAACCGCACCTTCTCCCACAGCCCCTTCATGTTCTCGGGCGGCGAGCGCGGCGGACCCCTCGCCACCTACCTCGTCTCGGCCAGCCGCCGCAGCAACTTCAAGCTGTGGCTCAACACGTCGGTGAAGCGCGTCATCCGCCAGGGCGGCCACGTCACGGGCGTCGAGGTCGAGGCCTTCCGCGACGGCGGCTACCAGGGCGTCGTCGACCTCACCAGCATCACCGGCCGCGTCATCCTGTCGGCCGGCACCTTTGGCAGCGCCAAGATCCTCATGCGCAGCGGCATCGGCCCCAAGGACCAGCTCGACATCGTCAAGGCCTCCTCCGACGGCCCGACCATGATCCCCAGCGACGAGTGGATCAACCTCCCCGTCGGCTACAACCTCGACGACCACCTCAACGTAAGCCCCCTCCCCCCCCCCCCTTCCCCCCCCAACCACCCACTAACCCCCCATAGACCGACACAGTAATCACCCACCCCGACGTCAAATTCTACGACTTCTACTCCGCCTGGCGCGCCCCCATCCCGTCCGACGCCTCCCAGTACCTCACCTCGCGCGCCGGCATCCTCGCCCAAGCCGCGCCCAACATCGGCCCCATGTTCTGGGAAGAGATCAAGGGCGCCGACGGCCGCGTGCGCCAGCTGCAGTGGCAAGCGCGCGTCGAAGGGGCGCTCAACGTGCCCAACGGCCTCGCCATGACCATCTCGCAGTACCTCGGGCGCGCGACCTCGCGCGGCCGCATGACCATCACCCCGTCCCTCACCACCATCGTCTCGGACGTGCCCTACCTCAAGGACGCGCACGACCGCGCGGCCATCGTCCAGGGCTTGGCGAACGTGCAGTCGGCCCTCTCCGCGATCCCGGGCCTGGAGTGGCAGCACCCTGCCGCTAATGTGTCCGCGGCGGAGTACATTGATAACATGGTGGTGTCGTACTCGAACCGGCGGGCGAACCACTGGTGCGGGACGGCCAAGATGGGGCGGGATGATGGGCGACGGGACGGGGGGAGTGCCGTGGTGGATACGAATACAAAGGTGTATGGCACGGATAATCTGTTTGTGGTGGACGCGTCGATTTTCCCGGGCGTGGTGACGACGAATCCGTCGAGTTACATCGTCACGGTCGCGGAGCACGCGGCGCAGAAGATTCTGAAGCTCAAGGCGAACGCGGCGGTGCCGAGGTGGGGGCAGTGTGGCGGGCGGCAGTGGGAGGGGGGGTTTGTGTGCGCGGCGCCGTATAAGTGTGAGGTGGTGAATGAGTGGTATTCGCAGTGCCTTTAGGGCTTGACGGGTAGGGGGGAAGGTGGGGGGGGGGGGTGTATATATTCGGTGGCCGGCGTGGTCGGCGGTCGGTCTGAGATGCTGTACATACATGGCGAATTCCAAGTACATATTCCGTTTGTTCACTTTTTGGTTCTGGGTCCCCTGAGTGCTATCACCATGCTAAGTCAGAACTCAATCATGACCGGAATGGATGAATGCGAACCGAGATCCGAATCTTGCTGTTATGGTCCAGAAAAGGGGTACCCGTCTCCAAAAAAACAATAGGTCGTCAATCAACGCGTCGTCTCTTTGCACACCAGCTTGAAGCCGCATCAGGTGCTTGGTATTATTGATGTGTTCTGTTCAGCAAGATCTAGCTCGACCAACCTATCTAACCAAGTCTGCGAGCCGAGTCTTGTCCTTGCCTGGTATTATTTTGTCTATCAGATGGAAGCGGTCGTTGCTGGCCCGGCCGTCTAGCAATAGCAAGGGGGTATCCAGCGGCAGCAGTTCGAACAGCCAGTCCATTTCTCAGCACGTATGCGTCGCCGCCGCTCTAGCCATTGGCTCGCGCCATTTCGTTCTGGCCATCGGTTGGCGCGGTTGTATTCATTTCTCAATGTCACGGACCGGCTCTTAAAAAGCAAACACCTGGTCCTCGAGCTTGCTGACAGGGCGGGCCTTCTTGAAGCCGAGGCTCTCGGCGGTCTTCTTGAGACCGCTGACCATGGGCGGGGGACCGCAGAGGAGGAGCTTGACGTCGTCGGCGGGCTTGGGGAGCCATTTCTTCCCGGGGGGTTAGCACATTGCATGAGCGGAGAGGGGGGGAGACATACGCTAATCATCTCGGCCGTGACATAACCCACACCGCCGGTCCACCCCGCAGGCGGCTTGTCCAGCACGTAGTGCACGCGGATGCCCTTGTCCTCGGCGACGAGGGCGTCGAGGTCCTCCTTGAGCAGAATGTCCTGGGGCGTGACGTTGGCAAAGATGAGGTCGACCTGGGTGGTGTCGCCGGCGGCGCGGCCGCGCACGATGGCGCGCACGACCTGCAGCATGGGCGTGATGCCGGTGCCGCCGGCGATCATGCCAAAGTGGCGCACCATGTTGGGCGTGTAGACGAAGGCGCCCTTGGGCCCGCGCACGCGGATCGACTGGCCCACGGCGAGCGACGCCATGTGCCGCGAGATGTTGCCCGTCGGGTACGACTTGATGAGGAGATCGAAGTAGCCCGGCTGGTGGTCGCCCGAGATGGGCGTGTACGAGCGGACGATCTCCTTGGAGGTGCCGTCGGGCTGGGGGAGGACGGCGCCGATCGAGATGTGCTGGCCGATGGGGAGGCCGAGGATCGAGGTGGGCTTGGGGAGGGCGAAGCGGTAGCTGGGAGGGGAGGGGTTAGCGGGTTGTTTGGGTGAGGGGAGGGGAGGGGGGGATGTACATGGCGACATTGTGAGAGACGACGGTCTTTTCCTTGAGCTCAAACTCTTGGAAGACATCGGGCTGGAGGACCTTCTTGGGTTCTGGATGGCGTGGTTAGTTGGGCGATGGCAAGAGGCGGGAAGGCGACATACGATTCTTGTAGAACTTGAAGCTCCCCAGGAGGATGGCAACGAGGACAGCAAATGGCGCCCATTCCTTCTTGACGATGAAGGTGCCCAGGACCAAGAGGCCAGAGGGGATGTATATCCCGTCAAAGTACTTGCGCGCAAGCAATGAGTCCGACATGGTGACGGCTGTTTGGGTGCTTGCTCAACTCTGCGACGACCGCTCTCGTGGTCAACTGCGAGGTCAATTGAGTCACCGTGGAGGTTCTTGAAGGCGGTGTCGAGTGTCGAGGTCAACAAGTCCCAGACTCCCAACAAAGTTGCACAAGTCCCAAAAATGCCCAGGCCAGTTTGTTATCGGAGAGATGTGGGCTGATTTTTTGCCGGCAGTGGCCGATTTCTTGCCGGCTCACCAAATCTGGGCCCGAGCTTTTCTCCAGCTCCCCCACAGGCCCACAGGGGTCTCGATCTCCCTCCGATGCGCGGCTGTTGACTCTTTCCAGGTCTCTTCTGGAACATGGAATGAATTGTTGAAGGTCCGAATGTGTGGTCGCTGGCTTTATATTTCGCGGCATCAACATTGAGTCCCTTCAATAACTGAAAACTGCTTGTTTCACCACTGTAGATTTAATCCATGTCTTTTTGGCAAACAACTCGTCGCATTATTTTGACTCCATCAACATCCTCCCAGCCGGGACGCTCTCCCACCGGCGTCACATCGCTCTGGACGGCAACGAACAACAACCGGCCCAACTTTAAACCTCCCCCCATCTCCACATCGAAGCCCTACGGACCCCTCCGATTCCTGCGTCACCCGGCAAACCAAACCCGGACAAAAATGGGCAACAATTCAGCACCCGAGGAGGCCCCCTTTCCCCTGACAGAGGTGGACAAGTGGGTGCTGTCACAGACCGACGACGAGTACACATGCCACACCTGGGATGATCTCCGCAAGATCATCGGTATGCTCAGATCTGACAATTGTCCCCTGTATTTTCTAACCGCCCGCCTAGCCAACAATGAGCTCGATGTCCTCAAGCGTAAGCCGTCCGACCTGAGACGGTACATGAAATGGACCGCCGAGACCAAGGCCGAGTATGGCAATATGACCGCCTATCTCTTGGCCCACCGGTTGCCCAAGATCTGGGGATCACCACCGTTCCACCCAGTGTCGCCGATACCCTTTGAGAATCCAGCCGACTACCGCGTGCTGATCAACGACTGGCCGTATGGCCTTGAGCCAGGGATCACGCACATCGTTGTGTGGACCCGCGCCCCCATCGAGACCGACTCGGATAAGGGTGACATGACGCCCGAGAGTAGACGTCGAGTGGCAGCGTTTGTGAAGCGGTATTTCGTCGACAGGCTCGGGCCGGGCGGCGAGGATCGTGTGCTCTGGTTCAAGAATTGGGTAGCCTTGCAAAGCGTGCCGGCGCTGGAGCACATCCACGTGTTGGTGAGGGATGTCGAGCCGTCCGTGATCGAGGAGTGGACGAGGGAGGAGGAATGGCACCGGGCGTGATGGTGATGTGGTTGTATGGCTTTGCGAAGAGCTTTCCTCGAGATGGACAGCGAATTGATGATAGAGTTTATGCCGCCGCGCGGCGTTGCTTCCGGTTTCCTGCGGGAGCACCCGCGCCCTCCGTTCCAGCTCCACCTCCACCACCGCTGAGCCCGGCCGCCATCTGCTTGGCAGCTCCCATCATACCCCAAGCCTTGTAGACACCAAAGGCAGGCACAATGGCCCAGATGAACCAAGCCTTGTTTCCGAACAGGGCGACGAGGATGGTAGCGCCCCAGGTGATCCAGACGACGTCGAACATGTACTCGGTGAGGCCCTGGGCGGCGAGGTCCTCGCCGGACTTCTTGAGGGCGCCCGTGGCGGGATCATAGCTGGGACGTCCAGAGTACTCGAGGAAGGCCTGGCAGATGAAGCTGGGGAGCGAGCAGAGGAACCACCAAAAGAGGGAGCGCGACCGGAAGACAAAGTGGAGGGCGAGGAAGAGGACTGTCACGACGGCCGAGCCGATGTGGAGGTTGTTGAGCGTCGCCGCGTTGGATTTGGCGCGGTCCTTGCGAGCTTTTTGGGCCATGGTAGGCGAGTGATATATGGGTGAATTTGGGTTGTAAGAGTGACGTGACTTTCCGTTGGCGGGTGAGAGTTCGATGAATTCTGGTGCCTGAGATGATGGATGCGAGCTGCAGAGTTGAAGTTGAGATGAGTGCTGCTGTCAAGATGCGGGACCCACATTGCCCGGGTCCCTGCTCCGGCACCAGATCGGTGGAAATCCTCAACTTCAAGGCACCCAGGAACTGTATCTATTTTATTTTATTTTATTTTGGGGGATCTGAAGGCAATTGACTCGTCGTCATGCCATCTCTTTCAATTTTCAGAGTTCAATTCTCAAGTCCAACGTCCTCAGCTCAGAATCCAAGAAGATGTCCAGTCGAAGATGAGGCTGATGCGTCAAAGTTTAGAAGGGTGCCCGCTGTGGCTGGGCGGTTGTGTGGCTGTCCTGCAGCTCGGCGCCGGCCCACCTGGGGTTGCCCGGCAGGCCCAACCCGCCTGGCGCCTGGAACGCGTCGCCAATCAGGGCCCGCCTGCAGCACCCACCACAACATCGCGAGACAAGGTCAAGCAGGAGGACAGTCGCCGTTGACCATTGACGCCCACCCGAGCCCGCACCGGTCCATCGCGCGTGTCCAACAAGTCTTTGCACCGTCGACCTGACCTGTCGACCATCTCCTGTCGCTCCTTCGCCCCTTTTTTCGTCGAGGAAGCCATGCCGCCAGCTCGCGGGTGCATTTGACAAGCTTGCTTTTTCCAAGGTGTCGCCCATTGTCCCTTGTTTTTTTCTTTCCCCCTAGAGAAGACGTGAACGGCCGCCTTCCATTCTGCAAACCCGCAACCCGCAACCCGCATCCCGCAAACGTCGCGACTCGGTGAAGACAACGAAATCGAAATTCCCAGCATTCTACCTCCGACCTGCTGCTCTCCCCCGGGCCCCGGCCGATAATAGTTAATCCAGCAGTTGCACCGACCATCCCTTTCTTTGCGACGACCGACACCCGAGTCCCACCCCGCGATCCGCCTCTTGTCGATTCTCAAAGCACCACCTCGCCCTCGCTCGCCTCCCTCCTCCCTCCCTTGGACCACCCGAATCCCTCGAGATCCCATGGATCAACAGCACCGGTAGCACCCTTGACGGACATTTCTTTGGTTGTGCAGTGCAGCCTGGCGCCCTGCGCCCGCGCCCGCCCCAGCATGGCTCCGAACACAGCGACGACCTCGGCACTCTTACGGCAGACCATCTACTACCACCTCGACAACCTCTCCTACGACAACGCCCTGTTCTTTTCCGAGCGCCTGCTGGCCTTTGACCCCGCCGCCGAGTCGACCTACCTCGTCGCATTGTGCCACTTCCGAATCGGCGACCTTCGATCCGCCTATGAGTCGAGCCGACAGTATGGCTACCGGGGCCAGCATCTCGGCTGCGCCTTTGTCTTTGCGCAAACATGCTACGACCTGGAGCGGTACAAGGAAGGCATCACGGCACTCGAAAAGGCCCGGGGGTCTTGGACCGGCAAGAACAACATGGGGAAGCACACTTCTACCTCGCGGATGCCCTATCCCGACGCTGCCACGGTGCATTGCCTGCTGGGACGGCTCTATCGAGCATACGACGACAAGAAGAAGGCTATAACCTGCTTCGAGGACGCCCTGAGGAGCAACCCCTTTATGTGGGACGCCTTTACCATTCTCTGCGACATGGGCGTTGATATCCGGGTCCCCAACGTATTCAGAGCTACCGAATCATTTGCGCGAAACTTTGATCAGGAGCAGACCATTACAGACGCACCTTTTGGCCCAGCATCCATCACCCAACCCCCCGAGCCCTTGCAGAAGAAATCCGTGGCCCAGGCGATCAACCAGGATAACGACCCATTTGACCTCCACCGCCCGTCAGCATTTCAAGATATCGCAAGCAGTAACAATGCGTTATTCGCCGAGGTTGAGAACGATCTGATGGCAAAGATAGCGGCTGCGCAATCTAGATACCCAACGACCCAAGCGAGCAAACAAGGAACAGACAACATGGCGACACCACTGGGAGCACCGGCTGCGGCGCCCGAACCGCAACCGGCACGTGCCGGCTACCCATCGGAGCCGCCACAAGCACCAGCTCGTAGGACGAGAGCCGCTCCACCGGTCGACACGGCTACCGCAGACGGGCCACCTAGGATGAGCTACCGGCTGGGAACCAGGAGGAGGGAAAAGGGCCAGGAGCAAGCGAGTGATCTTCCCGACACCGTCTCAAAGAACTCCACGCTCTCCTCGTCCGTGACGGAGAGGAAACGGACAGCCTCGGGACACCCGGTGCAGGGTAGAGCAGTCAACGGAGAGGAACCCAGGCGGAGCGCAAGGCTCAACGTCTTCCCACGGTCAGCAGCATCCAGGGCAGCTGCCACGACGGCCGCTTCCGGCCCCCCATCTACCCGAGAGCTCAAAAAGGCCCGCCCCCCGATCTCCCGGATTATGCGTCCCGGTTCGAGCGGGTCCAATGTCGGCCGAGTTGTTAGCGGCAACCGGAAGCCCATGGACGAGGGCAACATGGACGTCGACCACGTCGAGGCCCCGCGCCTTAAGGAGGCGCCGGTACCAGCTCAGCCTCCACTCCCGAGGGTAGTGGAGCAGCCAGAATCGGCCAAGGTGGACGAGTCCCTCAAGGTCATCATGGACCTGCTGAAGAAGATGGCATCCGGATATCTGCTGTCGTCGCAGTTCAAGTGTCAAGAGGCCCTCAACATCTTTATGCAGATTCCCAGAACGCAGCAGGATACGCCCTGGGTCCTGGCGCAGATGGCGCGGGCGCACTACGAGCAAGCCAACCATGTGGAAGCGGAAAAGTACTTTCGGCGTCTGCGGATACAGGCGCCGACGCGCCACGAGGACATGGAGGTGTACTCGACGGTGTTGTGGCTGCTGCGGAAGGAGACGGATCTCTCGTTCCTTGCCCACGAGCTGGTGGACGCGGCGTGGGACTCGCCGCAGGCCTGGTGCGCGCTGGGAAATGCCTGGTCACTGGCATGCGACCACGAGCAAGCGCTTCGGTGCTTCAAACGGGCGATCCAGCTCCATCCCAAGTTTGCCTACGCCTACACGCTGCAAGGGCACGAGCACTTTGAGAACGAGGAGTACGACCGGGCGCTCACGTCGTACCGACACGCCATCTCGGCCGACCGGCGGCACTACAACGCCTACTACGGCATCGGCAAGGTGTACGAGAAGCTGGGCAACTACGACAAGGCGCTGGTGCACTACGACAGCGCGCTCAAGATCCACCCCAAGAACGCGGTGCTCAACTGCTGCATCGGAACGGTGCTGCAGCGGCAGAAGCACACGGGCCAGGCCCTCGCATACTTCAACACGGCGGCGCAGCTGCAGCCCAAGGCGCCGGACTTCCGGCTCCGCAAGGCGCGGGCGCTCCTGGCGACGGGCAAGCTGCGCGAGGCGCAGCAAGAGCTGTTGATACTGAAAGACTTGGCTCCGGATAAAGCTCAGGTGCACTATCTACTCGGCAAGATGGCGAAGGCGATGCGGGACAAGAAGGCGGCGGTCCGGTATTTCACCATTGCGTTGAGCTTGGATCCCAAGGTACGTTTGCCGGTGGTGACGGTGACGGTAATGGGCCAGAGATTGACAATGCTACAGGCGAGCCCCGAGATCAAGCTCGAGATTGAGGGACTCGAGGACGACGACGGGCTGGATGACTCGATGATGCACTGATGGCCATGATTTGATGACGAGGGGATTGGGTTCGCCGAGACCTAGAGTCCATGCCGACACGCGATTTTGCTCTCTCGTGGGTCATTTGCTTTGGCAGGCCGTGTCTGGGACTCGCTCTCTTTTCGCTCTGGCTTGGGGTGTCCATGGCACGTCGACCACCAGTTTGGTTCGGTGGGGCGGGTGGAGGATCAGGAAGGCGGGTTGGATGGACAGCGAAAAATCAAGGGCACATCACATTGCATTCTTGCAGGGCATGGCACAGGCGTTTTGTTTCGGGGTGGGTTTAGGAGGAAGCTATGGCTGGTCTGGTATTGCTTGAGTTCACCTGCGGGTGTTGGGAGCAAGTGTTTGGTTATGGTATGGACGGGTCTCGGGCCAGGGACTGTGGTGTGTGTATGAGTACATCAGCATCGTGTTGGCTGACATGTATAGCCTGGGCTGGGATGGGGCCAGAGGGGTACGGTAGATAGGTAGCGCGTCGAGCTCTGGGGCTCGGATGAATGAACATATCGCGCAATGATGGGTCTGGAACTGTGAGTGACTCTTGAGAGTCGTGGCGGAGGATGAACTGGTTCCAGTTATGGACAGAGCAAGACTTTGAGGTTGAGATGGATGATCCAGTTTGGGGACCTTGGAGACTGGACTGAATGGGGTGATCAAGGCTGTTTGTATCAGTCATCATCCTTCCAGGTACCTATATAACCAGAGTGCCCTCCCTCTTGTTCCCCTGCCCGGGCTGTTGCAGTTTTCCCTCTCGAGTCTCGTCTCGACAAGGACGGCGCTGGAAAGGTGCAGAAGGACCCCAAAGCCAAATCATTCAGTGTGGCCCGTGCCCTTCTGGATCAGCCGCTGAAAATGCAACAGCACTGGCGCACGGGCCACCGGCAGGGGCATCCTCCCGCAACACGCGTGGCAGGGACCCGCATGTTGGTCGAGGAAAACAAACCTTGAAAGCCGCACCCGTTTGGCGGCGGCTTTGCCAGCGGTTTCCAAAGCCCCCAATTCCCCCCTCGAACGGCAGAACCGGTGCTTTCCTGCTGTGAATAAATCGAAAAATGAAAATGCCCACCCCGGCCCCGGCCAAAACCGGACTAGTGCGTTTGACCCAGAATCAGCAGCGCAACTGATTCCCCCCCCTCCCCCTGGCCACAGCGGCTCGCGTTAATAAATACAATAGCAACCCCCGATTTCTCACCGCTGCTCGCCTTTTCTTCTCCTTTTCAACCTGTGACTGCATCGCCAACACGCAAAATCCATCCGCCAGCATCTCGACTTTGGGTTTTCCCATCCACCAAATACACTTTCCCATCTACCACTACTACTCTTCATCAAGATGACTGGACGTAAGTACTTATTTTCTCCTCCATCAATCAATCGACCGTCGTCGCGCGTCACCACCGACCGCGATGGCGGTCAACCAACGACCGACGCGAAGCATTCATTCGCAGGTGGATGCACCATGTGGGGATGCCAGTGCCGGGGCTGCATCTCGGACGACGCGTTCGAGTCCCGTCACGTCGTCTTCCACCATGTGGCTTCCATTCCACCTGCGATGGATGCATCGCGTCGTCGTCGTCGTCGACTCTTGACAACCTCACCATCCCACCCCCAAACAAAGCCATAACTAACCCCCCCTCCCAGGCGGCAAGGGCGGCAAGGGCCTCGGCAAGGGCGGCGCCAAGCGCCATCGCAAGATTCTTCGCGACAACATCCAGGGCATCACCAAGCCCGCCATCCGCCGTCTGGCGCGTCGTGGCGGTGTCAAGCGTATCTCTGCCAGTATGTCTCCTCCCCCTCCCCTCTACCTCCGCAACAAAGACTGACACCCATCCCCAGTGATCTACGAGGAGACCCGCGGCGTCCTCAAGTCCTTCCTCGAGAGCGTTATCCGCGACGCTGTTACGTACACGGAGCACGCCAAGCGCAAGACGGTCACGTCGCTCGACGTGGTCTACGCCCTCAAGCGCCAGGGCCGCACCCTCTACGGTTTCGGTGGTTAAGCGGCTTTTGCTCCGTTTTTCTGCGATGAGGAGGCGGTGGGAGCGCTGTGGCCTGTCGAATTGTGTGGTGTTTTCATCTCAGCGAAGCGAACACGTCAGCGATGATGTCTTGCTCGCTTTTGGATCTCCAGTTCCTTCTCGCCGAAGAGGGGTTGGTCTTCTGTGGGACGAAGGGTCGGACAGGATGTCATGGGCCAAGCGCAACCATCAACCACCACCACCACAACACATTAGGGCAGGCATGAATCACCGGCATCTTTTGCGTTTTTTTGTTTGGTCGCTTTTTACTACGTACATGGCGTTTGGGGGGGTGGGAAGGTAACTGGGATTCGGGGGGCATGTTCATGATACACCACCCCCATGATGATGTGGTCGTGGGACATATGACCTGGGCGTCTTGGGAGGAGGGCGGGGGGGAGAGGGGGTAGCTAGCGAAGCAAGCAAGCAAGCCATCCATTCGATGAATTGAGCATTTGATGAATCTTTTTGGACGTGTTTTTTATTGTGACGCTGTGGAAACGCTCCTGTTTAACTCTGCTTATTCCAACTCTGGTCTTCTGCCTCGTCTTGGTATCTCGACTCATCTCCGTTGTATCCTCTGTAGGTCTTCTTGACGCCCTGTATCGCCCGCCCACGACTCTTCCTCAAGCCATCCTATCCCCTCCAAACCCCCCATTACACTCCCCTTCAGCCCGTCACCATAACCCGAACCCATCAACATCCCTTTCCAACTCCCCCTCCCCCCCCCCATACCGCACCCGCTCACAAATACTTCCTCCCCGCCGCCGCCACCCTCGCCCGGAACACGGGGCTCCGAATCTCCATCCCCGTCCGGTAGAACGGGCTCATGACGGCCTTTGTGTAGTTCTCGTAGACCTCGACGAAGAAGCTGCGCACGGCCTCCTCGGTCGCGGGGCTGGTGGGGTTGGCGCCGATCGACGTCGAGCTGACGCGCGTGGTGGTGCCAGGGGCGTTGGTGGACGAGGACGAGGGGGACGGCGTCGAGGGCTGGTGGAGCAGCAGGAACTTGGTGTTGGAGCCGGTGAGGAAGAGGGAGATGTACGAGGTGAAGAATTTGTCTATTGCTTTGAAGTAGCTGGGGGGGTGTGAGTATGTTGTCTGGGATCGGGGGGGGGGGGGGGGGGCATGGGGGCATAGGAGGTGAGGGAACATACAGCTGACTCCCCGTCCACTGCACCTCCTCGACAATATCCAAACTGCTGTGCAGGATAAACTGGTTCAGATGCCGCGCCGGCTCGGTGAAGCGCGGCTGCCCGTCGCCGCCCTGCTTGCTGGTCCCGAACTCGTGCTCGAACAGCGGGTTGTCCTGGGTGCCGATGATGGCAAAGCAGTAGCTCATTGTCGGCGTTGGTCGTGGCGTCGTGGGGTTGAGGATGCGCCGCCGGCAGGCCCCTGAGACGGTGATGGTGTTGGACTGTTGGTCAATCAATGGTGGTGATGCCGGCGGCGGCGCGCTTAGCGCTAATCGCTGCAGGGATCAGTGCGCGGGTTCAGTGGGGATGGGGGCCCCACCGCGGGCGATTGGCTGGTCGCTGGTGGGCGGACTTTGCCGGGCGACTTTTTTGATGGGACGGACGGACGTCGCGAAGACAATCCGACCGACGACTGCTTCCCACTCGCCCGCGCCGCCGGACAAACACGCACACACAATGTTTGGCGCCTTTCGATTCACGAACCCGTTAAGCGGGGGTCTGCTCTGGTATGTTCCCTCCAGGGCTTGTTGGTGGGTAGCTGCTGACAACGGACCGAAAACAGGAAGATCCCATGGCGGCTGTCCAAGTTCCAGAAATACCGCCAGCGCAAGCGGCTCCGGGCCGTCGACAGCGTCGTGGCGACGGTGGACGCGGCGCTGGCGCGCACGGGCGAGACGCTCGCGCAGCTGGAGCGGTGGAAGGCCGAGATGCCGACCGAGGCGGAGATGCTGGCCAAGGACAAGTACACCATGTTTGACCGCAAGGCGAAGAGGTACCGCAAGGGCATTCACAGTAGGCTTTTTCCGGACGTTGGGAGTTGGGGACTGGTGCTGACGGTGCGGTGTAGAACTCCCCAAGTGGACTCGCGTGTCGCAACGGTTGAACCCCCCGGGTTACTAGAGGGGGGAGGAGGGCTGGGGGGCGTTGTGTATCCCGTGTATTATATCGGATATGGGGCTTTGGGCTGGGGAATGGGAATACTTGTGCATACCCATGCTGTCTTGCGAGTGACTGCGTTTTGGTGTTGGGGGTCCAGGACATGACGGCATGATTGATATACGAGGCACGGCGAGAGGGAGATGAAAATGAAAAGGCAACACTATCCCTGGGGTATTTATCATCTGCGTTCCACCTCTCTACCTCAACCGCCCAAAGTCCGACTCCAGATCCCGCCTCTCCACCTCCTTGAGGCGCTGCTCCGACTGGATCGCCCGTCCCAGCCCGCCGCGGCCCTCGTCAAAGTCCTCGCGGTACTCGTCGCGCACCTGCCCGCCCGACTTGCCGCGCCCATACTGCCGCCCCTCTTCGAAGCCCGGGTCCAGGTCCGTCCGGATGATGCGCTCGTCCAGCTTGGTGCCGCCAATGTACTTCATGCAGTCCAGCGCGTCCTGGTGCGTGTAGTACTCGACGAAGCAGAAGCCGCAGGGCGTCTTGTTGAAGCGGTCGAGGCCCATGATCAGCCGCTTGATCTCGCCGCACTTTGTGAAGAGCTCGTAGACTTGTTCTTCGGTCGTGTAGAAGGAGCTGGGACGGACGGGGGGTTAGGGACTGCTTCGGATGGGGATGGGAGGGGGGGGGGGGGCGTACAGGTTGCCGACGTAGAGCGTGGTGGCGTCCCGGAGCGGGTCGTCCTCCTCGGGCTGTTCAAACTCCTCGTCGTCATGAGGTCGGTGGTCACGACCACCGCCTTTGCGCTTCTGCGTGAGGGGGTACATTGTTAGTGGGATGCATGCGGGTATTGTGAGAGGGGGGTGTGTATACTTTGAAGTATGCGCTTGGCTTGTCGAGCCGGTCGACTGTGGTTCGGGGCGCGGCCATTGTGTGGTGTGTGCTGGAAGATGTCGGTCGTGGTGATGTTCAAGAGACTTGTCGCCTCGACTTCGCGATGAAATGGTGGGTCCTGGGTCCTTAGGGGGGCGTTGATGGGGGTGGGTGGATTGAGACTCGAGAGATGCCAAGCTGGTTTTATTTCAATGTTGCCCCCAACTTTTGAAGCTCAGAGGCTCAAAGGCACGGGCCTGGCTTGTGAGCTGCACAGCTCTGCTGCAAGTGAAGCCTTGGCGCCAGAGATCGGTCAGAGACGCGCTGACGCGCCCGAGGCCCACCAGAGTCTGCGAAGTGGACCCACTTCCACTGCCCAGCCAACCGACCTCAATCTCGTCGTGCAAGCAGCTGTGTCTCTGGCAGTTCCAAGAAAGACCACTGCAAAAGCACTGCAAACTCCTGGCGCATGCTTTTTTCCGACTGCTCTACTCCGTAAATCAACAACACCATCGTCGCCCTACGTTCCCACCTGCTTGACACCGAACCCTCGGCCGGCCTGCAGGCCACTTGCACAGCATTTCCAGTATTTGAACCCGAGAATGCTTGTCTGAAAAGTCGATTGCTTCCCTCCACCATCATGGCCAAGATCAAGAGCTTCGCGCCCGGCTTCCTCAACCGCCCATCCCCCGGCCACAAGCTATTCGAACAGCCCCTCGACGAATCCAAGCTTCCCGCCGCTCTCGCATACTCGAAGCGAGGCAAGCCCGGTCCAAAGCGCACCATCGCACTCAGAGGCGCAGAGGTCTTCGTCGCCGTCGGGAAGCAGATCCGATGGGGCAACCTTGCGCATCTCAAGGAGTCGTGGGAGTCAAAGCAGTCGCGCGGCAATCGCCTCCTCAAACAGGGCGCAGAGGGCTCGTTTGAGGTCTACGATGAAGAGGCGGCTTCTGGTCGCGGTCACTCCGCGACGGGGTCTGGTGAAGGTTATAGGGTATGAAGCACTCAGACTGGAGATGGAGTGGCGCGAGTGTTGACCTGTTTGCGACGCAGATAATCAAAACGCCCGTTTCTGAGGACATTCGCCAGCTGGTCATGTCTCCCGAACATGACTTTCTCGCTGTCCTGACCTCGCATACCGTCCACATCTGCATCCTCCCGGATTCCTCTCATCTCCAGACTGACGATGAGACACCCTTCAAGCCCAAATTCTGGACTCTGGGGCCTACTACCCATGTCACCACCAGGGCCCCCATCGCATCCGCCATCTGGCATCCTCTCGGCGTCAATGGCTCGTGCCTGGTGACCGTTACTGAAGACGCCGTAGTCCGGCTCTGGGAACTCTCGGTCGCGGATCGCTGGTCGTTTGACTCGCATACTCTGGCCATCGACCTCAAGCGACTGGCCGACGGGACGTCCTTGGACCAGGACTTTAGCACCTCGACATCGGCGACAAACCAGGGGTTTTCGCCCGATTTGTTCGATATGGAAGTCGCTGCTGCCTGTTTCCCTGGACGAGGCTCTGGCGGATGGTCGACCATGACTCTCTGGATCGCCATGGTCGGCGGCGACGTCTACGCGCTCTGCCCTCTTTTGCCCTCGCGCTGGTCCCCGCCCCCAACCTTGCTCCCTTGCCTCTCGCTCGCGGTTGTTGCCCGCGCGGCGACGACGGAGGACGACCCAGAGGTTTCCCCCGAGGCTAAGATTCTCGCGCAGCAGCAGCAGGATTGGATGGCAGATCTGGACAGCCAGGAACCCAAGCTGGTCGACACGCCCTATGGTGATCACCCCGCCGAGGTATACCAGCGTCCTTCCCGGCCCGGCATCGTGCCCAAGCTGCAAGGCCCCTTCCAGCTGGAGGCCAGTCCCGACGACGAGCAGGACGATGAGATTGAGCTCAAGGACATCTACGTGATCGGCGAGAGGATCAACACGGCTGCCCTGATGGACGACGACGACAGCTTTGATGTGGTCGAGGACGATAAGGACGGCCTCTCCCTGTCCGTCATCTGCTTGCTCTCGACTAGTGGCCAGGTCAAGATCTGCCTCGACACCGAGGGCGTGCAGGCTAAGTGGCTGCCTCCCCGCAGCAGAAGCAAAAATAGAATCTCTGCCTCGGCGGCAACGCCGAGCACGGACTCTTTGCTCACCTTTCAGACGTTTGACACGCTCAAGCCGGCCGAACTCACGCCCGATAGCTGGCCCATGTTTAGCGACGACGTCACATCGCGGTATTCCTTCTACATCACCCACCCTGCCGGCATTACGTCCGTCTCTCTGGCCCCGTGGATCTCGCGACTCGAGGGCGAGCTCTGGAGTGAAACCGAGGCCGGCGCCGCGTTTCGCATAGATCTGCTGCTCAAAGGGCAGGGCTCCGAGGTGGAGCGAGTCTACACTCAACCAGCAGGACAGAATGCCCTTGCGGCAGCTGTCTCCCTGGTGGACCCGGACCTCGGCCACTTGGTGCTCTCGGCGACTCTTCACGACCCCGTCGCCCTCTTCTTTGACACGCCGGAGCGTGAGGTGTCACCCCTTCGCCAAGAAACGCCGTTGCTGCTGGAGCAAGGGGAGCCCACCGAGCCGCCTGTCCTCTGCGAGCCCCGGCCGCTCTTCCATCCCTCTGAGGTTCTCGATCAGCGCAGCGCGGTACCGGACTGGCATGAGCACATCAAGACTGGCAGGCGGGGCACGATGCTGCAGCAACAGGTCAAGCTCTCTGTCGCGACGCTCGAGGTCTTCACGGACGGCCACCGCCTCGTCAGCGCCGAGGTCTTTGAGCTTAACAATGCCGTCGCGGAGCTGTTTAGGAAGTGCGAGGCGCTCCGGTCGGAGCTGCAGGACCAGATCGCCAAGGCCAACGAGGTCAAGGGCCGGATTGACACGATCAGCGGCAACGAGTCCGGGGACGACGAGCCCGTGTCGGACGACATGCTGGTCACGGACCGGCTGCGCATGGCCAAGGAGAGGCAGCAGGACCTCCAGGAGCGGATGGAGAACCTGCGGAAGAAGCTGGGGCGGGCCACGAGCCGGGAACTGAGCGACAAGGAGAAGGCGTGGTCGGACGAGGTGCGGGCGCTCGGGGAGAGCGTCCTCGGGGGCGGGGCCGGGCGGGGGAGGGCGGCGTCGCCGTCCAAGACGAAGCCGGTGTGGGAGCGGATGAAGGAGGTCGAGGCTCTCAAGGAGGAGCTGTTGGCGGAAGCCAGCCAGCTGGAGAAGAAGAATGGCGGCGGGGCCGGGGCCGGGCACGACGGCACGGGGTCCGGGTCTCCGGCCCGGGGCATCAAGATGCCGACGGATCTGCGAAAGGCAAAGGTCGCTCAGATGGTTAGCCTTTTGGAGCGCGAGACGGCTCTGGTGGATGCTGTCAAGGCCCGTCTGGAGAGGCTGAACATTGGGTAGATGTGCTGCTCCAGGTGCTATTCCGTTGGCAGGCACGAGGCAGGTAGCGAATACAGTGGAGAGCGGTCATCTGCCATGTACGAGGAGGGCACAGCGTCGGGAACTGGGCGTAGTGGCAGTGCTTGCGAGCCCTGGGTCATTGCATTGGGCTTCGTTGCGCCGGTGCTTCACCCGGCAGGCAACCGGCGAGGCGGAGGTAGACAATTGGATGTGGACCTTGAGTGAAGAAAATCCAGTTGGACCACCTGGCCACTTTGAGGCTGTGAGACGAAGCCTGTTTTTGTATAATTGCGTGATAATCATGATGATCTTTGCCCGGGCTACGATGATTCGACCAGTTGAAATCCCCTCATACAGACACCACAACAACCAATGGATGCTGATCGGATAGATCAGATGGTGCTGTGTGCCCAGGTTTTTATTCAACGTCGTCGTGGTTCAGGTTTTGGTAGTAGTGGTGGTACAAACTCTCAAATTTATCGCTTCTCACTTTTGCACTTTCCTTCCAGAAGGCATGCCTTGCGTATGGTGGCGCTGACCGTTGAGGCAACAAGCAGGAACAGTACCTGTCCTGCTGTCGTAGGGCGGAAGGCGTCTGGCACTTCTGTTTGAATTTTTCCGACATTGCCTTTCCACTGCTGGTGGGCGTGGCGTGGTCCGCCCTGAATCCATTTCCATTTTCCACCAACACCTTTGCCCACCTCACCCTGACTTCACCCCCCCCACGCTCTGCCCTACGGGCAACTGCATCATCATGTCGTTTCTCCTGGCAAGCCACTGATTGCCTTATGGCCCGTCAGCCAGGTTAGACTCACCGACAGCGGGTGGCATGCCGAGGGTGGCACCATGTGCGACACTATCGCCGACCAATTTGCAACGTCGACCATCGTCTGGCCACCGAGATGATCCAACGCAGGCCGGCGTACCACCTCCCACACCATCATGGGAGCCGACATGGACGATGCCCGTCATGGCATATCGAGGCAGCGACCCTCAACAAACCAGTACGGCAGTATGGCTTGCCGCCGCGTGCTACCGTGCCGTCCGGAGTACGGAACGGATAGAGGCTCGTCGCCCCCGACTAGCCGCTCTCCCTCGTCAACACCAGGTGTTGCCCACCTGAGAACCCATTTCCATTCGCCCACGATGCCTGCCGTACTCCCTGGGTCTACAGGACGCAGAGCACAAAGGCCTTCCTGTCCGCGGCGGGAAACGGCCGTCGTGCCTCACCCTTCCCTGGTCGGCCGCCTACCCGTCCTCGGTGCCCAGTCAAACCCGTAACTGCACGGGTACGCCTCACTTTGGGGGGGGGAATCCTCCGAAACTCGGATGTTTGACGGTCGAGGGCGGGAGTGTATCTCTGTGGTGGATGGAAGCAAAATCCATAAGAAGCCGCCCTCCCCCGGTGGTCGGCGCCATCACCAAGCAGAACAACCACCTCAGTTCTACTCCCGCAGATGATAGTACACCTGGCGTACCTCGAGGCTTCACCGAACTCCAGTCTGCTGCACCCGACCAGCCCGCTTCCCATCATGGCGCCCGTAACCTCCCCGGTCAACCTTTTTCTGCGTGAACAGATCACCGGTACGTCCTTCACCGCCACCCCATCACATCTCCCACCTTGCATCATGTCGCCGCAACCCGCCTCACCGAACACACGATTGGATACTGACTTGCGCCCACAGACAACTGCAGCTTCGTGAGTGAACCGCGCGCCCGAGTTTCGCTGGTCATCGCCAAGGAGCCCCTCGGAACCTTCAAGGCCATCGCCGCCGTCACCCAAGACGGCTGCCGCGAGGCTCTCCTCTCCGAGTCCGGGGCCACCGTGCAGGAAGCCCTGCAGATGCTCTTCCTGCGCTCTGCCGAGGCGGTCCAGAATCACATCAAGACGGCCGGCTTCGACTTTGCCCCCTATGACGACGAGGAAGACGACGACGAGGAAGAAGACGTCTTTGCCACCGGCTCGGCCGACGAGTCCCTGTCGGACAACGAGGCCATCTCGGTCGTCTCGGTCCGCCCCGTGCCGCGCAGGAAGCTGCCCCTGACCAAAACCCGGTCCTCCGGCAGCGGCAGCGGCAACGGCAGCAAGCAGCCCGTCAAGGCCAACACGCGCCGCCGCCGCTCCCGCTCCCGCTCCCGCTCCCCTACCTCGACCAATCGCTCCCGCTCCTCCTCCAGCTCGGGCTCCGACGATGACGACGACGAGCACCAGGAACAGCAACCCCAACAAGTCCGCTGGTCCCTTCCCCCTCACCCCAATATGAACTACAACATGCACCCCCGTCCCTCACACCCCTTCCAACCAGGCCCCCTCCCCCGGCCCCCCAACAGTATGAACTTTGCCCTCGGACCACGAAAGCACGTCTTCCCTCCCGGATTCGGAATGCCCCTCGGAATGCCCCCCATGCCCCCCATGACCTCTGGATTCCACCCCCCGCCTCCCCCGGGCGCCACCGCACCTAAACAGGACCAGCACACCCCCCAAACCGCCCAACCCGCCCGCGACATTTCCCTCCTCATCCTCGTCACCGATCACGCCAATTCCACCCGCCCCCCGGTCGAGCGCCGCGTCCTCGCCCAGGCCCCGCTCACCTCGCGGGCCATTGAGGACGCCGCGAGGGCGTATGTGCGTCAGGAGTTCAGCGAGGTGAGCGTGACGGCGGCGCTGCAGCGCGTGACGCTTCCGTCGGGGGCCGAGTTTGATGTCAGTGGGTGGCGGGGAGGGGATTTGAAGGGGTGGGTAGATGCTGGGCTTGGAGGAGGGGGTGGGATTCCGCACTTTGTTGTGCAGGTCGGGATGTGGCCGTCTACGCCGAGGCCGGGGGCGCAGGTGCCGCCGGCGCCGGTACCGGGGGTGGTTCAAGTGGGGGAGGGGCAGGGGCAGGCGGGGAAGAAGAAGGGCGGTGCGGGTGGGGGCAAGGTGAGTGGTGCCGTGGCGGGACCTCCGCCTCCTCCACCGGGTGTCGGTTGGGGCCGTCCGCTTCCTCCGTCGGGTACCGGTTGGCCGGCGGTTTAGCTGCTGGAGTGTTTGTAAGGGGGATCTCATCGGCCTGCATTGTCTTGTTGCATAGGGCAGACCAGAACGTTGCTGTCTAGGGAGCATTTGGATCTCATGGCATGGCCGGGTAAAAGAGGCGGAATAGGAAAAGGGGGATTGTTTACTTTTCTTACTGGATTATTCATATTTCTGACATTTCTCTGGGTGTGCCTATTTTTGACTGCAGACAACCATAATATCTCATTAGATAGACCAAACCATTCTTCGCCATCATCGTGATCGACTTTAGTTCGGAAGCACTTCTCTCTGTATTCTATCGAAGTGATCTCACGCCCTGAGCGCCTCCCACAACATCCCCAGGCCTAATGTTTCTCCTTCCCATTTCGCCCACAAAGAACCCAAACCCGACTGGGATCTGATCTACCCCGTTTCCTGCCCAACGTTGAACTCGGGCGGGGATTGATCAACACACATATCACACGCACAACTTTGGAAGTGAAACATGGTGCACGAAAAGAGACGAACAACCACCGCCTCACCGCAAATCACTACCACCACCGCTGCCGTTCATCACCCGCGTCTCATCCATCCACCGTGAACTACGCGCATAGGCCGTACGTACGAAGAAGACGGGCGCGGCAGCAATAGCCGGCAACTGAACTGGTTGCTCTGTGCTGCTACAACACCACGCGATCTATCTCGGGAATAGAACCTCCCTCTCGTAACAAGCCATCTCGGGAATAGAACCCCCCTAGCGCAACGTACCCACGCAGGGCAAACTGTTGATCACCCCGTCAAAGTCAGTCACCTGTCCTTCTTTCTCCAACCGGGCTTTGAGCTGCCGGCAGCCAAGACATACATGCACATGTACATGTACATCGGCCCGTCGGCGGTGTGACGCTTCTGCTCTGGGGTCTAGAAGAAAGGAAGCCGGATCGTCGGCAGACACTGAGACATGCGAGGCAAGCGTGGTGAGATTCTTTCATGTATGTCCAAGTGACTCGCTTTGCCCAACACATGCTTTCCAGCTCGTCGACTCGCTCAACCCGTAGCCGTCGCCAACATGGAGGCATCCCCTTCCGAATGTCTGGAGGTGACGAGGCAGGAGCCCATTACTCAAGGGCGGCCCGTCAACAATTTACCCCATGGCATCCTGAAGCATCTCAGGCGCTGAACTGCACGTCAAAGAAGGCAAGATGCTATTTTCTATGCTTCTCGCAACCACAAGCCAAGACGAGGCTATACTATCTACTAGCCCAGGGTCCTCCACCCCCCCTCCTCGCCATGCCCTTCCCCCCGTCCAACGTTCGTGCGTCGAACCCCCCCATCCGCCGACGCATGCGCCGTACCACGGGTGACAAACGACGACGTGTCTCCTGTCCTGGTCCCGGTCGACGCACACGTCGTAGTCGTCCGCCTTGCGCTGTTGCCCTCCCCTCCTCCCCTCCCCTTCTCGACGCACGCGCGCACGGGCGGGTGGACTCGGCCTCGGCCCTGTCCAAGTCCCGGTCGGCATGCGTGGGACCGCCTGAATGGCTCAACGTACCAGTACATAAGCAGCAATGTCGAGAGGGAGGGAACCCTCGATCCCACTTCCCAGCGCGACCAAAATCACCAACATATTCTTTACCTGGGTCGCGGGTACTCCGAAGCGGCTCCTCGACCTCGTCCACCACCTGATGCGAGACTATGACATCCCGGATAAGTCGGCCAGCCTCCAAGCTACCATTCCGCCACCCCATTCAAAGAGGCGCTCCAGGGTCTTGGAAGGATCAAGGACCGCGACGCGCGTTCAACTAGGTACTTCTGGAATATTGACAATACCGATTTGATTGCTGCCCTGAACATGGTACGTTTGATCCTCTCCTCTCCCCTCCCCCCCTCCTCTTCCTCCTCCTCCTCCGACGCACACGTCGTCCGTCCGCCTTGCGCGGTATCCCCTCCCCTCCTCCTCCTCCTCCTCCGACGCACGCGGGACGCGGTCTCCCCTCCCCCTCCTCCTCCGACGCACGCGCGCGACCTTGCGCGGTCTCCCCTCCTCTCCCCACCTCCCCCCTCCCCCTTACCCCTCCTCGACGCACGCGCGCGCAAGCGGGTAGCCTCGGCCTCAGCCCACCCGTGATGGAGTTTGTCCCCCAATCAGTAATACCCGGGGTATGCCATCTCTCGGTCTCGGTTTCCGCCTCCGCCCTGCGACGACCAACGGCCTGGGCCTTGGGTGTCACCGCGGCTGCCGTGGTACTGTGGCGCGGCCGGCTGGGTCGCGGTGGTCCCGTGCCAGGGGGCGGACTGGCTTATGCCGGTGCCGGTTCCATACCACATGTAGGGCACGGCCGACGGGTTCGCGGTGGTCCCGTGCCGGGGAGGGGGTTGGCTTATGCCGTTGCCGCCGTGGCTCATCGGTCCGGGCTGCGGATGGGCCGGCGCTGGATGCCGGTCTATGTTGGTCCCGTAGCTGGGCGTCCAGCGGTTGCCATGGCCCGGTCCGGGGTGCATGGCGTTTCTGCCGGGTGGGAATGTGGGACCGGCGGGAGGGTATGAGGGACCGGCGGGAGGGTATGCGGGACCGGCGGGGGGATAGGCGGGCGCCGAGAACTGGTTCATGACGTTCCCGTAGCCGGGCGTCGGATGGTACGTGTTGGCCCCGTGCATGTAGCCCCCGTGCATGTAGCCCCCGTGCATGTAGCCGGGCGTCGGATGGGTCATGCCGTTCCCGCCGTAGCCCGCGGGTCCGGGTCCAGGCGGCATGGCATGGCTGCTGGCTGGGAAGGTGGGACCTGTAGCATTATACGGCATGTGGGACATGGGGTATCCCGAGGGCTGGCGGTAGGTGGTGGCTCCCGGGTGATGGTAGCTGGCCACGGTGGCGTTTCCCGCATGGTGGTGGTAGTTGGCGTTGCTCAGATAGTCGCCGTAAAAGGGCGGCGGCACGGCGTAGGGGATCGCCATGGGCGCCGCCATGGAGTGAGGCTGCTGGGGCTGGCCAATGGGAACGGACAGCGCACCGTGGCCTTGGTTCGGCTCTGGCGATGGCCGTGGGCTGTACAAGCCCGCGTACCGGAGGTTGGAGGGCGCAAAGTTGCTGTGAGAGGGTGCGGGATGAGAGGGCGCGGGATGGGGCGTAACGCCGGGTGTGGGGCGAGGTGTATTCTCGTTCGCCGTACGCGTGGTGTGGACTAGGATGGGGCTTGAAGCTGGCTCAAGGCTCTTTGGGGACTTCTTCTCCCTCTCCGAGTTGCGCTTGAATGTGCGATCTCTGGGGAGGTTTCTGAAGAAGGCTTGTTTCGCGACGCGGGAGATGCGCTGCGTGGGTTGACGGTCGATCAGGGCGCTGATGGTGTGTTAGTCGAGATCACTGGCAAACTCGGAGAAGGGGGGGTGGTATGTCTTACAGGAAGTCCTTCTTCTCCTTGTTGACAAACTCTAGCATGAGCGCTACGTCCTCGACGTCGATGTCATGGGTTAGGTTCTCGCGCTTATTGCCGTTAAGGGCCTTGTTCAAGGCTGTGGCGAAGGACTGCGCCCCGCCTTTGCTTTTGTGGAAGCCTTTGCAGATCAGAGATACTACAGTCTCCAGCTCAAAGGTCGTCCACTTGCGGGGGTTCGCTGGGTTAAAGGGGGTCTTGTCCTTTGGGGCCTTTCCATCGGCGACCTTGCTCTTGGTTGCCTTGCCCTTCAGCTCGGCGTCCTTCTCAGCAGACATTATGCCTTGACTAACTCTGTCGTTGGAGGCTATGTCCGAATGTTGAAGTGCTCAAGTCTTGTCGCTTTCTTTCTCTGCTTCGCTTTGTGCTGACAGATGTAAACTCGCTGTCGTCCTTGGTCCGATATATTCGGTTTGCGAGAATGGGGTAGCACTAAGCACTAGGCTTGAGACGAAAGGGAAGAGTCGAAAATCGGACGGAAGAAGAGAGACTGCTGGATCGAGGATGAGATGAAAGCTTGTATCTGCGCGCCTCTCTTTGCTTCTCTCTGATATATATCGCTGGGTCAGTGTTTCCCTCGCGGCATAGGATGAAAGCAAGAAGCTCGACGCGTGTTCTGGACTCGGACCTGGATTAGTACATACCTGGATATGCTCTTGGTAGGTATTGGTATGGAACAAAGCAGAGGCAGATCGCGAGGAAGTCGACCAAGCTGTAAATTCTACCACGAGAAGATGGTTAAAGAACGTACTGTTGGCCTTGAAAAGAAGAAAAGGTCCAGTCTCGCAGCGTGGCCTGGGTTGGGGTAAAGGAACAAATTCTCGTGGAGTGGACAGCACCCAGCCTACGACGCGATCAGGCAAACGACGGAGAGGTCAAACTCGGCAGGAACCACCTTGGTACTATTTAACACTATCTAGGGCACGACATCATTACAGGGCATATATAAGAGCTCTTAGAGTAGATAATACGCGCGATCAGGCACGAAGGACGGAGGGGTCGAACGCTTTAATATCCCGTCCGCTTTAGTACTATTCGGAGCACTATAAGTTGACGTCGGTACGGGGAACAGGTAAGAGCTCGTAGGATAGATAACACGGCGCGATCAGGCACGAACGCTGGCGATCAGGCAAACCACGGAGGGGTTGAACGCCTTGGTATTATTCAAAACCCCATCCGTGGATGCAGCGACATCATCACGGGGAACGAGCAAGAGGTTGTCTTCATGTTTGAACACATCTTCGCAGGACTGCCGAATGGCATCCCAAAAAAAATGGAGGCTGTTGGGCACCCTAGCCTACCAAATGTACCCTGTCTGCCATGAAAGGAGGACATGGAAGCTTGAAATGTCCATGCCGAAAGCAGCGTTGCTTCACTTGAAAGAGAATGCTTGAAAAAAGGGCGAGTGCTTGGGGTCCGAGTTCAGTTACCGGAAAAGGGGAAAGTAAACAAACCACCCGCGACCCCTATTTTCTCGGGTCACGGACCACTTAGGAAACGCCGGACCGGGAACATCAATTCACGTAATGCAACCGAGTACTCGCATTCATGCTGGAGCCCTCGGCTTTCCTATCTGATTCGATGGAAGAAAGTCTCGATTTCATTTCGTTGACTGTCAGGCGCAGTTCATCAAAGGCAGTCGGTCCTCTTTCAGCCCCCAACTCCAGCATCAAGACTACCAAAACCTCAATGATCGAAGAGCAGGGATGTCCCATACCACTGTCATCCCACCCTACAAGTAACATACACTGACAGTATTTCCACCGTCCCCCTACGCCCCCAACTCAACAACCCTCCTAACCTCCCTCATCGTCGCCTCCGCGCTCTCCGTCGCCTTGACCCTCCCCTCCTCCACCACCCCCTCCAAATACCCGCCCCCCCTCCCCATAATCTCCTCAAACCTCTCCCTAATCGGCTCCATCTCCTCACTCACCGCCTCCGCCACCGCCCCCTTCAACGCCCCCAGCCCCATCCCCCTCAACTCCCCCGCCAGCTCCTCCGGCCCCCTCCCCTGCGCATCAAAGTACCCCCACAGCCTCAGCAGATTCGCCACCCCCGGCCTCCCCTCCGGCTCCCACGTCACCTCGTTCCGCGCGTCCGTCACCGCCGCCATGACCTTCTTCCGCACCGTCGCGCGGTCGTCCGTCAGCAGCAGCCGGCTGCGCGGGCTGGGGTCGGACTTGGACATCTTGACGGCGGGGTCCGTGAGGGAGCGGACGCGCGGCGCCGGCGAGAGGATGGTCTCGGGGCGGACGAGGATGCGCGGGGAGGCCTTGGTGGGGAGGTAGGCGGCGTGGAAGTTGGTGACGCACTCGCAGGCGAACTCGAGGTGCTGTTTCTGGTCGTCGCCGACGGGGACGTGCGTGGCGCGGTGGAGGAGGATGTCGGCGGCTTGGAGGACGGGGTAGGAGAGGAGGCCGAGTTTGGGGGCTGGGTCGTCGGTGCTGGAGGGGTTGAGCTGGGCGAGTTTGGCCTGGAGGGGGTTAGTGGTTTGGGAGAAAGGGGAAGGGGAGGGGTGGTGTACCTTCCATGAGGTCATGCGCTGGAGGTAGCCCATGGACGCGGTGCAGCTGAGGATCCATTGGAGCTCGGCGTGCTGGGGGACGGTGGACTGGTGGAAGATGGTGGAGCGGGCGGGGTCGATGCCGATGGCGAGGATGGCGGCGAGCATCTCGCGCTTCCACTGGGTGAGCTGGCCGTGGGGGCGCGAGGTGGTCAGGGCGTGGAGGTCGACGATGCTGAAGATGAGTTTGGTGTCGGGCTCAGCCGTGTCCTGCATGCGCTTCCATTGCTTCAGGGCGCCGAGGTAGTTGCCGACGTGGGGGATGCCGGTGGGCTGGATGCCGGAGAAGATGATCTTGGGGCGGGGTGGTTGGCTGGCCTTGGTGTCTGGAGTTGACGCCTGTGTCGAGACCGATGTCAAGGTCGAGGTCGATGAAAACAGGCGGCGTCGTTGTGGTGTCGACATGGCCCTCGCGGCAATTCTCTTGGCGGCTTGACAGCCCCCATTTGTGCAACGCATCTTGCGGGTGGCCCGGGCTGTTGTCAAAATGAATGGAATCTGAATCTTCGTTAGATGCGTGAGCGCGGACTCGGATTGGGTGACTTACCTGCTCTTTGGATGTTGATGAACTGGTGAGTTTCTCACTCAAAACTCCACAAATTGTCGAGATGCTGGAGATTGGCCCGTGCCCGCTGGACAACAGACCACCCTCGACACTTGACGACGATCATCACAAACATTTCCCCCTTCGAATATAGTCAGGTCTTGGGGACAAACATGGCTTGACAAGATCTTCTTGTTTATTTGGAGCAATAGTACATCCACAGGCATATATACCAGAACCCTCATGGTCTTCGGCACAAGCACACCCGTATTTATACACTCTATCAGACCAGACTACCTGCCCCCAGAGGCATTGAGCCGCTCCTTGGCGATAAAGTCCTCAATCTTCTTGGGGTCATTCTTGCCCTGGGCTCCCATCAGCGGCCAGTTATGGAGCCCGTCCTTCTCGACCAACTCCTTGAGCTTCGAGGGCTTTATTGTGTTCCTGACTCCCAGCAGCGGCCACTTGTCCGCCATTGCCTCCTCCACCTTGGCAACATTCGCATCCATCGTCTTGGCCACATCTGTCGCCAACCAGTTAGCCATCTCAAAAATACAGCAGACACACCACCATCAACTCACCAACCGTGCTAAACTCCCACACATTCGCCTTCATACCAACCCCATAGTACGCATGCTTCTGCAGGAACGCCAGCCAGATCTGCACCGTCTCGGGATGCCCGTCCTTGATCTGGATCAGCCTGCTCAGCGTGATCCTGCTAAAGTTCTCCTGGCTCTTCTTAAAGATGAAATGCGACTTGGGCACCGTCCACCGCTCCGTCTTCCGCGGCAGCGGCACCGGCCCCGACGCCGGCAGCCCCAGGTAGTAGGCCGCGCGCAGCGCAAAGTCGCAAAAGAACTCGAGCGGCTGCACCGAGTACGACCGCAGCTGCAGGTTGCACACCGGCAGCCCGTACTTGGGCGTGCGCTTGAGCGGCCGCAGGTACAGCGCCTCCAGACTGCGCGGCATGCGCGACACCCCGACGCCCTGCTCCGCCGCCTTCGCCCGGTCCTCGGCCTCGAGCTCCTTGGCTTCCTGCTCCATGGCTTGGATGGCGGCTTCGGTCGGGCCGGCGTCGCGGTCCGCCGAGAACGCCCCGGCTCCGAGCTCCCTGGCTTCCGCCATCACGGCATTTTGGAGTGGTTCGGTTACGCCGGGGGCGGGGTTCGCAGATATCTCGTCGGGTTGGGCGAGTTCTCCGGGGGCGGCGATGGTGGTGCTGCGTCCCCAATTGCCAGTTGGAATCGTGGTGATGGGGGTGGTGGTGTTCGACTCCGTCTGCTGGCTCGTCTCCGGGCTCGTCTCCTCCCCATCCGCGGGCTCCTTTCCTCTGCAGCATTGTCAGAACCTCCAGCCACACTGAGTATCGACCCGGTCTCACATTGTCGAGTTGGCTCGCAATTGGAGAGCTGGTTGTCGAAGGACATGGCGCTGGCATGGACGTGCCGCCGCGATGCTCTGTGCAGTCGAGTCAGCTCCGGGCCGCAAGAAGGGATGGTCGAGAATATTACCAGTCTGCCCTGCAGCAGTGACCGCAGCGGTCGTAATAACGGCGGCCTGCTCATCTTTGCTGGCGGCGTGGTGGTTTGGCCCGGGACAAACTCGAAGCTCAAAGTGGAGGTTGCACCACCATCGCGCCCCGGTCAGCCGAATTTTTGGCGCGAGCCCTCTTATCGATAAGAACAGAGCACCCAGCACAAGAACTTTGGCAGCACAACTCCGAGTTCGAGAGCACAGTGTCAAGTTTCAACAGGTATTGAGAGTTGCAGAGGAACCAAAGTCATTGAGCTGATTATTTGTTTTCATTATTTATTGGATTTGATCCGGGTATCTCAATGCCCATCAGGGCGACGACTATCTATCTCCCACCATCACCAGCATCTTTTGGTGCTGTCTTCCCATCAAGATGCGCCCCCAAAGTTTCATTTCGAGAGGCGACCGCGCTCGGCGAGGGCAAAGCCTCAACTCGCTCTTGGCGCGGCGTTTGATAGTTGGCCAGGTCGTGGTCACCGGCCGGTCTTTGTGAAAGTTGTGACCTTGACGGCGGGTTGTTGAAGAAACATGTCCAAAATGTCGGAGGCGCAACAGAGCGCCCAGGCTTGGACATCTCTGCTCACTTGCGCTTCCTGTTGGCAAGCATCTTCCGGTAATGCACCTTGCCTCCGCTCTGCTTCTTCTCCTGGATGTCCTGGTACTTGCTCTTGAACTTGGAAGTGTTGGCAGTAGAGAGCACCTCCTCGACGATGGTCCTCTTCCTCTCCTTGCGGGTCAGGCGGTTGTTGGAGCCGTCGGTGGCGCCGGCGATGATGGTGCCGACCTGGCAGTACTCGGGAACAGAGTCCTTCTTGTTGTCCTTCCTGAAGAACTGCTTGCCCGCCGCGACCACGTCTCGCATCTTCAACACCTGAAGATCCCTCCTGAGCTCTGGTGTGAGGTCGGTTTTGGGGAGGTTGTACCAGTCACAGCCTGCATTGTCTTTGGGAGCCTGGGAGTTGTCAGCCTCGAGTCCATGTATGATGTGGTCAACATGAGATGGGTTGATGTGTTCTCAGAGTAACTATGATATAGGTAATCATTTTTGGTGCCAACAGTGGTCCCATAACGGGACATTTGCCAGCGTCATTGAAAATGGGATAATTCTTCATCATAGAACAGGGGGGATGAGGAGTGAGGGAGAAGTGCCTACCTTTTTCTTCTTGGCTGGCTGGGGTACCCGAACAGACAGCTTCTCCTTCTCAGACTTCTCCTCGGAGGCAGCTGATGTTGGAACCCCAGCAGCGGCCGGGGGAGAAGGTGCCGCAGCCTTCAAGGCCTTGGCCGAAGGGACTATCGGCGCAACGACTCCGGCCGCAGAGCTGTCCTTTGCGGAGAGTCGAGACTCGGCTTCGGAAAGAAGGCGATCGATCTCATCGTCGGGCAGGCCGAGAACTTGGATGGCCATTGTTCCCAGTCAAAGCCACGGTGTGGACGCGACGGGATTGCGAGGTGTGGAAAAAAGTGCAAGAGTTGGGGAGGAAATATCCGACGAGCTTTTGGGGGAGAAAATTGAGCAGCTTTGGCAGCTCCACCGGCAGAAAGGATTCAGTGGGGCTGGAACAGCGAACAACGCAGGCGGTGTGGTGGCCCGGAAAAGTGGTCGGTGCACGCCCGATTCTCACGCCGGCCTGAGGCCTCAAAGCTGACCACGTGCTGGACTCTGCTGTTGGGCCCACCATTCCGTCATTGTGAGGCTGGAGAGGCCTGCGCTGGCAAGATGGTCGGGCATCAGCCACCCCTCAGTGCCAAGCTCGCCGCTTGTCGGGCTGCAGCCAGCGATTTCGCGGTGCGACAGCTGTCCGTCACAGCCACAGCCGGCCTCCGTGGACTTGATGCCCAACCTGCAACCCGTTTTTCGTGTCGGTCGTTGACTGACCGCTTGCACAAATCATCATCCAAGTTCTCAGCTCTCAGCAACTCCTGCCTCTTCCCACTCTCCCCGGGAACAGAACAAAGTTATAATAATACAAGGTACGTCTGCTGTCCAGATCCCATCCATCCGACCAGACCACCCCCGAGCCCGCCCCGTCTCACCAATCATTTCATTCCCCCCCTCCAACCCAGAGCTGAGTGGCTCGAAAAGAGAGCTCCGCGCGAGTCGTCCACTGGGACACTGCGGACTCAATTTCAATTGAACAGACTCCCGTCTCGTCTCTGGAAACTCCACCCTTTCCATTCGCTTGTCGACCGTCACGTCACAGCGCGCCCGCCAATCACCTGCCAATCCCGCCCAATCAATCATCACGGCCGGATTCGCTTTCGGGGGAGGTTGGTGGTTGCGACGGGAGCCCGGTCGCAAGTAAACAAATCAGCCCCCGACGAGACGACCAGCCCGGAACCCAACCGGCGCGACGCCCACGTGCTGCCGACACCCTCCCGTTCCTTGTGCTAAGCCATCGCAACCAAACAGAACTCCTCCTCTTCAACAGAGCCCATCCGCGCACCGAACGAACCGACGACTTACACCTTCCGCCTATACCCCACCAAACGCCGCTCCGGAGACCCCCGGCGCGCGACACCTCGACCAACCGAGTCCCGCAATCATGGACCCTCAGAACCCGTCCTCGGCGCCGCACGGGCAGCAGGGCCGACAGCAGCCCGCATATGACCCGTCCCACGGCGGCCATTACGGGGCCAGCGCAGCGGTTTGTCCCCCCCCCCCCCCGCCGCCGCCGCCGTACCCCGCGAAAGTATGCGCACAGGAACACCACCGGCTAACCCTCCCCTCCAGCTCTCGGCCCAAGGCTTCGCGCCGTCCAACATGTACACGGGCACCTGGGCCAACGTGCACCAGGGCCTCACCGGGCAGTACAAGGAGATCCTGACGGCCTACTGGCAGCAGACCATCAACCACCTCGAGAGCGACACACACGACTACAAGCTGCACCAATTACCCCTGGCGCGCATCAAAAAGGTCATGAAGGCGGACCCCGACGTCAAGATGATCTCGGCCGAGGCCCCCATCCTCTTTGCCAAGGGCTGCGACATCTTCATCACGGAGCTCACGATGCGGGCCTGGATCCACGCCGAGGAGAACAAGCGACGCACCCTCCAGCGCTCCGACATTGCCTCGGCCCTGTCAAAGTCTGACATGTTTGATTTCCTCATCGACATTGTGCCCCGCGAGGAGTCCTCGACCCACGCCAAGCGCGGAACCGCCCAGGCCCCCACGCAATCCGCCCCCGCGCCCCAGATGGCCGGGGTCGCGCCCCCCAACCACGGTCAGCACCCCATGGGCCCCGAGTACGGCAACCTCGGCCACGCCATCGCCCCCGGCGAGGACTACCGCCAGCCGCAGACCATGTACCCCGGCCAGGTCCAACCCGGCGGCCTGGCGTACGGCCAGCCTCCGGCCAACATGTACGGTACCGAAGACATGTATTACAACCCCATGCCTCCGCAGCAGGTAAGTTATCCCATCTCCCCACGGCCTTCCTTTCAGCCCCAATGCCACCCCCCACCGCCGTATCCTGTGCCGTCTGTCAAGCTAACTCGCCCAGTAGAGCGGCTAGCGGCCCTCTGTGGCCTCGGAGTCGGGAGGTCCGGTGACAGCCGACGATCAGCTAGCGACCCTTTGCTGTCCCAGCGTCGAGAGTCTTGCGACCGACGATTCGTTAGCAGCACATAGTGACCCCAGTGTTGGGAGTCGGGTGACTGCGATCGACTTCCAACCCTCTGTGGTCCCAGAGTCGAGAGACTTGGGGCAGTCGATGGAGCCGCCTGTATTGGAGGAGGCTGAGGCCACCCAAATCCAGACCGGGCTCGACGAACTGAGCGATGTGGCGATGTATCTTTCGGGGCACTGAGCGCGTCGCGAAGAGTGACGGCGACGTGTCACGTAGGGAGGAATGGAAGAGGGACCATCCCAGACTTGGTGTGCCTCGGCTTATATTTATCGACGAGGAGGAGGAATCGGCGTAACACTTGGGAGGACGGAGGACGGACGGACGGGACGAATATTTTTCCTAGGGTATCGCGTGACTTTTTTTCTTTCTGTGCAGTCTCTTCGCCGCGCGGACGTGCGTTGGATGCGAGAGGACGAGGAATAGCGGGAATCGTTGAGCGTTTTCTGAGATATCTCTCTCTCTGCCAGTTATGGCTAATTTCATGCCCATTGATGACTGATGCTCGGAAGAACCTGTCTCAGCACGGTTGCACTGCACACTGACCACGCACGACGATGGGACGGACGGGAGAGAGTAGCACACCGAGGAGGGCTTGGGTTGTAGAGAGAGCATGAAAAACCGGTCCTCTCACCTCAAGCCGAAGCGCGACCCGAAGTTAGCGAGCGGCGCGGCGGCGCGGCTGGCGGGCTCGACCGTCTGCGTGAGCTTCTCGATGAGCACGAGGGCGTTGTTGGCGTCGACGCGGCCAAACTTCTTGTTGCGCGTCGACACGTCAAAGTACTCGTCGTGGTTCTCGAGGCGCATCAGCGCCACCGTCTGCTGCAGCTCGTCGAGGTTCTGCTCGAGCATGAAGCCGTTGTCGAGGCTCGCGACGAACGCCGACAGGTGCTCGACGTCGAGCGCCATGGCCTCGACGCCGTTGGGGTTGATCTTTTTGACGTCGGGGGAGAGGGGGAGGGCCTGGGGGGGAGGTTAGGGGTGGTGAGAAAGGGGGTTGGGGGGAGGCGTGGCTTACGAGGATCTTGTTGGCGGCGTGGGGGAGGGCGTCAAAGTAGACGAGGGACTTGATTTGCGGGGGCAGGCCGAGGAGCGTCGAGTTCATGATGTTGGAGAGGTATTGGGTGAGGGTCACCATGTAGCTGCTGGTCTCAAGGGGCTTCACTGTTGCCGTCCTGTTGCGCGCCGTGTGTTAGATAATGTCCGCCAAGGGAGGGCCGTATCGGGCTTACCAGTTGTAATCAGAGGTGTCGACGAGATCGTCAATCTTGGAGTTGACCAGCTCAAAGATGCGCTTCTCGGCAGTCTTCTTGTGATTCCGGAACTGTTCCGTCGCCGTGAGTGTCACAGGTCCGCCCGCCGAGGTGGACGAGCGGGTGTCGATGAGCAGTTGCTCGACCTTGTGGCAGGCATTCTCAAAGTGCTCGAGGTTGATGAGAATCTGGACAATCTGCCCCAGATACTGCGAGCTCAGCCGCTCGACGAGCGACTGGCAGACCTTTTCGGTCAGGAGTTCATCCAGGGACTGGCGTGAGTTAGGTTGGCTGTATCTATCGTATTGGACGGGAGGGTGTATACCTTTCTGAGCATCTCGTCAATAACACTCGAATTCTGGAAGTGATCATCGGCTGCTGAAAAATAGTAGAACTGGTTGACGAGATTTCTGATGTCGATGCAACACAGTGGGTACATCTGCGAAAAGGGCAGCACGCATGGGTACCTGTGCAGAGTTAGTAACAAGCAAGTGAGGCGAGGGAGTGAGAAACGTACGTGAGTTCCTCTGGGCTTTGCTCCTGAATAATCCAGCTTACGCTGAGAACCTTTTCGTAGTCCTCGGGGGTGTTGATGGTCATAGGCATGTAGTCGTCCGTAGATACTATCTTCATGGGGGGGGTCAGCAGAAGTCGCGGAGAAACAGACAGGGTATTCACCTCTTGGAAGTCTTCGCTGAAGCGTCGTTTCAACAACTCGGCGTATTTGTGGAACAGGGTGAGTTGAAGACTGTTCATCATGGATATGGAATAGCCCCAGCTCTGTAAATCTGTCAGGTTTCCGCTACAATGGACCAGGAACGGGGTGCCCACCTCCATGGTCTGGATAAACAAGCCCACAATTGGCTTGATTTTGATCAACGCCTCGGCATTTGTGACAGCTGGCAGAGCATTGGTGGTGAGAGCTACGGCCGTCTGACACATCGAGTCCCAAAGCTCATCCACCTGTCACAGTCAGCGTCACCAATCTTTCAAGTAAAATGAGGGAACGTACATCTAGACTTGAACGAAGTTGAGGCGCCCGTTGAATCGTTGCTTTCTCAATGACGGCAAACCCTGCAATGCCTTCGAGAAGGGATCGGAGGGAGTTGTCATTGTCATCGACGAGGAGGTCGACAGTGCTTGGTAGCAACAGCTCCTTCTGCTGCCGTCGGGTAGCGGCATAGTCGGCGCGGAACCTGTCAAGTTGCCCCAGCGCCTCGTGGATGTGCAGGGCCTCGTGTAACGGGGTGAAGTCGACCTGGACTTCGTCATTGTCGATAACGTCAAAGTCGTTGTTTTCGTCAAAGACGAGCTCGATCGACGAGTTGAGCTTGAAATTGCCCAAGAAGGTGTTGTTCTCGACACGCTCCCGCTGCCTGGTTTGACGCTCCTTGGTATGGAAAAAGGCTACTTCGCCAAGGAACTGGGACGTCTCTCGGATCCGGTACAGCCAAGTGTTCAGGTCATTCATAACGAGCTTGGATATTGTCTTTTGGGAATCGGGGATGGATTTTTGTATCAGGTCGGCCAGCTTGTACTGCGTCGCATATTTGTTCTGGATGATGGGCACCAGATGTTCGTTCTGCAGGTCGTCCAGGGACTTGAGCGCAGCATAGTATTTCTTCTTGCGGATCAGCTCATGGGCGTTGTTGAGGGCGCGCAATATGTCGAGCGACTCCTTGAGCGCATTGGAGACGTCCTTGATGTTCTGCTGCACTCCACGGGTGTTGACAAGCGCCTGCTTCTGCTCTGCCAGCTTCTCTGTGCTCGTTTGGATGTCTTGGTTCAGGTCCAGAATCTCCGACGTCAGGACCACTGTCCCTTCGCGGACCTTTTGCAGCTGGTTGACCGAGCCCAAGAACTCTTCGTGCTTGGTCAGGCCAATGCGCTCGATGTCGCCCTCTCGTTCCTGGGCGTACTGGGCGAGGCTTTGGGCGAGCGACGCTGTCCGGTTGCTGACGGTGGCATCCTTGAGTACAGGTATGAGCTGGTCGAGGAAGTCGGTGTCGGTCGGCGCGAGAATAATCTGCAAGATGGATCAGCGCTGAGCAAGAGGGCGCAGGGGGGCCAGAGTCAGGGAGAGAAGGGGGGGGGCATCGCGGGCAACGAACCTGGTCGACGGCGGTGTCGTAGTCGTCCCACGTTGGGGCCTTGCGAGGCATCGCGCTGCTCAGGAAGCGCAAGGCTTCAATGCGTGTTGATTTTTGCAATTCCCCAAGCCGTTGAACTCCGTTGTCTGTACTGGGTGGAAAGGTGAGGTCGACGCTGGCGTGGCCGTTGTCACGCCCGGCAGGCAGGCATTGGCACGCGATGCAGGGGAGCGAGAACTGGTGGTCCGTGCCCTCAATACAAGGGATGTTGAAGACTTCAAGTCTCCAACGTCAACCCAAAAACTGGACAACAACATGGGCAGAAAATAGGTTCTAAATACATTGGGTCATTCAGTGACGTCAAATCAGGCATATGTATGGGCCATCCCGTCTCAAAACCACCTCGACATATCGGACCACATATTTCCACTCCAACACCAAGCTCACCTTCTCGTCGAAATCATGGCTCGTGACTTTGCTGCCACTCCTGGCGGGCTACGAAGAGGGGAGTATAATCCCATGGCCAAGGCCAAAATGTGAAAGCCGGTGTGAAGATGGCTTCTTTGACTACCTCTCACCCCACATCAATGCTGGCCTGCCGGGCCTTTCACACTTGCTCACAGTTAAACACAGAGGCTATTCATGTCAGCATCTTTCAGTTAAATGTCTAGCCACTAGGTTCTCCTATTCTGAACTCCCCGTCTTCGAGGCACTTTACAGGGGCAATATTCGAGCCTTGGAGGTTTGAGCTGAACGATGCCTCTGCAAAGAAGTACATGCCATGTCGGTGAGGTCTGGATCCCAGTGGCTCACGTGTAGGTGTTCCATCAAACGGGCATTTCCACCCCTTTGAGTCACTGAGACTCTGCTACAGGCAGGAGCAATGGGTCATGCATGGAAGTCCATCAAATTTGCAGGTCACGCTTCAACGTGTTTATCAGATCAGAATGGTCGCGTTTTTTCGTGCCCCTTTTTTTGCAATCACGACCTGCTGCTGGCCCACCAACTTTCAGTTTACATCCCAAGGCATCTCCTGAAGCAGTACACCTCGAGATCACGAACGGACGAGATGATCCACTGAAATCTTTCAAAAATGTACTTGGTCTCTGCCAGAATCTGCCAAAAGTGCGAGCCTGGAACATGCATCTGGTCTGTTGAAGATAGGAGTTCATGCATAGACACCCCCCTTTTTTTTACCTCACTGATTCCATCTCCCGTTCGTGTTTTTGGCCCCGTCCCCTCTGCTTTACAGCAGGCACACCTATATTGACGACATCATCCGACACGAGCTCGCGGGTCAAAACCTTCCAGCCAGGGCAGGTATCCGCGTTGTTCTTTCCCCAACACCACCAGCTTCCGATTTTTCTTGGTCCGCAAGGCTCCTCTCTCTCGGGCTGCTCCTGCCATTATACACATTCTGGGTCTATTGAGGAAAGCACGCGCTGCTGCTGATCCGCTGTCGGCGAACGGGTGCCCGAAGCCCTTCTTTACTGCCCCCTCCGTCCAGATCTCTTTTCCCTCTTCCCTTCTCTTTCCTCACCCGCCTCACAACGTCTCCCAGAATATCCTCCTCCTCGACTCAGGTCAGGATCATTCGACTATCTTGTCAAGCACCATCATCCCTCCTCTTCACTCATCCATCTCCAGCCATCTGATCATTTGATTTCTTGGCCATGTCTCAATCCAACGAGACCACCTTCAACGCGCAGTCCCCCCGCTCCTCGAGCGGTGGCGGAGACTCGTACAAGCATGAGGGCACTCCCGACACGCGTCTCACCGCCTTCTCTCCGGACGATGTCCCTGCTGGAGCCAACAGGCTGCCTGCGGTGGCCGCTGTCAAGCAGAATGTCAACCCAGAGGGTCATGGTCAGTTCCATGGCTTCACTTCCACCGCCTACTCTGCCACTCCGTCCGGAGAAGACAAGGAGGACCCCTTTGTCTCGCCCTCCAAGCCTCAGCCGAAGCTTTCTCCTACGGCCTCAACCTTCATGCCCGTCGCCATGCCGATGCTGGCTCAGGGCTCTCTGAATGCCCAGACGGTCTACCCTGTCCCTGGTATTCAGCCCCTTGTCCTTCAGTACAACACTCGATTCAGCAGCGAGTTGGGCCTGCATCACCATCTTGCCATCTCATCGCCTGGAGCTTCTCTGAAGAGCGGCGACATTGATGATTATCTCCAGGTATGTTCCACTCATCTCCTTGCTTCCCATCCCCTTGCTTCCAAGCGACGAACGCCCATACCTAACCCCCAACACAGGCCATCGTCCCTCGCGAGACCAAGTATGGAAGATACAGCATCGTTTCCGATGGACGCCAGATGTACGTTCGGTTCGCCAATGTGCAGTATGCTCGCATCGCCCACGACTGCGTCCGCTTCCGTCCCCAGTGGAAGGCAGCTTACGTTTCGCACGCCGACTTTCTCCAGGTAAAAAACACCCATGCCCACCATCGCAATGTCACTTCAAGCTAACCCTTCTTGCTTGATAGGTGGCCACGCCTGGAGGTAAGGTTGAAGGCGTCGCTGATGGCCTCTTGGAGGTTACTGCCACCTACACCCCTGATGCTCCCGTCAGTCTGAGCGCGCAGCACATGGATACCGTTGTGCTCGCCCTCTTTCAGGGTGAGGGGGAAATCTTTGCCAGCCGCCGTCTCATGGATCCGACCATATTCAGAGCTCTGGTTGAGTTCTCGGACATTGACGATGCCATTGCGGCAATCAACAAGTTCAACGGCTGCACCTATGGCGTAAGTTTCATCCTCAGCCAAGCCTTGACTCTTCTAACTGAATGCAGTACGTTCATCTGTGGGTTGCTCTTCCCAAGACCTCTACGGGGTCGACGACTCCCGGCCGTCCTGCTATCCCCAACGCCGGTGTCAACGAGCTCTCCAACATGCTCCAGGACATGAGTGTCAACTCCAACACCCAGTCTCCTGGACACTTCACCGTCCCTCAGTCGCCTGGACACTTTACTGTGCCCCAGTCTCCTGGGCACTTCGCCGTGCCCCAGTCTCCTGGACACTTCAACATTCCCCAGTCGCCTGCCCACTTCAACATCCCCCAGTCGCCTGCCCACTTCAATGTTCCCCAGTCGCCTGGACCCTTCAACATGCTCCAGCAGGTTGGCCGATCGTCGATGGTTCCTCAGATGATGCAGCAGCCGTCTGCCTACCAGATGGTCTATCAGAATCAGATGATGGCTCCGACCGGATACCTTGTTGACCAGACCCCGACTCGCCGCAGCACCTCTGTTGCGTCGTTCTCGCCCATGACGCCCATGTCAGGTCATACTTCTATGAGCCTGAGCCCGGCGTTCACCCCTCCCACGACTCCCATGACGTACCCCAACAGCTTTGCGAGCCCCAGAGGCATGACGCCCTTCACTGGTCGTCGTCAGAACGCCGCTCGGGTCAACAGGTCGCCGTACCACAACGCCGCTGGTCACCACAACCAGGTCGACGTGGAGCGTATCCGCAGCGGCATTGATGTCCGCACCACGGTAAGTGTCTCTCTACCTCTTTGACCACGATATGCTGACCAGACAGATCATGCTTCGCAACATCCCCAACAAGGTTGATCAGCCGATGCTGAAGAAGATTGTGGACGAGTCGAGCTGGGGCAAGTACGACTTTATGTACCTGCGCATCGACTTCGCCAACGACTGCAAGTAAGTACCATTGCCAGCGGCGTGGTTATCTTTCAGTTTGAGTATTGACACATTGGTTTCTAGCGTCGGCTACGCGTTCATCAACTTTGTCGATGTGAGTACCAATCCCCTCTCCTTTTAGGCCATGTTTCCGAAGAAGCTAACCCATACACAGCCTCTGGACATTATCCCGGTATGGACTCCCTCACCATTGACTTGTGATCATGTTCTAACAAACGATTCAGTTCGTCAATGCCCGTGCCAACCAGCGCTGGAATTGCTTCAAGAGCGATAAGGTGGCCGAGGTTTCCTATGCGAGTATGTGCGCTCCCGTTTGGTTCTTGTCTGGGCACTGACACCCCGTAGCCATCCAGGGCAAGGACTGCCTTGTCCAGAAGTTCCGCAACAGCTCAGTCATGCTGGAGGCTGCTCACTATCGCCCCAAGGTAAAGAAACCCGCACAAAGGTCGTGGTTCTCTTCAACTAATCTCGTTAGCTCTACTACACCACCAACGGGCCTGAGAAGGAGCTGGCTGGTCAGGAGGAGCCGTTCCCGGCTCCTGACAATGCCTCGAAGATGAACCGCAGCTGCCAGAATGCTGAGCACGTCGGTAAGAACATTTGTCCTCGCTGTGATTCTTGGATGTGGCTGACGGTTTGTGTTGCAGGACTGTTCACCCCTAATGCTGGCCAGCATTTCCGTGACGAGCAGCGCCGTCGTCGCTCTCAGTACGACCGCGGCACCAGACTTGCTGCTCTCGAGGAGTACGACTACGATCTCCAGCAGCAGCAGCAGCAGTTGCAGCAGCAGCAGTCGGGCTTCTCTGGCACCGGCTCGCCATTCCCCGGCAACTAAAGGAGCTCTGGGCCGACACATCGGGCAGGATTCCGAATATCTCTGCAAGCCAGGACATAGCGAACAGTGTGCTTAGCCAACAGCGCGCTATGCCTTGATTTGCCTGGTATCTGACACAGCTCGACGAGATGACCACGATCTTGGACGAATCCCCGTTTGGCCGCAGTTCAACATTGAGCTTTTTTGACATGACATGTCTATTCATACGTTTCAGTTGATTTGGGAGGCAAAAGCGGCGAGGGAATCGGTTGGTAGTGGTCAGTGGAACTTATACCTGGGAATTTTTGTCTCGGCGATGAGAACGGTGGACGCGGTTGGTGAGAGGAGGCATGTTGGCTGTGTCTAGGGAGCCATTGTTGATACGATGGTCTAGGAAAGCTGGCTGCCCCAGTCGCCACCAAGTCTGTCGTTGAGTCGAGCCTCAGTTCAGCGGTGAGGGAGGGAACCAAGCAACTAGAGTATTTTTAGGCAGCACAGAACCCTTCTCTCAGACACGAGTGTCATGTGAATGCAGATGTGAGATGCTCGTGTGCAGGCATGCTGGTAATAAATTGTCACTTTGGGTATCGATACGCTAGGTATGTACAGGAGTACTATCAACTGGGATCCTCGGGCAGGGCAGGCAAGGGTTTCCTGACGCCGCGCTGCAGCACCGACCGCCCACTCAACAAGGTCTTGGCCGAGTCCTGTTCGGCCGTCGTGTCCTCGACGCTCGGCCGGGGCGAGCCTTGCTCGTCTTCCTCCAACAAGCTTTCGTTTCCTCCTGGATCCCGTCCGGGAGGAGGAGGAGGCGACGCCACGTCCTGCTCCACGTCCTGCTCATCCTCCTCTTCAATCCCATCCTCCACCTTACCCTCCCCCAGCAGCCGCCTCCTCACATGGCGCGCCTGCAGCGACGGCGGCGGCGACGGCGACGAGTCCCCGTAAAAGGGCACGTCAACCTCCACCCCGTCAACGTGGATCAGCGGCGTGCCCTCCCTGCTAAACTGCGACGTCGGCGTCAGCGGCAGCGTCTTTTCGCCGCCGCCGCGGTACTGCTGCTGCTGCTGGATCTGCGGGCTGCCAGCGAGGCGACGGGGCGTCTGGCCGGCGACGGACGTCGAGTCGTGGCGATAGTGCGACGAAGTCGACGCCGACGCGGGCTGCTGATGCCGGAAGCTAAACGAGTTGCTGCTGCCGCCCCCGCCGCCGCCCGCCCCACCAGCACCGCGACTAAAGATGACCAGCACGAGACAGCTGAGAAGCAAGACGCTCTGCAGGATGGCCATGCGCTTCTGAAAGACGACCTCCTCGCCGAGCACGGCCAGGCGGCCGGACAGGGCGACCGTCTCGCGCGCCGACTGCTCGCGCTGCGCCTCGAGGGCGAGCACGGTGGACTGCCAGAGCTGGTCGTACTGGGTGCGCACGGTGCGCAGCTCGGCGAGGACCGTGTTGTTGAGGCGGTCGAGGAAGGCCGACACGCGCGAGGCTTGCTGGGATTCCATCTTGAGGAGGGTCTCGCGGAGGAAGCGGGATTGCTCTTCGATGTACTGGAGGGAGAGGGAGGTGTTGGATTCGAGGAGGGAGAGGCGCTTGGTGACGGTTTTGAAGAAGGATTCTTGGACGGTGGGGGAGGAGGGGGGCGGGGAGGTGGTGGTTTTGTTGCGGGGGGTTGCGGTGGATGGGTGGGAGGGGTTGTTGTTGTTGGCCGGGGGGGCGGGGGAGGGTTTGGTGCCCGCGGCGGTGGTGTTTTGGGTGTCTTGGTGGGGGGAGGCGGAGGAGGCGGAGGAGGCGGCGGGTTGGGAGGCGGGAGCGGGGGGTTGTTGGGAGCCGGGGGCGGGCTGGGATGCTTCGCGGGCGGCTGTGGCCTGGGAGGCGTCGGCCGTGGCGTTGGCGTCTTTGGCGGTGGGTGATTTGTCTTTGCCGTCGCTCTCGACGGGCGTGGGCTCGCCGGTGGTGGGGGAGCGGACGAAGCATACATCTTCTGTAAAGTTGTAGTATAGTATTGGTTGCCACGGGGACAGGCCGACCTCGGTGACAGAGGGGGTGTGGGGGGTAGTTTTGGCCTCTGTGACGGAGACGGGCGGCTCCGTTGTCGTCTCGGTCTGGTTGGATTCAGCCACTGGCTCCGGGGGCGGATCGATGGCTTCGGGTTCGTCGTCCTGGTGGTCTTGCTCCTTCCACGTATCCAGCATGCGTGTGCCGTGGACGCGCAGCAGGGAGACAGGGCAGTAGTACTCGTTGCCGTAGTGGGTCAGGAACTCGATGCGGATGTACTTTGTGTAGATCTGGGGGTGTTGGATGAGAAAGGGCTGGATGTCGCGCGAGTTCCGGGCCTCAAAGGTGCCGAGCTCCACCCACTTGTCCAGCTTGACGGGGTAGCGGTCGCTGACGCTGACGCGGAACTTGCGGATCATGCTGGAGAAGAACTCAAAGTTGGCCAGGACGACGGTGTCGACGAGGACGTCGTCGCTCAGCTCGACAATGACAAACTTGTTCTTGGTGTTGCACTCGAGCAGCATGTACGTGTCCTTGTTTTCCACCAAGATGGCCTTGGAGTTCTTGGCGCCAGGGCTCGTCTTGAGGACGGTGGCGCCGGCGTCAAACGAGGAAAAGGAGAAGCGCTCCTTGCATGTCTTGCCGGCGTCCTTGCTCCGGTAGTATTGCGTCATGCCGTCGTCCTGCAGGACGTGTTCCTCCTTTAGCTCGGCCGCCTCGCCGGACTTGACCGAAGCTTCGGGGGACTGGGACGAGGCCAGCTCCGAGACCTTTCGTGCGAGAGCGTCAAAGTCGATGATTTCCCCCTCCTCCCCGATGCTGTCGCCTTCCATGTCCACGCCGGCCGAGTCTCTCTCCCCCTTGTGTTCGTGCGGCTTGCGGTCCTTGATCTTGGCGGGATCCTGGCCCGATTTCCGAAGCATCATCTCCTTCCACTCTTCAAACGACATGAAGGACCCCGAGGCGAAGTCGGGCTTGTCCTCTGGCTCCTTGTCGGCTTCCTGCGCCTGGCCAGGGGCTCCGTCGCCCGTCCTGTGCGTCTCTGTTGCCTCGGCGGCTTGGTCCTGGGCTCCGGTCGCGGTCGCGGTCGATTCCGCCGTGGCGGTGGTCGGGGGACTGGTCCATGCTGTCCGGAAGCACTGCTGCGGCAGCGTGTGTGTGATGTAGTTGATGGTGCGGAACTCGCACACGTCAGTCGGCACCGATGCGGCGGCGCTCAGGAGGGCGGCCTCTCGGGCGGACCGCGAGCCATGGACGGCCGAAGGGTTCAGCCCGACAAGGAGAAGCAGTGCGACGGCAAATCCCCGGGCCAGAAATGTTTCTGGATGTTTCATGGTTGGGGGAGTGCTCATGTAACTTGAACGGGGGCGGGCGAGGGAGGGCGGCAGTCCATGGTCTCGTCGCTCTCACTGCAGCCTGGCGCCGTAGTGTTTTGGACTGCTGGCGGCTGGTCGGGTTCGAGACGCGCCCGGGGGGATGTCGTCGTCGATCCGGGTCGGTTCGGTGATCGTGGTGAAGAGGTGTGGTTGTTGCCAGATGGCACATCGACAATCCCGTTGTGCACCGCAGCCCGCCCGCCCCTGCAAGGGCAGGGGTCCAGCGGCACTGCTACGCCGGACGGGGGCTGGGCGGTCCCCTGTTGAGCGGACCTGCAGTCTGCAGAGGGGGATCGACAGCGGGAGGGTTAGGGTTTTTGCGGGTGAAAGACATCTTGATCAATGCCGCCCACGTCACCTCTTCTTGTCGACCCCTCTCCTTGTCCTTTGAAAACACCGCTGCGATGCCGGAGTTCTTTTTCTCCCGCCCCTCCCCTCCCCTCCCAAGACACGGCACACCCGCCTTAGGTAATTCCCCTCTCCCCCTGGCAGTAGGCATGTCCCCTGGAGGGTCATGTGGCTCTCCATCTCTTCACCACGCGCCTAATTGGCGACTCCTCTGGCCCCAACTCCGACCAAGCCATCGCCGGCATTGGCTGGACTCGAAGAAACTTCAGGCTAAATGCCCCTGGACGCAAGGCTGCTCCCACGCCTTGCCCCGCCATCCGCGACGGTACATATGATGATGCCCCACGTCGGAAGGGGGTGCCATTGATGGCTGCTGTTGTTTCTCCTGTTTTCCGTATTCCTGGACTTCTCCCGAGTCGAATTCTTTCTGTTCTTCTCTCGTCCTTGTCTTGATCGAGACCTTCCCAGATACCCCTTTTTTTCGTCCCTCCCCCTTTACAATGGCCGACAACGGTCCCCTCTATCTTGGTTTCGACCTCTCGACCCAGCAGCTCAAAGGTATGTACCCGGGGCTACCGAGCAGAAAACAGGCCCATCACTAACCATTTTCTTCGTCAAATAGCTGTCGTCATCCAGTCCGACCTCACCATCGTCTCGGACGCCAAGGTCGACTTTGACGGCGACTTTGGCTCCAAGTATGGCATCACCAAGGGCGTCCTGCAGAACCCGGACGAGGGAGAGGTGTTTGCCCCGGTAGCCATGTGGCTCGAGTCCCTGGACCTCGTGCTGCAACGCCTCAAGGAGAACAACACCCCCCTCGACCGCATCCGCGGTATCAGCGGCTCCTGCCAGCAGCATGGCAGTGTGTACTGGGGCCGTGAGGCCGAGTCGCTGCTCGGCGGGCTCAAGGCCGACAAGCCCCTCGTCGACCAGCTCACCGGCGCCTTCTCCCACCCCTATGCGCCCAACTGGCAAGACCACAGTACCCAGGCCGAATGTGACCAGTACGATGCCCAGCTCGAGACCGCAGAGAGGCTGGCCCAGGTGACAGGGAGCGCTGCCCACCACGTTAGTAGAATCCTGAACAACTCCCCAGAAAGAAATCAACTGACAGCCGTCGTCCGCAGCGGTTCACCGGCCCCCAGATCATGCGCCTCCGCCGAAAGCTCCCCGAGATGTACGCCGCCACATCCCGGATCTCCCTCGTCTCCTCCTTCCTGGCCTCGGTCCTCATCGGCTCCGTCGCCCCCATGGACATTAGCGACGCTTGCGGCATGAACCTCTGGGACATCCCCGGCCACAGCTGGTCGGACCCCCTCCTCGAGCTCACTGCCGGCAAGGACGGCGTCGCCGACCTGCGCAGCAAGCTCGGCTCCGTCCGCGAGGACGGCGGCGGCAGCATGGGCAACATCAGCTCCTACTTCACCGCCCGGTACGGCTTCCACCCCTCTTGCGGCATCGCCCCCTTCACCGGCGACAACCCCGCCACCATCCTCGCCCTCCCCCTCCGCCCGCTCGACGCCATCGTCAGCCTCGGCACCAGCACCACCTTCCTCATGATCACCCCCGTCTACAAGCCCGACCCCTCCTACCACTTCTTCAACCACCCCACCACCCCCGGCCAGTACATGTTCATGCTCTGCTACAAGAACGGCGGCCTGGCCCGCGAAAAGGTCCGCGACGCCCTTCCCGCCCCCGCTCCCCCGGCCCGCCCCTGGGCCACCTTCAACCACCACGCCCTCGCCACGCCCCCCCTCGCCGCCGCCTCCCCCTCCGACCCCGCCAAGCTCGGCCTCTACTTCTACCTCCCCGAGATCGTCCCCAACATCTCGGCCGGCACCTGGCGCTACACGTGCTCCGCCGCCGACGGCTCCAACCTCCAGCCCGACGCCACGTCGTCCCCCGAGACCGACGCCCGGCTGATCATCGAGTCCCAGGCGCTGTCGATGCGTCTGCGCAGCCGCCCGCTCGTCACCACGGGCGAGGAGACGGGCCTGCCGGCGCAGCCGCGGAGGATCTACCTGGTCGGCGGCGGCTCGCACAACCCCGCCATCACGCGCGTCATGGGCGACGTGCTGGGCGGGAGCGAGGGCGTGTACACGCTCGACGTCGGGGGGAATGCGTGCGCGCTGGGCGGGGCGTACAAGGCGGTGTGGGCGATGGAGAGGGCCGAGGGGGAGCGGTTTGACGAGTTGATTGGGAAGCGGTGGAAGGAGGAGGGTGCGATTCAGCGGGTGGATGAGGGGTATAAGGAGGGTGTCTTTGAGAAGTATGGGAACGTGTTGGGGGCGTTTGAGGAGATGGAGGCCAAGATTTTGGAGGTTGCGAGGAATAAGTAGGGATGGATGGGAATGTATGAAAAGCGTTGGATACAGGGGGGTTGGTTGGATTTATATGTTTTTGGGGAGGTACTTGGACATGTGGTCTTGCTAGAAACTCGCGTGTCTGGTGTATAAAGCTGGTACGACAAGTGCATATGCAAGGGGTCTGGTTGCAAAGTGAGCCGATGGGTGCGCGAGCCGGTTCATCTGTTAGTGCGGTACTTCCCTCACCCCAAAAACAACATATTAAGCCGCGTATATGTGCATCTGTTTGATGCCAAGTACAATGACGGTGCTTAGGTGCCGGTCAACCTTCGGTTAAGAGAACCCTCGGTCAAGACTCAACCCTCACCTAATCCTCAACAACATCTCAACTGCTCCCATCTCTCCGCACCCGCCTCAATCATCCTCAACCCCCTCAGACCACGCCAACGACCATGCCTCGGAAAAGAAAAGGGCACCACCCCGCTCCCGACACCTCCAGCAAACCCTCATCATCATCGCCCGTCAATCATCCTCACCCCCTTCAGACCATGCCAACCACCAAACCCCGAAAACGAAAGGGGCACCACCCCGTCCCCAGCCAGCCCCCGTCATCATCACCTCTGACAACAACACCCCCAGATAAAGACACGGGAGCGGGACAGAGACGCAAAAACGACATGCTGCTCCTCAACCTCGGCGCAGTCTCCTACCTCGACTGCCTCGTCTTCGCCCTCCTCCTCGCACCCCAACTGCTCTGGCACGTCGGCTTCCTCGCCACGGCGAGCTGTGCGTTGATGGCGGTGCCGTTTCTGGGTACGTCATACCTCCCCTTTCGTGGTCTACACACAGTATTATGTAGCGGCATGCATTATTCACGCTGACATGGACATACAGTGATGCTACCGGCAGCCATCATCCGAGAGAGATACTGGCACCCGAAGCGTGGGGGACTATCCCCCCAGCGAGCCACCACCCTCTTCGAGGACCTCGTCATCCGCTGCGTGCGGTACGCCTTCGCCCACATCCCCGCCAACATCGGGCGGGTGTTCCTCTCCAGGGGAGTGGCGCTCCCGTTCTTTCGGTTCCGCATGCTGAGGCGGGGATACCTGGCTGCGCCGGTGCATTGGCGTGAGCATGAGGAGGTGAGACCTACCTTGCCCTTGGGACGTGGGATAGATGCTGATGGCAGCAGGCTGGGTTCAAGGGCGTCTGGATTGCGCGGGACGCGGCGGCGAAGCCGGATTTGGTGGTTTACTATGTTCATGGCAAGTCTTCTCGGCTCGTGGGACTTACTACTTAGGGCTGATGACCAGCAGGCGGGGGTTTCTCCATGGGCTCGGCGTTCTTCTACCTCGAGTTCCTGGCGACGTGGCTGTCGGTGCTCGTTTGCGAGGGATACAGCAATCCGGCCATTTTCGCGCTGGAGTATACGCTCGTTCCTGATGCGTCGTATCCGACGCAGATAAACGAGGCGGTGGCGGGCTACAGGCACGTGTTGAAGGTGGCAGGGGATCCGTCCATTGTGTGCGTCAGTGGTGACTCGGCTGGGGGGATGCTGGTCTTGAGTCTGCTGCTGCATATCGGGAAGAAGGCTGGGGGTGATGGGGATGGCATCGAGAAACCGGCGATGGCAATGTTGATATCGCCGTGGGTCACTCTGCTTTCGGCAGAGGAAAAGGACAGCCCCGGGTATGACTATCTCAGCGTGGGCCAGCTGAACCGATATGGTCGGCTGCTTGCGGGGGACGGGATTTCGGCCACGGACCCGCTGGTCTCACCGGGCTGCTGCCATGATGCAGAGTGGTGGAGGAGGGCAAGTCCGTCCAAGGGCTTTTTCATCACCTACGGGGAGGGTGAGATTCTCGCGCCAGATATTGATGAGCTGATAAGACGGCTGGATCAAGCGGGTATCGCGGTCAAGGGTGACAAGGAAGCCGGTGGGATTCATGCTTGGCCAGTGGCATCGGTGTTTCTGTCCACGAGCGAGGATGAGCGGCTAAGGGGATTGAGGACTATGAGTTCTGAGATTAGAAAGCGTATGGGATGAGGGGGAGAAGTTGAGAGAGTGAGGGGCTTTCTCAGATTAGATCAAGTATTTTGAGGCCAGCATAGACTGACGAGCGGTTATGAAACCAGGGCCAGGGGAGGCTCGGCTTCTCAACCGTCGTTGTTCTGCGTCTTTGGACGTCTCGATGATTGTCATCAGGTAGCAGAGGGGTGTTGAAGGAGAGGGGGGTATTCACCTTTCCCATCTGATATTGCCGCTTTGAAGATCGACCAAGTCCCTGTCGAGCCCTTTTGCCCTTGAACCATCCAAAGAGCGGTAGAGCCGGGGATTGGTCGGTGGCGGATGGATGATGGATGCAAGTTGACGCGAAGGAGAAAACATGAAAGACGGACGCGTTGGGGCTGTGTCGAATGGAAATTCGGTCCGGCCAATCACCGGCGGGCCAATTCCAGCCCTTGGGGGCCACAAAGGACAGCAAGGAACAAGCCTGCGGTGCCGGCAAGTGCATAAAATGGCCGTCTCCGCTCCCGTTTGGGGCCCGGGGGAGACTTCCACTGGACGTTCTGGCCGGATTCCAATGGGCATAGCGTCACCGATCCCCGATAACCGCAACACACCTGACCCCCCCCCTAAACCCCGACGGTCCACCAATCTGTAAGTGCCATTGTTTCGTTTCTCAGCCTCAGCACCACGTCTCCACGTCCAGTCTCAGACACCAAGTCACCATGGTTGTTTGTCCCTTGGGTTGGCCCACCAAGGTTGTCCTCGAACCCCACCTCGTCATCACGGGAGCTGTCCTCGAGGTTTCCGAGTCAATCCATTTCAATGGGAGCTTTGGCTCCATGTCGTTTGGATACTCGCATGCCAGAAACAGCGGGCCGAAGAGCCTCGGGAGTGAGGAGTGAGAGAAGAGTGAGGAGTGAGGAGTGACAAGTCACCGATCGGTTGTCGATCGTGTTGCTGCAATGGTGACACTTGGTCTTGTACTCAGCTCTTCCTGCAGCTCGAATCAGCCTGGCTGCCTGGGTGTTTGCAGGACAAACTTGATGAGTTTGGCAAAGGATCGGTACGGGGAAGCAGAAGAAGCTTCTCGTTGCCGTCTCGAGCTCATCGTCCGGGCTGGCTGGCAACAGGTGAAGATGGGATATCTATCCAAACTCCAAGCCAAAAGCTGCTTCTCGGACCAGCCTGATGTCAAGAGCACATGGGTGATGGAATACCTCGTCGAATGTAGCTGTTTCATCTCATCTTGGTCCCGAGGCAGGTTGGTCCAGGCATGCCCGTGGCATGCAAGATGGACGGCTTTGGCATTTGTCTGCCTGCCCCTCACTTGCATGAGGCCCCCGTGGCCCCGCAGCACCCCTCCTATCCGGCCAGATTCCCAGCCACCACACACCTTCGGTACACTAGCTGGCATGTAGGGAGATACAAAACGTTGACTTGCTACTAGTAGAGGGCCTCCCCCGGCGCCGTTTGCGCGTCTTGCTCCTGGGTACAGCCGTCACCCGGGGACAAGTCTGACAAGAAGAAGATTTCCATCCCACCACACCACTGCACCTGCCACTGCACCACCTGGTGTGTGCGCTGCTGCCCCACCGCGGGGTGACTCGAAGAACGAACGAACAGCAGACAGAAAAAAGGACGCCACAAAGCGACCCGTCGTTTGCAGAGGTGCACTTGTTACAGGACAAGAAGAAATTGTGGTATCTTTTTTTTGTTGGTGTTGGCTCACTTGCGGCCGCCATGTCCGACGACGGTACATATCACCCCAAGTCCCCAGATTTGGCCGGCTTCACCTCAGGCCCAGGCGGCCCCACCAGCACCAACGAAGCACCCCCCACATCTGCACCACTCAGCACCGCGACTGGAGCCCAACCGCAAAGCCCATCCCAGCAATTGCCATTGCAATTTTCTCCGCAGCAGCACGGGCAGCAGCACCAGCACCACCAGCAGCAGCACCTGCATCTGCACACTCCGGCGAGTACATATTTTGCTGACGCGCCCGCCGTCACCGCCGCTCACCTCGACCAACGACCACCGCCCCAACGACAGCAGTACGCGCCGCCACAATCGCACCTCGTGTCGCCACCACCACCACTCGCCGCCGCCACCACCTCCTACTCGCCGTACATTCCACCGTCGCCGCAGCACGCCCGCACCGTATCCGACGCAGGACTCGGATACAGCAACAGCACCCTGCATAACAGCCCGCAGCAGCAGTTCCAGCACCACCAGCGCCAACCCTCGCTCCCGCAGTCCTATTCCGCCTACCAGCCCCCGACCTTCCCCCCGACGACCGCGACCGCGACCCTCTACGCTGCCGCCCAGACCGCGGCGCCCCCGAGCTACGCCACGCCGGCCCCCGTCTTCCGCGAGGACGTCCTGACTTCGTCGTCGCCGCCGCCCCCTGGAGCAGCCTTCACCACCGCCCCCGGGTACGCGATGCCGCCCAAGCGAGGCGCCGCGCAGGCCGCGCCGTCGCCGGTGATTGAGCCGTCGCCGGTGCGGACAAAGTTTCCGACGGCGCGCATCAAGCGCATCATGCAGGCGGACGAGGAGGTGGGCAAGGTCGCGCAGCAGACGCCCATTGCCGTTGGAAAGGCACTGGAGATGTTTATGATTCAGCTAGTGTCCAAGAGTGCGGATGTGGCGAGGGAGAAGAGCTCGAAGCGCGTGTCGGCGGCGATGCTGAAGCAGGTGGTTGAGTCGGATGACCAGTGGGACTTTCTCAGGGATATTGTGAGCCGCGTGGAGGAGGAGAAGGCTGGGGGTGGAGGGGCGGCTGGGGCGAAGAGGGGGGCCAAGCAGGAGGAGAGTGAGAGTGAGGAGGAGGTGGTGGAGAAGAAGAAGCGCGGGGGGAGGAAGAAGAAGGCGGCTTGATGGGGAGCTTTCATGTCAAGTGGAGATGACTGGCTGAAGGGTGTACACGAAGGATGTGGGATGATGGCGTGAAGGGCCATGTTGGAACAAGGATACTCATTTCTAGCACTCGGAGGCCGCGCTTGAAGGATGTGGGAGCCTCTTGGTGGATTCATGAGGCCGGAGGACCCCTGGTTGTAAGTGATGACGGGTATCGGACTGGGGAGACGGACAGGCAAGGACGGGCATATAAACCGGCGTTCGATGTGGGCAGCAATTGATGTGCTGGAGCGGTTTGCTAGGTCTCGAGGTCGACAGCGTTGCGGCAGTCTTGCTGCATTACATGCAGAAGAAACATTGACTAGCGTCCGGGCCGTCTGTCGACTAAATGGGCCGTTGAATGGTGAGAGCACGTCAAAGTCAACACGGATTAAGGAGGCCAGGCCCGGCTGGGACGCAAGCCCTCGGACTCGGAGCCCCTTTAATCAGCGGCAGGACATCCATCGTCAACACCTCCACATCCAGATGAGTACCTAACGTTGATAACGTGAAACCCAGACCAGCGAAGCTGCCTCGGCAGAGTGCAACAATGCTGGCTTGTTTGCTAGCGCGAGATATATCACCAGCACAGGCAGCGAGCAACCGGTCGATGCTCTTTGCTGGCTCTCCAATGTATCCCGTTAACAAACCAACCACCGCTGGAGACAAGCGTTCTCTTGACGATGACGCCGCCGCTAGCCACAAACTACTGCCTGGAAAGGCAGCATCTGGTTGGTCAAGATGACCTACATCGGACAGCCCGCGACCCCGACGGCGGCGCAGCAGTGGATAAGACTTGCTTGCAGCGGGTCGTCGAGGCATGTCGTTGATTCGCCGGTCGGGTAGAGCCTGGGATGCTGGTTGAGCACAGCATCCAGCACGGGGGCGGCGTCCTGGACCGTGACAGCAGAGAACTCAGCCTTACCGACGCAGGCACTCGGCATCTCGAGATGAACGAGGTAACAATCGACCGGGCTGTGGCAGACAGGCGTGACCGTTCTGGGCGACCGAGAATGTCGAGGAAAACAGCCTCGCCTGAGGTCAATCGTGGCGATTGATTGATGGGCACGACGACGACGACGACGACAGGAGAGAAGACGGTGAGGTATGTGGTGGCAGAGCTGAGCGGAACCGGACCGGGACACACGAGTTGCTGTGCTGCTCCATGCGATGCAGCCACCTCGCCTCCACTCCAGTCGGGCACCTCCCAGCCCGTCAGTCACCTCAGTCAGTGATGCTGCGAGGAGGTGGTGGTTGTGTTTGCTTCCATCAATTGATGCTGTAGGTTGCGGGTTTTGGGGGCTTGAAGTCCATGCGCCCGCCGCCCGTTGCCTGCCCACTCCCATTCCCGCCCGTCACCCCCGGGCCACTCACCCACTCCGGTTCCAGGGAGCCAGGCCCCCCCCAGTCACTGGGGAACCACCCACCATCCAGCGTCCGGGGCCGCCAGTGATGGACGGCTTGGGCTGGGCTTGGCTGTCTTTTGCCCACCCCGCGTTTCCCCTTGGGCCTTCCAATTCCCACACCCTCTTATCTTGAACGATGCCCGCGAGTCTCTGCCTGTCCTAGCTTCCTCCGGTCCGAGCCCAGAAACCGAATCCCAATCCCAAGAAACACGCAGCACATGCGGCTCAGCTCCGACACCGACACGCCCGTCCATTGTCGATCCTTCTCACCAGCACTTCCGTCGACATCCCCACCGTCGCCGTCGCCGTCCCGAGCCCCGTCATCGCCGTTGCCGCCGCCGCGCCCAGGCCCAGGTCGATACCGCACTTATACGTCCCGGACACAACCGCCATGGCCGGCTGAAAACGTGTTTGAATGGGCTCGCGCAGCATGCCAGCCCAAGGCCGTCCCACGGCGGCCCCGATCCTGCCCGCCGTCGACGACGCTACCGTCCCCTTCTCGGCCCTCTTCGACACCAAGAATGGCTTCGATCCCCGAACCGTCGAGGCCACCGCCCAGCTCGCCCACCGCAGCTACTTTCGGACCGCCGACGGCCGCCGCTTTCTAGTCGAGAGCGTCCCCAGCGACACCGACCCCGTCGCCGATTCGAATGGCACACACAACCACCGCCCGCCGCTGGCGCGTGCCGCCACCACGTCGCCCGCCGCCTCGCCGCCTCCCACTCCCTCCTCCACCCATGCCCGGCCCAGCGCCGCCCAGACGTTTGGGACCCTCCTCCGAAATTCGCTCCGGCGCCGGCCCGGATCACACGCGATACCGAACCCCCCAACCTCTCCCCGAACAAGCCGCGCAGCGCAGAGCCCCCAACCGGCACCCGCGAGCCCGGTATCTCCTATAATGGCCGCCCAGGCGGCGGGGACCCAGGAGGTCACAAACATGATGTCACGCCTCAACGTAAACCGCTTCAGCGCCACCCCCCTCTTCTACAACTCGGACGGCGGCGTGCAGGCCGCCGAAGCCCTCACAGACCCGTCCTACTCGGACTCCCCGACCGGCGGCAGCAGTCCGGACCCACCAGCGAGTGCGGTACCGGCGAGCCAGCAACACCACTACCACATCCACTCGCCCAACCACGACAACCCCGTGATATACGGCCTCCAACCAGGCCCCGACCCCGACACCATCCCCCCCCACATGGCCGGCCTGAGCGGCGGGCACATCACCAACTTTGACTACGTCCACTACACGGCGCAGGCCAACTTCCAAGTCCAGCGGCAGCAGCAGTCGGGCGCGACCGCCTCGGGGGCCGGGTTCCCCTCGCTGATGGAGATGTCGAGCCCGATACCGTCGCCGCAGCGGGACTCGGAGTTCTCGCCGCTCGACGGGGGCGCGCCGATGCACGATCCGGAAAAGGAGTTTTTCGTGGGCGGGAACGGCGCCGGGGGCGGGGGCGGGTCGGACGGGTACTACCGGTCGCCGTCGGTGGCGGGGTCGGCGGCGTCGGGCCTCCAGGTGCCGCCGCCGTGGGCCGGCGGGCCGCACGCGAACTACGTCAACATCGGGCGGAGCTACAGCAGTGGGGAGGTGTACGACACGCTAACGCCCGTGGTGGTCCACCCGGCGACGATAACGCATGCGCCGTCCCACTCGAGCGACGGGGCGAGTACGACGAGAGATAACGTAATGCCGGGGGAGCAGGTGCTGTTTGACGGGTGAGTCTTGTCCGTTTTGGGGGTTGTCTTGGAATTGTGGAGGGGGTGTGACGGGTGAAATTCTGGGGATGATGAGATATCTACCGTTTTAGAGGCTTACAAGTGTGAATTGTGCTAACACCGGAAAAGCCCAGTAAAGAGCGCGCAAACACTCAACGCGCCAATATTCGTGGATGGCCAACTAAAGGTCTTTCGAAACACACTCTCCAATGACCTCCGTTTCTTCTGCCGAGTCGGCCACGAGTCCGAGACCTACTGGAGTATGTCTACACCCCCCTCCCAGCAAGCCCCAACTAACAAATGCCCCAAAGTCAAGGGAATAAACGCCCATCTGGTACCCGTCTACGCCTACGACCCGCGCTTCCCCAACGTCGTCTACATCCGCGACAACGAGAGCGAAAAAGGCAACGTCTACATGCAACCGACCCCGGGAAACGGGCGACCAAGCGGCATCTACCAGTTTCCTCTCTTCCGGGGTACGTACACCCATCTCCCCTGCCCCCTCTGCAAATACTAACCACCCCCAGACCTCTGCGAGTTCCAAGCAAAACTCACATCCGAAAAAGTCGTCCTGGACATCACCAGCGCCAAGTTCGTGCGCCTCAACCGCGACAGCCGCTCCAGCGACACGTACTACACGGTCCGCCTGCAGATCTGGCACGAGGCCGAGCTGCGGCGGGGGACGACCTCGGACGTGGCATCCTTTGTCACTGCCGGCACGGCGCTGTCCGGGCCATTGCGCGAGCGGCTCGTGGCGAGCTCGTCGAGGCTGATTATCTACCTGGGCCGGCTGGGGGAGTATATCACGCTGTTTGGTACATCCCACCTTCCCCTTTCTCCTTCGGGTTGTTCTGACAGGGCGGCAGCAACGGACGACATTGAAGTCAAGTCGGACCTGAAGGAGTCGCCGACGCTGGTGCAGCTCCGGCCGCGCAAGGCGGGGAGCTTTTCGCGGCGCGGCTCGCGCTGGGCGGGCATCAAGGCGCACATTGAGCGCAAGGGCAACTTTGAGATGGCGGGGCTGGAGATCCACGGGCAGGCGACGGATCCGGACGTGGATGCGACGTATGACTTGTTCAAGACGATAGAGATTGAGTTTGAGAATGGGTCGAGTGAGTATTTCCCCGAGTGTTGGAGTGTTGTGGTGGGTTGGTAATTGTGCTGACTGGGTGGTGGTGTTCAAGGCCAGGACATGTTTATCCGCAAGTGGGACGAGGTCATGAAGGAGAGGAGGGCGCAGCGGATCAGGTTGAATCAGATACAGGAGGAGATGGGGAATAATGTGTTTACGGGGCCGATTGCGAGGGAGATTTGGTGATGATTTTGGGGGGAATGGGGGAGTTCTTTCTCTTTGAAGTTTTTATATCATTGAGCGAGCGAGCGACAAGGGATTGTCCTTTTTTTTTGGTTCAGTATGGCAATGGCAATGGCAAATATACCATCAACTTTAGGTACTGGGTAGGTAGGGGAGCAGGGGAATATGTTTCTACCTATTTTTACGTCTACAGACTCTACACAGTATTTTGAACCGGGGGGGTGTTGGGATATAAGCTGGTTGGCGTTTGATGGCGGTCTCGACACCTACTTTTGGTACTATCTAGGAGGGATGCAAATGAAGTATAGACGTTTCATGACATGTCACCTGTTTAATCAAGTCCGTGTCCCAGGCATGATGAGAGCATGTGAAAGGTGACATGGTGGAGTGTAAGTGCCTCCAGCATCAACACCAAGGCAACGGAACACTCTCCAGCAGCGCGCAGTGTGGCGCTGGTCACCCTGGGAGCCTGGGTTCAACTTTTGATTGACCACGCCCACTCCGGTACTCGGGTATTGGGGACATGGCACACACACAAACTCGCTTGGGTCTTTGTGCATAGTAGGTTGGTATAGGAAGGGTAGGTCTGCCCAGCCAGCCGGCTGGTCGGGTTCGCAGCAGCAAACTTCAGCCAAAATGGAGGTTGGGGTGGTGGAAAAGAAGGGGATCCGGTTTCCCGGCACACACACACAGCACAGACAGGTGCAGGGAGAGTCCGTTCCAGAGGTTCCATCCACGTGGGTGGTGGAAAAACTCGGGGACGGGACGGGCTGGGTGGTGGTGACTTGGCTGGTGCTGGGGAGGAGGGTTGGTGAGGGTTGGTGAGGGTTGGGGATGGGTTCGAGAATGGGTGATGGGATTGTTTGACGGGTTGGTGTTCCGCAGATGGGGCTCGATCTACCCAGACGATGGATCGACGAGATGTATGTATGGCGACGGGGTTGCTGTTTCGATCGTCCAGTGAGGTTGGATGCTGGTACCTCATGTTTTTACCCTTTCCCTGCTCGTGGACAGGAGAATGCGGGGTTGGAGGACAAGGTGACCCGGGCTGGTGGGTAAGGTTCCCAGAGGTTCTGTCCAGTTGGGGCATTTGGGCGACGGACTGCTGGGTGGTTCTCGGGATGGGTTGGGGTGCGACGATATGTGCCAGGTGAAGTGAGGCACGGGGAGGCACGGGGACGGACGGGGAGAGGAAGAGGGAGGCCGGAGTCGGATGGCGGACGGGCTGGCGGGTTTTGTTGCTTCCTTCTCCCCTCTTCGGGCTGTCTCTCGCAGAATCGAATCAATATGTCAAAAGATCCCGTCTTCTCCCGTCCACTGCCACCACCCACCCTCGTGGAAATCCGTTGCCCGTCGTAGGTTGCTGGGAGTCGGGTGTTGGGGAAGGCCACAGACGGAGTTCGTTCGTTCGTTCCCCTGGTTGATGTTGATGAAGAGGTTGTGGTCCCAAGAGTTTTCAGGTGGTGGTCCGCACCCCCCCCCCTGTCCCCCCTGCTGTCCGCCCGCCCATTTCATGCATGGAGGATCGAAGCCACCCCCCTCCGTCCACTGATTTTCAATTCAATGCCATTCTGCTGGTTTGCCCCCCCTGAGAGTTGCGGCTGCGACGCGAGCTTCTGTTGAGGCGCTTTTCTCGGCCTGTCTTGTCGCGAGAGCCACGTGAGGTTCTCTCGAGTCTCGAGTCCGAAATTGAAAGGCTCCGGTCCACGACGACGACAAGGCTCGACAATCGACGACGACGACGACCGAGGCAGAAAGTCAAACAGCTGACAGGGCTGGCAATTGGACAGACCAGGGCGAAAACGCCCAGCGCACCGCACGCCAGACCCAGACTGGCGCCGGCCTAGCCCCGTTCCAGCCCACTGCAGCACCACAGCGCCGCGACCTGGAACCCGCGCCCGCGCCCGCGCCCGAACGCCGCCTCTCATCTCCCGTCGCTCGCTCGCTGTTTGCTGGTGAGGCTCTGGGCTGTGTGGTTTGTGCGTGGTCGACGGGTCCCGCAGCCCACAATCTCTTGAACAACATCACCACCATCGCCATCGCCATCGCCAACTTTTCCTCTCAACGACTTCTCGTCTTCCTCTTCAATCCCTCTCCCAGACGCCGATCGGATGCCGCCGACACCAGCGGCGACGGGCAGCACCTCGCGATAGCAGCGCCCCTCTGTCCCTGGATGCGGTTCGCTGCCGCCGCTCACCAGCGAAAATGCAGGAGCCCGAGATCTTTGAGCAGCCCGTGGCGAGCAAGGACGTCGAGGCCATCCCCGTCGGCGACGACCACCACACCTACCAGACCGCCTACACCTACCAGACCAACAACACGGCCGAGGACTCGTCGTTGGACGACTACCACGACTTTGTGTATCCCGAGGGTGAGTCCCGAGCGACGGACCGTCGTTTTCTTGTTCTCGTGTCGTCGGCCAATCTCATCTCACAGACCGAGAGAGATCTCCTTTTCTTTGTCTCACCTGGTCCGGAATGTGCGCTTTCTGGGGTCAAGGTCCGGGGGTGGGACTACTTTATCTCAACGACACTCCGTCTCTCTCTCTCATATCTCATCTCATCCTCTTCATGTGTCCTTCCTCTTTTGTCTGGGATATGTGGACCGTCTCATCGGGAACCAACACCATGCCTCACTCATCGCGTCGCCTCTCTAACCACCGTCCGTGATGGCCAGACCGGAAACTGGGAACATGGTCGACGGCCTTCCTCATCATCAACCGCGTCATCGGCGCCGGTATCTTTTCCACGCCCGCCGAGATCATCCGTCTCACGGATAGCGTCGGCGCGACGTTGCTCTACTGGGTGCTTGGGGGGATCATGACATTCTGGTGAGTCCCGCGTCCCATCCACCATGGCATAAACATCAAACTGACAAGTCCCAGCGGGTACGCACCCACCCCTTGCCGCTAACAAAGCCCATTGTTCCCACTAACCCCCTCCCCAGACTATTCGTCTACCTAGAATACGGCACCGCGCTCCCCCGCTCCGGCGGCGAAAAGGTCTACCTCGAGCGCGTCTACCGCCGGCCGCGCTACCTCGCGACGTGCATCTTCGCCGTGCAGTTCGTCCTCTTCGCCATCTCCACGGCCGGCTCCATCTCCTTCTCCAGCTACATGATCCTCGCCAACGACCCGGACAACCGCACCCCCGACGCCTGGGTCATCCGCGGCGTCGCCATCACCGCCCTCACCGGCGTCTGCCTCATCCACGCCTTCACCCCGCGCCTCGGCATCTGGCTGAGCAACGGCCTCGGCGCCTTCAAGCTCGTGCTGCTCAGCCTCGTGGTGTTTACCGGCTTCGCCGCGCTGGCCGGGCGCATGGAGAAGGAGTCGCCCGGGAACTTTAAGAGCTTTCACGGCCAGGGGACGTTGAGTGACGACAAGGGGAACTCGGCGGCGGGCGCGGCGGCCGGGTATGCGCTGGCGCTGCTGCAGGTGCTGTATGCGTACAGCGGGTGGGAGAATGCGAATTATGTGTTGACCGAGGTGAGGAATGCGCCGACGACGTTGAAGAGGGCGGCGCCGATTGCGATTTCGATTGTTACGGTGCTTTATGTGCTGGCGAATATTGCTTATGTGAGTTTGCCTCTTGGTTGAGGGGGGAGGGGCATGGCTGATTTTGATGGACAGTTTGCGGCAATGACCAAAAAGGAGATGTCCGAGTCGGGGGTGGTGGTAGCGGCTGTGTTTTTCCAGAATGTGAGTTCCCCCAAGCTCAGGGGCTGGGAGGATGGTACTAATCCGAACAGGTCATGGGCAAGACGACGTTCGTCACCAAGGCGCTGCCCGTCTTCGTGGGCATGTCGGCGCTGGGCAACGTGTTCGCCCAGTCGTTCGCCATGCCGCGCGTCAAGCAGGAGCTGGCCAAGGAGGGCGTGCTGCCCTTCTCGCGGTTCTGGGCCAGCGACTGGCCGTTCAATGCCCCGTCGGGCGCCATCTTCCTGCACTGGCTCGTCACGACGGCCCTCATCCTCGGCTCGCAGATCGGGTCGCAGTCGGGGTCGGCGGCGTCGGCCGTCTCGCAGATCTCGACCGTGTACACGTTTGTCACGAATGTGTTTATTTACACCGGCAACTGGATCAAGCGTAGGTCTCTACGGGCGTGGTTTCTCATCATGGGCAGTGCTGACAAGATACAGTGTTCCTGGCTGTTGGGTTGCTGTACCTCAACTTTACGCCGTCGGAGCGGTGGGCCGAGCAACGGACGACGTTCCGCAGCTCGCCGCTGCTGACCATCTTCTGGATCGCCTCGCTGCTGTTCGTGCTGGGCGCGCCCTTTATCAAGAACAACCAGCTCAACGCGATCCCGTACTGGGTGGTGCCGACGCTGGGCACGAGCATGCTGGCCATCGGCGTGGTGTACTGGCTGGTGTGGGCAAAGGTGCTGCCGCTGCTGGGCTTCCACATCCAGCACGAGATTGTGCAGATGCCCGACGGGAGCGAGCGGGTCAAGTACAAGGTGAGCAATCATCCGTGATTTTTCGAGTGCGAATGTTTTGATGCTGACTCGTTCAAACAGAGGGTGAAGCCAAAGAGAAAGAAGCGGCGGAGTACGGGGGTGGCGAAACGGCCGTCGGTGTGGTGATGGCTGTGACATTTTTGGTGTTTGGGGCGACGGGATACACTTATATAATCTGCAGCGAAATACATAATCGACATGTCTAGATCAAGACATACCCTGATACCGTACCTGGTGTCATTGTTTGGTGTTGTCTCTGGAATTCAGGGGGCGGGACATGGTTTCTCCTGTTTTCCCCTGACTACTCCAGGGTTAGGGTGTGTCCGCTGCCCAGGTGCATGTCCATCTGAAGCGTCATGCGGCTGGCGCTGAGTTCCACGCGGATAAACATTGAGAGAGGTATACGCTGTATGGGATATAGCTGGGAGTAATGCATTGTCCATCAATTGCTGGGCGGGAGTTGGTAATGGCCTGGCCAAGGGCACCATGGCCTCGGAACCCCCCTGGACCAGCCCGGGACGGGAGGACGCGCCGATTATGGATATGTTTTCTTGGGACGTGGTAAATACCATATATAGCGGGTGATGGCGTGTTATTGCAAGAGACGAAGAGATGGAATTCCAGGGTTCTTGTTCGGAGAGGCCAGTGCCGAGCCGGAGAGACGGCAAGAATTTGAAGGTGGGGCACTTCAGTGTCCAGTGTCCACAGCGCGCGCTGCGGTGTGCTCGGTGCGGGCGGTCGCTGCGCTGTGGCCACTGCTCGGCTGCTCCAGCTGTCCTCTGTGAGTCGAGTGAACCTGGGCAGCCAGAGCAGACGCATCGGTCCAACCGTCCAACCGTCCATGGACCGGCCGTGAAAGTTGTCTTGTCTCCAGCTGCACATCCATCCCACCGCCGCGACAGCTATGCTGCTGCAGTCAACCACCACCACCACCACAACAACATCCACAGCCACGCCCTTCTTGATGAGAGCATGGGAATGAGCATGCTGCCTCCCCACCGTCTGCCTCTTCCCCAGTCCGAACCCTGCCGCAACCGCCTTGCGCCGTAACCAATGTCGTGGGACTTGCTGAAGCGGTTCCTCGAGAGCGACGTCTTCAACCAGAACCCCTTCCTCTCTGTGTCTTACCTCTCGTACGTGCTGTCTGCCCTCGTCTGCTCTCCAGCCTCCATCCCCGCTGACCTTGTCTCCCCCAGACGCTATGCCGACCACATAGGCATCCACTACGTGCTGTGCAGCAAGCTGCGCCAGTTCCCCTACGAGGACATCGAGTTCTTCCTCCCCCAGCTATGTCACCTCATCATAAGCGTCGACAATGAGTCCATGGCCCTGGAGGAGTTCCTCCTCGACCTGTGCGAGGAGTCTCCGACGGCCGCCCTGCTGGTTCGACCCCCTGCCCCCCCGCTACACCGGCATGCCAGACTTGCTAACCGAACCCCCCTCGTAACAGACCTTCTGGCTCTTTCAAACCTACCTCCACGACCTCGCCGCCACCCCCCAATCCGACTCCTTCAAGACCTGTCGCCGTGTCTATAACAAGGTGCAGCACATCGTCTTTGGCCTCTCCGACAGCGCGAGGAACGAAAAGATCACCGAGAATGTCCTCCCCGTCACCGTCCTCGGGAGCTTCATGCTCGCCAGCATCGCCTGCCCCATGCTCCCCCACTGGGCGGGGCCGCTCGCCGTGGCCCAGGCCCGGAAGCCGCGCCCCGTCGTCGAAGCCATTACCGAGGCTGCACCAACGGCCCCGACCCCGGTCAAGAACATTCCGCCGGCGAGGGCACACACGGTCAACTCGGGGACGACCAGGGCGAGGAGGATCAAGGATGGGCGTGTAACCAGTGCCCCTGGCGGCGGTCTCTCGACCAAGTCGTCTAGCAAGGCCGGACCCAAGTCGCCTATGAAGTCGCCCAAGACACCCCGCACGCCAATCCCGAGATCGGGGTCACCGGGGTCCAGCTCGCGGACGCCGCGGACGCCAAATCCGGAGGCGAAACGGGGCTCGGCGCTGGATAACATTGCTCTTGAGGGACGTCTGAGCTCGGCCTCCTTGCCGCTTCCCGAACAGAGATCGTCAACTATCGCCGTAACGAGACCAACAACCCCCGTCTCCGCCGGGATACGACCCGCGGACTCGCTCTCCAGGAGGCACTCGCACCAGGTCAAGACGCTCCTCACCCAGGCCGAGATGACGAACACGCAAAAGATGCAGCTCTTGCGGCAAAACTACTTTCGGTGTGAGACGGCGTTTCTGACTGCCCTCGAGGGCATCTCGAACCGTCTGGTTATTGTTCCCAAGGCAGCGCGTCTGAGTGCGCTCCGCGCCGAACTGGCGCTCATTGCCCAAGACCTGCCGGCCGAGGTGGACATTCCCATCATCTGCCCGCCCAACTTGGTGCAGGGGTCGCCGTCCCGGAGCCGGCATCACAGGATTGTGCGGCTGAACCCCGCCGAGGCGACGGTTCTGAACAGCGCCGAGAAGGTGCCCTATTTACTAATGGTGGAGATTCTCCGGGATGACTTTACGTTTGACCCGGAGTCTCAGGATAACCAGAGGCTGTTGGCCACGCTTCTGGCGGAGCAGGGGATGAGAAAGAGGATATTCGATCTGTCGGAAGCGCCCAGGTTACAGTCGAATACGCGGAGTACGGACGCGATTCCCGACAGTGTCTTTGAGCCGACGTCGGGGGACCTCGGGAGCTCGCCGATGCTGACGAATCTCGGCGACGAGGCTTCCACTTCGAAAACACCGACGACCACGCTGCCGATGCACCCCGCACGGGTGTCGAGCGCCAACACGGTCAACTCGACGGTTTCGGATCTGACAACCCCCCGCAGCTCGGGGACGTCGACCTCGCGATCGTCCAGCCCGCCCCTCCGAAAGGTGACCTTGACGAATCCCCGCAACCCCTCGGTCGAACAGCCCGACTTTTCGGCTCTGGCGACCCACATGCGGACGGCATCGCAGATGCTGGCGCAGCTGGACGCCACGAGCGGGAAGCGCCCCAAGCAAGAGGTGGCGGCCATCAGGGCCCGCATCATTGCGAGCATGCAGAGCCTGGAAGAGCAGAGCTTCGAGCTCGAGGACGGCCAGGGGCCCACCTTTGACACGATCATCGCCAAGACGGGGACCGCCCCCACGGCCAACGGAGCCAACGGCAGCACCGACGAGGAGCCCCCGGCCATCGACCCCGGGATAAACGCCAGCGCCGGCATCGACCGCATGGAGAACGACATCAAGACGGGCGGCCTCCAGCGCAAGGGCGACCGCGACGACCCCAGCGCCGCCGTGTTTGGCGAGGCCTGGGAGGTCAAGAAGGAGCGCATCCGCAAGTCGTCGCCGTACGGCTGGATGAAGAACTGGGACCTCGTCAGCGTCATCGTCAAGACGGGCGCGGACCTCCGCCAGGAGGCCTTCGCCTGCCAGCTCATCAGCGTGTGCCACAAGATCTGGGTCGACGCCGAGGTGCCGGTGTGGGTCAAGCAGATGCGGATCCTCGTGACGGGCGAGTCGTCGGGGCTGATTGAGACGATCGCCAACGGCGTGTCGCTGCACTCGATCAAGCGCAGCCTGACGCTGGCGTCGATCGAGTCGGGCCAGAACCCGCGGCGGCGCATCGCCACGCTCAAGGACCACTTTGTCAAGGCGTTTGGGCCGCCCGAGAGCGAGGCGCACCGCGCGGGGGTCGACGCGTTCAAGCGGAGCCTGGCGGCGTACAGCATGATTTCGTACGTGCTGCAGCTCAAGGACCGGCACAACGGCAACGTGCTCATCGACAACGAGGGCCACATCATCCACATTGACTTTGGGTTCATGCTGAGCAACTCGCCGGGCGCGGTGGGGTTCGAGGCGGCGCCGTTCAAGATGACGCAGGAGTACATTGACGTGCTGGGCGGCGTGGGGTCGGCGGATTACGAGGACTTTAAGAGGTTGTGCAAGCAGGCGTTTCAAGGTGATTCCCCTCCCCTTCCTACTAGGTGTGTCTGCTGGGTGGTTGCTGACGTGCGGGGATGGATGCAGCCATGCGCCGCTCCGCCGACAACATCATTGACCTCGTCAGCATGATGGGCCGCGAGTCCAAGATGCCGTGCTACGGCGCCGGCGTCGCGCAGGTGACGGCCGCGCTGCGGCAGCGGTTCCAGCTGCACCTGAGCGCGGACGAGGCGGAGCAGTTTGTCGAGACGGATCTGGTGGGGAAGGCGCTGGGGAGTTATTATACACGACTGTGAGTTTTTTTCTCGGTACGGTGGTGGTGGTGGGATGGGTGCTGACGAGCGACAAACAGTTATGACACGTTTCAGTATAGAACGCAGGGGATATACTAATGTCTTTGCTGCTGGTGCTGCTGCCGAGGGGATGGGGTGGTATGGGATGGGGTGAGATGATGGTGGTGGTGGTCAGAGGAAAGGGGCTGGTGAGAGGGGGGAGGATGATATTTGGAGAGGGGGGCATGTTGTTGGAATCATATCAAGCGACTGGATGGATGGGTGCAATTTTCAGATGGGGATGAAGAGGTGATGCATATGGGGATGGGTTGGTATCTCTAGACAGACAGACAGGCAGACGTCTCTGGGTTGGTGTTGACATAGGGGACCTAGAAGTTGAGGCCAAGCGACAGAGCATGACGACGAGATGGGAATGAAAGGGGCATAACCATTCGAGGCATCTGTGCATAGCTCGGAGATGGGGTGATGGGTGATAGGTAAAGTTGATCAGTATATCCCACCCACCCACAACCTGACTCGCCTCCGAGATGACTTCCAAGCCCATCCCGGTGTCGTGATCCGCTCAATATCCACATCTACACGCGTCCATACACAAGCGACAAATCCGTAGTGAAACAGTATCAAATCATCCCAGGCGTGGTGGCAGAGTGGTCTAATGCGCAAGACTAGAAATCTTGTTCCTTCGGGAGCGTCTGTTCAAATCAGGCCCACGTCGATATATTACCTTCTCAACAAATTGGTTGCATCCAGTTTTTGCTGGAGGGGTTGCTCGTTTTTTGGAACTCGGGATATGTCAATGTTGGTATCTCGTGGCCAGTATGAACCCAATGCAATGGGTGGTGAGAGGACACTAAAGCTTCAATATAAACATGACATTGATATATCACCATAAGTCGCACTTGGGACATGGCGCGGGTTGTTTCTTGGGTATATTCTCCGCCGGCTTGCCCTGGGGCTCTTCATTTTTCTATAAGCCTTGCTCGCTTCATCTCCTCATCTCGTCGTCTTGCCCAGTCATTGCTGTCATCCTGGTATCATGTCCAGGCGTATCATCCTGCCCTCCTATTTTTTTCGATGTCCTTGTCCTGTCCACCGGTCTCGTCCTGTTTTCCTGTTCATTCGTTGTCATCCTCCTCTCTGATCAACCATTCCACCCTCCCACCCTACCATTACTTCCATATGCCGTCCTCGAAATCCCCATCAACCCCCCCTAATATCCCTCCTCCCCAAGCGGATCAAACCCTTGCAAGCACCCATACTCAAACACCACCTCGTCCAGCCACTGCACCGGCCCCGGCCTCGACCTCGGTGTGCGGTGCACCATGTCGAACCTCGTCTTGTTCTCAAACCTGAACTGCCCCGTCAACCACTCCCCCACCCACCGCAGGTCATCCTCATAGTGCTCCTCCTCCTTTTGCTTCTTCGCATCTCGCGGCTCGGCAACCTTTGTCCTGACCAAGAACGAGGCGTAAACCTTGTGAAACCGACGGGGTCCAAGCCCACTACTGCCCGGCTTGTACATGGGATTGAGGGAGGGGTCGACAAAGTCGTACGCATCCGTCGAGAAAAAAGCCGACGCAATGGTGCTCATGATCTTGTCGAGCAGGGAGGTGCCGAGCCTCTTGCGCTTGTACTGGGGATGGACAAAGAGGTTCACTTGGGAGGTGGCCCGACTGCTGCCGTCGAGATCTCCCGTGACGCCGGGCCTCCAGACGGAGAGGTACGAGAAGCCCAGGACCTTGCCGAACAGCTTGGGATCGGGTGTGGCCGTCGAGGCGGGGTCGCGGATGCAGCATGTCAGGACATCGTTCTCCTGCCTGCGTCTCCCTGGTTGCCTGGCTGATCCGTAAACGGCGACGAGGAAGGGCATGCCGAGCTGCTCGGCCTGCCGGAAGACGTCAAGGAAGACCTCTGCCGCCACGGGTTTCGAGTCGCGGGCTTGGATGCCCTTGTTGACCTCCCAGTTGTAGATTTCCGCGATCTGTTCCATGTCGGACTCCCGGGCAGGGCGCAGATAGCAGGGCAGGCGTGGAGACAGGAGGTTGTGAGGAGGCGGCGAATCGTCCTTCCTCTTCAATATCTGCCTCTTGAACCGTTCCGGCTCGGGTTCCTTTGGGCGGTCCCACCCTGATTCTTGCTTTTCGGGAACTTCGGCCAGGTGGTGAATGGATGATCCGTTCCTGCGCTCCTTTTGCTCCTCCAGCGCGAGCCTTCGGCGTTCCATAAATGCGCTTGACCAGTTCTGTCGTCGGAACTCCAGTCCATCCTTGATGTCCACTACGCGAGGCAGGGTGTGTGGGTATTCGATGGGCTGAAGAAGACAGCCATGTTCGGTGTGGACATCGCTCAAGTAGTGGTTTGGGGTCTCTTGGAGAAAAGTCGACGGCGCCATGGGCGGGACCTTGGTTCTCCACCCGCAAATGACCTCTTGGACGTATGATCCATCGTCGAGATCGGGGTATTCGGTTCCGTCCCAGGTTGGGCTGGTATTACCAGCCGCAGGAATCGTGGGTTTCCAGGTGATTGGAGGATGACGAGAGGCCGGGACGCCCTCATCGCCATCATGCCATGATCCCAGGGGAGAGGTGATGCTGTCAGGATTGCGAATCGAGCCTTGCCATTTCTTGTTTGGGCGGGGCTCTCGGTATATGGTCAGGTCTGGGGCGTATAGCTTTGTCCGGCTGTCGTGATGTGAGTGCAACGTCCCTGACGGTGAGCTGTCGGGTTGGGTGTGACCAAGACGTTGCACTGGGGTTGGTTGGTTGTGAAATGTTGCGGAAGGGGTTTCGCCCCTGGGCAGGATGCTGATGACGTTCGGACTCGGGTCGAAGGGGGGATGTTGGTTGGAATACTTGCGCTGACTGGGCTGATGAGAAGTCTTCGCCGGTGTGTATCGATTGCGAGCCATGAGGGCAGCGGTCAGGAAGTCTTGAACTACGTCGGGGTCGTCAACGTCCATGTCATGTGGTTCTTCGAAAGAAAAGTCAGCTTGCCCTGGATTGTGAATGCGGATGATGTTCACACTTACCAGATGTCAAGCGCCTACCAACTTTGCTTGGGGGCTATCGGGATTCGGAAGGGGAAGAAAAATGGATGGCAGCTTACAGCAACGATGGTAGTAGAGGTGGGGTGGATGATTGGAAAGACGACAGCGAAAGTCGAAAGTCGAAATGCCGATGGCGGTCTTTGCAAAAGCTGGGGAGATGGCAGCGGAGGAGTTTGGGATACAAGTAGGAGCGCGCTTCCTTGGTTGGGTTGGAAGGTGATGGCTGGCGGAAGGTGGAAAACTGCAGTGGGAGTGGGACGGGAAGGGTATTCCAGTACAAACGGGACCCTTAAGGGCAAGAGTGCCCTGCAGTCATGTGATAATGTTGCCTGAACTTGAGGGTTAGCTTTCCTCTTCTTTACCTCGACCGACACGTGGTAATGTACTTGGCCCTGCTCACTGCAGGCGGCGTATGCGAGATAAGAAGTTATCCAAACTCGGTTCTTCGCCACATTAAGGGCACTGTGTATCAATTGGTACAAGTCATCGCAACTGTCCGTGACCAAGATTTTTTTGGGGAAACTGGCAAGTTATCTGCTTTCGCTTGTACACATTGGTGATAGCTGTTGGACAAACCAAAGGTGTGTTTGTGGAAGAGGAGACAATCGGGGCTGCATCACGGTGCGGCGCTGCCAAGGTATAGATGCGCGTGGATGACATCTTGGCTGTGTGTACAATATATTCCAAGCTATGGGAAGCAGGTGAATGAAGCACAGAGTTGTCGAGAGGCACTAAAAACCAGAAGTGGTTGTCGAGATGGTTGGTGGTCGTGAAGAGGGTGGTCACGTGGGAGTGGAAGTCATCCAGGGGGTGATTGGTGTTTGTTTGTCTTAAGACCCACCTTTTCAGACGACAGTTACACAGCCATTTCTCCAACAACAACCTCCTGAGTAACTGAGTGACAGGGGTACGAGCCAAACACACAAGTTCAAACAGGCAGAAGCCGCAGAGTTCATCCTGCCTCCACCATCTTTTGCACCTCACAAGCATTGATCAGAAATACCGGGAAAATGCTGTCCATCTTACGAAAGGCCAGACTCAAGGACAAGGAGCTCCGCGTCCTGATGCTGTTTGTGAATTGCTCCTCATTCAGCCCTCAAAACTGACTGACCGCCGTTGGGTTCCAGCGGGCTTGACAATGCCGGTAAAACGACCATTGTCAAGAAGATTATGAACGAAGACGTCAACACCGTCAGCCCTACTCTTGGATTCATCATCAAGACCATCGACTACGAGGGGTGAGCTCTGGTTAGGAACCGAGTAGGATGCCACTGCTGACAGTTCAACAGCTACAAGCTCAACATCTGTAAGTCACGCCTCCGACTACCCCCCACAAGGCTGACCAGACAGGGGACGTCGGCGGACAAAAGACACTGCGCTCGTACTGGAGAAACTATTTTGAAAAGACCGACGTCCTGATCTGGGTAGTCGACGCGACGGACCGTCTCCGCATCGACGACTGCAGGGAGGAGCTGCACGGGCTGCTCCAGGAAGAGGTACGGGATCCGGACCCATGATGATGCAGACTGTCCCGACCCGGTGGACTACTGCCGCGGTGACACCAGACTGACCCCGTCACACAACAGCGGCTTTCAGGGGCCAGCCTTCTCGTCTTTGCAAACAAGACGGATGTGGTCGGGTGTATGACGAGCGAGGAGCTCCTGGGGGTGAGTTGTCTGACCCTACCCTACCTACCCAAGGGTGCTGTGCTGAGCAGGACCAAACAACAGGCGCTGCGACTGGACGAGATCAAGTCCCATCGGTGGAATGTGCTGCGGTGCAGTGCCATGACGGGGGAGAATCTCAAGGAGGGGCTGGCGTGGGTGGTGGAGGATGCAAAGGCCCGTCTGTTCTTGTACTGACGACATGAGGGGTGGTGAGGGGCTGTGTTCTCGGTGTGGTGCAGTCCGAGGCGAGCACATGTTCCGATGTTGTGGGTTCGGGATGAGGGGGTGAGGAGTGAGGGGAAGAGAATGGTTGTCATGGCAATGGAGGGAGTGGAGTCCCTTTTCGAATTCGCACGATAAAGAATTTGCAGTTCGATGGGGACACATGCCTCGATGTCGTCTGTGAAACCAGAACCAGAAAAAAGGGACATGTTTTTGACCACGACCAAAGGGAACAAATGTAATGTCCGGGAAAAAGGTATGGAATGTTTCCCGTTACAAGACGCCGATCGAGGGTTGCATCGTCCAGATGTGGCCTGTGCCCTCGCTGCCCTGGGCCTCATTGCCCTGGCCGTCCCTGTGATGCCGTGCTCCGGTGGCCAGAGCGCCCTGACAGACCCGCAACGGCTCCCCCGGCCAAGTTTCGAGGCTCTCCGTCCCGCTGAAGAGCCACTCGCCCACTGCAGTGTAGCATCAAAAAATACCCCTCTGTCGTTTCCATCCATCGGCATCATCCAGCATCCAGCATCCAGCATCCATCACCTACCCAGCATCCATCCCATCCCATCCCTCCCATCCATACGCGGGACCCGTAATCCATTAGACGCCCCGGTTGCATGTTGACACTGGCCTGCGCCCGGGATAATCCTGCAAGCCGCATTGCCTTTGTTATGCCATGTTTGCGTCCCGACGCCTGCCCGGATCCCGCAAAATAAACAATGTCGGACGAGGTCTCTGATTTTCTGCGGTCTGTCGAGCTGCTCAAGGAACGCCGCGAAGAGGAAGACGACGCAAGGAGCAGAGAGCTCGAGGAAAAGATCTTGCAAGACAAGCGGGAGCGTCAAGCACGCCGAGCAGGTAATGTCTTCTTCTTTTCCAGATTCCATCTCCATGTCCAATCCTTTCCCCCCCTCGACGACCACCAGCTCCACCACCACACACCCGGCGGCCCCCTTCTTCTGCTCGGAGCCGTCGTCTGTTGTTGACTTGTGCTACCGACCCTCCCCTCCCCTCCCCTATATCATACATATACATACAATTCTCCCTTCCGAGACTGACCTCTGCGCCCTCCCCTCGCAGAACGCGCCCGATCCATCTCTCCTCAAAAATCCTCCCCCGCAAACACCCCCTCGCCAACATCGCACCGAGTCAGCCTCAATCCTGCCGCTGACGGCATTGGCCTCTTCTCCCCCGACCACGAATCCTCCGGGAGTCCCCGATCGCGTCCTGTCCGTTTGTCGGAAGCCATGGACAGCGCCACCGACTTCTCCGACTCGCCAACCAAGGAGAACGACTCCGTGTTCGACTCGGACGCCAAGCGAACAAGCCAGAACTCGTCCTCAACAACAGCCGGCGGTGCCCCGCGCTCGCCGCTTTCGTGGCAGAGGCGACCGCCGTCCCGGGGTTCAGACCGACCCAAGAGTCGCCCTCTTTCCACCATGGCCGTCGAGAATGCCGCGCGGTCCTCCACGAGTCTCTCGGATGCCGCGCCGGCAGAGGATGAGACCATGAGCCGCAGTCAGATCGCCCAATCGCTCGCCGGAAAGGACCCGACGTGGTTTCGACAGACGGCTGATCGCGGCCAAGGCTCCGCAGCGTATCGACGAACCTTGGTGGAAGAACAGAACGCGCTCGACCTCTCTGCCCTCCGCGGGCAACTTCCGGGCATGACGCGGGACGGCGCAGCGGAAGCACCCAGGGAACTGCCACAACCGCCCAGAGAGCTCCCTCAGCCTACTGCCACCTCTCCACCGCGTGCCTCTACACACCGATTCAGCAAATCCATATCTCTTGGAACTACCCCGCGACTCGATCCGCCCACCCGCCCTGCGGCAGGAGAGAACGAACCACCATCCATGACCCGGCCGCCGACCACTCCCGGGCGAACCTCGCCAACCAGGACGCCCTCCCCGACCAAAGGTATGGGCGGCTTTGTCCAGAGCGCCATGATGAAGCGCTCGGATAGCGTCAAGCGGTGGAGCGTCACCTCGCCTGGCGGTCTGCAGCGCGCCGACAGCGTGATATCCAACCGCCCAAGCGCCGATTCTCTCCAACGAAGCGCCACCGTCAAGTCACCCTCTCGACCGAGCAGCGCGCTCGGGGACGGATCTACAACGCCGACATCCAAACCAGCGTCAAGGCCGTCGTCGAGGCCGACATCGAGCTACGGGAAGGAGGATAAGCCCGATTATTTTACCAAGGCTCCCGCCACCGAGGGCAAGCAGGACGGCGAAAAAACACCCCCAGTTAGTCCGTCCAAGACTATGGATCCGCGAAGATGGAGCCCCAACAAGGCTAGCTGGCTCGAGACCGCCCTCAACAAGCCCGAGTCCCCAAAGCCCAAGCCGACACCGGCCAACTCCACGCAACCGGCGTGGATGGTGGAACTCAACAAGGTCAAGACTCACAAGACCGGCCCTTCGACCCAGAGCCCTTCGGTCGCCGCTGTGCCTAAGAAGCCAGAGGTGAAGCCTAGTGGGCTTCTGAGAACGACCCCGATGGGTTCCACTGTCAAGCCAGTTGGCCTGGGGCTCTTCCCTGGGGTGCCCGCCACATCACCGGTGGACAAGCCCTCGGTCGGCGGTTTCCGGGGCAATCTCACCAAGGCGTCTTCTAGAAGAGGAAGCGAAGACCCCGGGAGCGAGAGCCAGGGCGCGTCGGATGATGGGTCAGCTCCTAAGATGAGAAATCCACCATCCGTCAAAGATCTGAGAGCCAACCTCAAGCCGCGCGCCCCACCGCCGGGAACAAGTGCATCGGGGCAGCCGGATGAGCTGAAGAACGTCTTTGGCAAACTGCGGAAAGCGACGACGCAAAACTACGTGGCACCCGACGAGCTCAAGGGAAACATTTTGCGGGGCAAGGCGTCCCTGACCTTTACTGGAGGTCCCAAAAAGACTGAGCGAGTCGACGAGTTCAAGGAGGCGATTCTGAAAAAGAAGGATGACTTTAAGAAGGCCCAGCTGGACGGAAGGTCTGTCTCAAGAACCGGTAGTGTCTCCAGCGAAACGCCCATTCCCGAGGGCGTAGCCAAGCGGTTGGAGATTCAACGGACGGGCTCCAGGCACGACCTCAGGACCGCCGAAACTCCCCTCGCCACCCCCAGCGTTGCCTCGGAGTCTGCTCGATCCAGCTACCTCTCCACCAGCTCGAGGCGCGACGCAGACGTTGCTCCCCCGGCTCTCTCGAGGGCGACGACCGAGCAAGACAGAGAACCTGCCTCAAGGTCGGAGCCCAAGGTCGCCCTCCAAAAGGAGGTCAGCGCCCCCGGCCGTCTCCAGGGCAAGGTGGCTGGCGGGTTGGCAGATCGATTCAACCCTGCCTTGGCGGGCATGCTGGCGAGAGGTCCTCCCGCACCGTCAGGCTCATCTAGGAGCCCAGACCTGTCCATCAGCCCTCGATCTCGGCCTGCCGAAGTGGAAACCCCTGGGCCTGGTCCTCAATTGACTCACATGACTAAGGGTCGAGCTCGTGGACCGAAGAGGAAGGCGCCCACCACCGTCGGGGTGCCGGCAAAGGAGCCGGTACAAGCAGCCGAGGCAGCCACACCGGCTCGGTCGAAGCCGCAAAGCCCACGGGCGCCTGCGAAGCCGGCCAGCCCGGTGCCTGCGAAGCCCACCAGCCCTCGTATACTCGAGAACCCCACGAGTTCCCTCAGGTTGGAGAAGCCTGCCACACCACCTAAGCCGTCGAAACCCTTCCCAGCCTCCAGACCAGATGTCATTCCCCTGGTGGACTCGAGACGGTCGCTGGTCCACGAAAGATCAAAATCGATTGGCAACGTCATCTCTCTGGTTGACTCGTCCAGAAAAAAGACAGAGGATGTCCCCATGACACCTGGTCGACCCATCGCCATTGTCGATACTCCCATCAAGACTCGGCCGCGGTCTCCGACCAAGGTCCACGAGCAGGTTGCAGCATTGGCCGCCAAGGCCCAACAGTCCAAGCCGGCCGAAGCCGGGGAAGAATCGCCCCTGCCGCCCTCTTCTCCCAGGAAGCTTGACATGAAGAGGATGTCAAAGTTTATCGACGAGCAAAAGGCATCATCTCCCGCCCCAGAGCCGACCAAGTCGCGACCAGCGTCACCAACCAAGGAAAGGCCCGCCTCGCCACCCAAGGAGCCATCTGGCTTCTTTGGAAGGCAGTCGTCAACCAGAAACCCTGAGCCCAAGCCCCTGGCTCCTCTGAAGTCTGGCGGCGGTTTCTTTGGCGGCATTGGCCTTGGTTTGGGGCAGAGGGAGAAGGCCCCGGAGCCGGAGCAAGCGCCCCAACCGCCGCTCAAGAGCGCAAGGCCGCTACCACAGCCGCCCAGCCCTACACGAGCCAACTCTTCGCGCACCCCCATAACTTCCCCGGCACGTTCTCCCACAAAGTACGGCCAGGAGGTCTCGACGATGCTGGCCGACTTCTTTGGCGACGACCGGCCCAAGCGGGCTTATACCGCCGACACGGCCGACATTCTCTCCCGCCGGCCTGCCGGTGGCAGCAAGGTGCAGACACAGGGATTCCAGCTGTTCCAGTTTTTCAGCGACGGTAAGAAGGTCCCTGTGCCGGCCCACTACGAGCGCGTGCTCTTTGAGCGCGAGATGTACCTGTGCGCACACACCTTTGTCAACGCTGCCGGGAAGAAGGTCAGCGAGGTCTACTTTTGGGCCGGCGACGAGGTCCCGCAAGCCGCCATCGACGACGCCCTGATGTTCGCCCAGCGCGAGGCCCGCAACTTTGGCGGCAAGCTCGTCAAGCTCGTGCAGGGCAAGGAGACGTCCGAGTTCCTGCAGGCGCTCGGCGGCATCGTCATCGTCCGCCGCGGGTCGAGCAACAAGTACGACTCGCTGGCGTCCAACATGCTCTGCGGGCGGCGCTACATAGGGCAGATCGTGTTTGACGAGGTCGACTTTGCGCCGTCGAACCTGTGCTCGGGGTTCCCGTACCTCATCACGCAACAGGGCAAGTGCTACCTCTGGAAGGGCAAGGGCAGCGACGTGGACGAGCTCGGGTGCGCGCGGCTGGTGGGCATGGACCTCGCGCTGATGGGCGAGCTGACCGAGGTGGACGAGGGGCGGGAGCCGCCGGCGTTCTGGGACGTGTTTGACGGGTGCGGGGCGCGCGCGCACTCGTCGGCCGACCACTGGCGGCTGAAGCCAAACTACGACCGGTACTGCGGGCGGCTGTTTTGCTCCAGCGCCGACGCGCGGCAGCAGCAGCAGCAGGTGGGTTTCTTCTCCCCCCGGTTGATGATGACCCCCACCCCGTGGTCGTCGGCGGCTAAAAGTCCCCCTCTCCCCGAGGCACAGATCGTCGAGCTCGCGCCCTTCAAGCAGACGGACCTGCTCCCGACCAACATCTACGTGCTCGACGCCTTCTTTGAGCTGTACATCATCGTCGGCAAGCGCTCGCAGCACCAGTACGCCGCCTTCCACAACGCCCTCGATTTTGCCCAGGAGTACGCCATCCTCGCCGCCGGCATGGAGGACCGCCCGTTTGTGCCCATCTCGACGGTCGTGCTCGAGGGCATCCCGCGCGACCTCAAGGCCGTGTTCCGCAAGTGGGACGACGCCGCGAGCCCGACGGTCATGGGCGGCGGGTCGCCGCCGGTGGAGCAGAGGGTGGCGGCGCCGCCGCCGCTCAAGAGGGGGAGGAGTCTGAGGATCGTGCCGCTGGGGCAGGCGTTGCAGGCGCTCTCGGACTGAGAGGTGATAGTGGTGATGATAATGGCAAGGGCGAAGGTGTTTAGCATTCTTGTTTCTTGCATCACGGTTGGGGGCTGGCGGTGTTGGGCTACTGCGGACTTGCGTTTTCTTGGAGTTTCTGCGCGTGTGCCGAAGGGGGTTGATCTGTGGGTAAAGATGTGGGTAGACTTTGTATACTGGCCACCTATGGGGTGACGGGCGTTGGAGTGTCTGCCTAGTTGTATTACGGATATCCACGCATCAGCGATGTTTGTGCCGCAGCAGCGATGATGGGGGAGTGAGGTTGGCATGGCATGGCACTCGGATTGTACTATTGTACCACTGTACTCGTAACTGTTGAATAGAATGCATCTCGTTCTCGGCTCTAAACTTGGTGCCATGTATTCCATTCCATCTGACTCCGGGTCTCTTTCCCAGGCCCAACGTGATAAAAGCCAAACCCAAACCCAAACTCCATTTCCCATCCCATGCATGTCCCAGCCGTCCTTTGAGAAATTTCCCCGTTAAACGCCGTCCACCTCTTCAAGTCCATGTCCATCCCATCCAACCCTCCCTCATCACCATCTCTGCAGAGTCCTGCCCGTAAATCTCGAAACCCAACCGTCCTCAACGGAGCGCACCACCTACTGCCTCTGCCCCCCCTGCCCCTGCCCCCCCCTCCTCCCCCCCGTCACCCCCATCACCCTCTCCACATCCCCCTTGCACTCCGGCATCGCCCCCTCCACCTCGCGCGCCAGCACGTCGCGGAACGCCGTAAACGCCCCCGTCTTGCCGCGCATCAGCTGGTTCATCCGCCGCACCAGCTCGACGAACTCGCGCGTGTAAATGTCGGGGTTCCGCCCGTTCTCGACGTAGTGCACCAGCGTCTCGGGGATCCCCGGGGAGGAGGTGGCGGTGGAGGTGAGGTCGTGGATGCTGCGGAGGGAGTCGTCGAGGGTTTGGAGGGTCGAGGCGAGGGCGGCGTGGGAGGGACGGCCGGTGGGGTCGAAGGTGGCGGTTTGGAGGAGGGCGGTGTAGAGGTCGTGGAGGGTGTTTTGGATTCGTTCTGTGCGCTGGGGTTAGGGGGGGTTGGGCTTGGGGGGGGTACTGGGGGGAGGGGAGGGGGGACGGACCGTGGATGATTTGTTGGTCGGGGTTGATGGGGGCCATGGTGGCGGTGACGGTGGGGTTGGTTGGGGATGGGGTGTTGATGATTTTGGTGGTGGGATTGATTGCCCTCGGTGTTTTGGATGAGAGGGCGAGTGGTGGTTTGGTGGAAAGGTTTGGGATTGTGGTTGTGATGTTGAGGACGAGGTTCGGTTGACGGACCTTGGTGGGCACGAGGCTAGGAACTGATTGCTGTTGATAAAGAAAGTGGGACACCCCCAACCGATGATTGGAGAACGAACGCCACAGGAATCTCTTGGCAGAGAGTCCATCTCAGCCTCTCAGCCTTGGGACGTCACAACATCACCCCTTTCCTCACGTCAACAAACTTATGCAAGTACGAATGCACGAAATAATACCGTCTACATATGCTAGTCATACAGGAAGCATACACCATGCACTCTCAAAGTCCAAACATCCGTCTCAACTCTGCTTGCATGCTGCGCGCCTTCTTGACCTGCCGCTGGAAGTACACTCGCTCTGTCGGACCTTGGAGGGACGTCGTCTCATCTCTTGCAGCAGCAGTCGTCTGATACCTTGCTGCAGTCTGATCCCTTGCAGCTGCAATACGTTGCTCAACTGTGCGAGGACCAGAGCTCCACTCTCTCGCGGCACCGTTTCCTGCCATGCGGTTCCAGTCCGCTGCAGATGCCGGTTCAACGACGGGTCTGCTTTGACGACCGATGAACTCTGGCTTAACCCTAGGGTTATGTTCCGGCTTCAAGATGCCGGCGTTGTAAAGTGGCGAGGCCTCGACTGGTCTGTTGCTCCGCCTCACCGGAATGGTGGGAGGTCCATATGCACCGGGCTTCCTTTTCAGTTGATGTTGTTGCCGGGACGCTGAAGAAGACAATGGTGTGGCGGACTTGGATGCTCTTGGGGTGTTGAAGCTGCCACTGCTTTGCACTGAGGTTTGATTTACCTTGCCCAGTTTCTGCTGGAAGCTCCCGGCGTCACGTCTGTGGTCTTTGCCAGTGCTGTACTTGATAGGGTTTGGAGATGAACGCTTCCGGCGATCTGGCAATGTCTCGACAGATTCTCTTCTCTCTTCGGGTGTAACATCCAGGACCGTCGAAGAGCGCTTCTTCCCAAGGGACGATTCGCGCGAAGGTGTCTCTGGGGGAGTGTGGTACACGCCGAGGGATGTCGAAGATATGTTCACGTCGACAGTGACGAGTCCCGTGGACCGAGAGGTTCGCAGTCGGAGCGGCTCTATGGTGACAAAGGGCGGTTCTCGAGTTGACAGCGAGTTATCAGATTCCTTGGTCGACCCCGGTCCATCAACCCCCGGTATCTCACTCCCTTGATGATCAGACGAGCTTGATTCCTCCGGGAAGACCGTCAAAGTGTTCGACAATCCTTCCCTTCCCCGCGGGTGCTCAGACGAACCACCACCCCTCCTCCGAAACGGCTGCATCCACCCCGGAATCGGCTTCGCCAGCCCCGTCCTAAACCCCGGCTCCCCCATCGGATCCCTCATCGAGACATAAAACGCCGTCTCGCCTCCCCCCCTCCCCTCCCCATCCATCCACTCACCCGTCCCATCCGACATCCCCCCCGCCCACGCCCCCCTTCCCAACGCCTCCCCATCCACCTCCCCCACGCACCCCCCACAAAGCGGCACCTCATCCACCTCCCTCCCCTTTCCACGTCCCATGTCCTCTTTCCCCCCAGCCCCACCCTCAACTTCGCTGGAAAAGACCTCCCCAACCCCCACCCCCCTCACCAGCACCCGACACCCGCAGACCAAGCACCCGTAGCACGCCCTGTGCCAGAAGCACCAGCCGAGGCTGACGCACTCGTCGCCGCGCACGACGAGCTCCCCGCACACCCAGCACACGGCGAGGTCCAGGAGGGCGGCGTAGCACGGCGCGCAGGCGAGCCGGGCGGAGCGGGGGGAGATGATGTGCGAGGGGGGCGGGGAGGGGTGCCAGCAGAGGGTGCATGTGAAGGTGTAGGTGGAGGGGGTGGTGGTGGTGGGTTGGGAGAGGGGCATTTTGCCGGGCAGCCCGAGTCGGAGGTTTTTGGGGGTAGGTTTTTGGGGTGGAGGGGGTTGTTCGTGTTGGCGGGGAGGGGGAGGTTTTGGGTTGGGCCGATGGTTGGGAGCAATGGGTGGGGTGGTTGTGGTTCGAATTGGTACCTATTGGTGAAAGGGAGGAAGGGGTCCGAGATGAGTATCCTGCCCGGTAGGAGTATGATGAATGATGTACTGAATGAATGTGATGGGCGATGCTCTGTCATTCCGGTCAACCGTTGTGACGATAATCAAAAGACAGAGTTGGAGAGAAAATCATGGCAAACCCGCTAAACACCCTCATACGCCCTTGCCTCGACGTACCGCCACACTCACCACCAAGTCAAACGGCAGGTACAAGTCATGACAACTCTAGTATTTTCCCACAATAACCTAAAACGCCATCAAGAGGTACCGGCAAAAGCTCAGCAACCCACATCGTAAATTAACGCCGGTCCTTGTCCAAGGACCGCCCGCCATGACCGAATCATCCCCCAACCATTTGTTGCCCGTTCATACTCCAACAAGCCAAACCCAACCAAATGCAGACGTCATAATCGTACAAACCGACCGACAACTCCTCCAGTTGTACACCAGAAAAAATATGCAGTCGTGAACCCTAGATTGAGAATCCAGAGCTAGAATACCAAAGCGATACAAACAGGCTCGCTCGTGCCGAAACTGATGTACACCAGAGGATGGACCGGTTGAACTCCCAAAGCGAAACTGTAAACTCGCGCGGGTATGGAAAGTCAAGTCCATATGGGCATGAGAAATAGCGCATCACCGCCATGCATCAAGCCATGTCCACATCCTCGCCTGGGTCCCGCGAGCCGCTGACAAATGCCCGGCTCTCCCAGTTCGAATGCCGCACACACTCCTACTTGCGCATCTTGGGACGCGAGAGCATGTTCAACCGACTCATCGAAATCCCACGCTTCTTAACAGGGCTCGGCGTAGCAGCACTGACCGGCTTCTTGGCACTGCTGAGCTGGCGCTTGGCACTCGCAAGCAGCCTCGGCGCAAGGAGGGCATCGCCCTCGGGCACGGTATTCTGCCGGCGCTTCTTGGCTGCGCGCTCCGCCGCCTCGTCCTCGGCGTCCTGCTCGTCCGTGCTCGGGCGGTTGCGCTTCTTGTGCGACATGCCGTGGGGATTCGCCGTAAAGACCAGGCGAGGCGCCACATTCTCCTTGTTGGGGCTGGTGACCAGGATGGACGAGGGGAAGCTGCCGGGCATGCTCTCGCTCGGGAGGATAGATGGGCGGACCTGGCGGACGCTCGCCTGCGGAGGGGGGGAGCAGAGCGAGGGCGAGGCAAAGTTGATGGTGTGGTCGCTTCGGAAGGTGAATGAGCTGGGGCCCGCAGGGTCGGCCGACTTGGTCGTGTCACCGGAAGTGGACTCGGATTCGGCGCGGCTCGACGAAAGGTCGGGGTAGGCCACCTTTGCCTTTTCCTCCTTGGCAATGATGCTCTCGAGGCTGGGATAAAAGACATCGGCGCGGTCTGGCCTGGTCTTGGACCGGGGGATGCCAGTCTTGACGGGCGAAGGTGAGTTTTGGGCCACGGCGGCGCGGTGGATCTCGGGCGTAAAGGCCACGCGTTTGGTGAGCCTGCGAGGGGTCGTCATTGGGACCGCGGCGGGCAAGGCCTCCTTCTCATACCGAGGGGCAGCCGGGGTCTGGGAGGCGGGCATGGGAATCGTGCTGTTTGCCTTGGCGATGCTGGCCTTGGTCCTCTGGAACATGGACTTGACCTTGTCAAAGCGGCCCGTGTTGGAGACCTTGGCTTCCACAGTCGCCTCCTCCTCCTTCTCCACGACAAGGCTGATGGTGGGGGTATTGGCGGTGACAGCAGATCGGGGAATGCCGCTCAAGGCCGACTTACTAACCGACTTGGTCAAGCCAAGGTGCGACGGGGTGCTCGGGCCTGCACGGGCGAGAGAAGACTTGGTGGGTGTCATGAGAGAAGCGAAGCTGGCCTTGGGCTTGGGGGTGCCGAGGCCATGGCCCGCAGACTTGGGACGAGGGATAGAGGTACCGTCGCGGGAGACGGGGCGATGGCTCGAGGCATCGTCGTCGATGTGCTGCCGGGGTCGCTTCATCGCCGAGGGGATCGCTGAGGGGGCTACAGGTGGCCTGCTCTTGAGTGCTGAGCGCAGAGGGGGCGCGGGCACCGCCGTTTGTCGGGTCGATCGGACAGAATCAGGCTCATCCAAGTTGGCTTTGGACTGGCTTCGCTTGACTCCCATCTTGAGAGGAGTAGCCGCCACGGGAGTGGGCTGGTCTGGTTCATTGAGGTTGGCCTTGGACTGGCTTCGCTTGATACCCCCCTTGAGAGGAGTGCCCTTGACAGGAGTGGCCCGGCCTGCCTGTGCTCTGTAGGCGGCGGGGTGGTTGGCAATCGAGTCCATTTTCTTGAACTCGGCCATGTGTGCGGCACTGAAACGGCCAGCTTTGCCCTTGGCTTTGGCGAACTTGCGGGACGCGACATTATCGTCGTCCTCGGATTGTTCCTCATTGCGCTGGGCGAGGAGACGCTCCTTGATCTTGGCGGCATCTTCTCGGAGCTCCTCCATCATGCGACGAGCCTCGGGGCCAAGTTGAACCTCGGCACCGGCGCGTCGGGGGAAGGTGAATGTAAAGTCGGAGCTCGGGACCCCAATCTTGGAAGGGGTGGACTGGATTGCGGCGGGGATCCGGTCATCTCGGATGGCGGTGGGCTTGATGTCGGTGAATCCCAGGCGCAGGCCCGACGATGGGGGGGCCATGGTCTGGTGAGCGCGGGAGGGGTGCATCTCGGACATGGCGAGTTTGATGGGACCGGCGCCCCTGGGGGTCTTGGGGACGGCGGGGGATGAGACCATTGCATCTAGACTCGGGGGGTCGTTTTGGGGACTGTCATCGCGCTCGGCGACGGAAGAGAGACTGGGTTCGTCGGGTTTGGATTGGGGCGGCTGGGAGGGGGGCAGAGGCGGTCAGTACATGGGCAAGGGAAGGGACGAGACGAAGACGAGGCATTGAAGCATCGTTCCGTCTGCGCCGGCAGGTCTGCGACTTCTGCTCACCTTGGACGTGCTCGCCAGACGCGCGGAGCGGCGAGCCATGATGTTGAGCGGTCAGTGGTCAACAACGGAGCGAGGCAAGGGCGGTCTGGATATTCGGTCGCGTGGTGCAAATATGCGGGAGCAAGTGGTGGCAGCAGAGCACCGGGTCGAGTTTCGCGGTTGGTGCTTTTCGTGCTGGATGCAGGAATGAAAAGAGGAGAAGATGATGTCAGGCCGAAACTGCAGTCTGTCGGGCGTGAGAAAATGGAGAAGCGAACCAAAATGCAGTGGGGATGCCCTGATTCGCTCGCGCGACTACCGAAGTAAACAAACCGGGGTCTAGCTTGGGCGGTGTGGTGTTTTTTGAGCCCTGTCAGTGGTCAGAGCTCGTTTGCTGTGGGGGCAGATGTGCACGGCCGCGTGTCTCGTGACTGACCACGCTTCCCATCACAGTTCAACCAAACTCTCTCTGTCCACCATCACCTGTCCCGACTCTTGACTCCCGACCCGATTCCTTGAGAAGCAGAGCCTTAACCCGTCGACGGCGTGCTGCTGCCACATCAACATGCCGACTACCACCCGGATAGCACCGACACTCGATACATCACAAGCCTCTTTCGACCTTGCCTCGACCCTTTGTGCGACTCGCTTCTCGACTCGCCGTCTGTCCACCCTGATGGCTTGATAATGGTCCTTCTGGGCCATTTTGACATCAATTCGACCTTGAAGCCTTCCTCGGTCTAGGCCTCGATTATCGACAATCATCAGCCCCACCGTCCGGCGGAGAGGCACAGTCTTGGACCGACACCATCGCCAACACGAATCCTCTCGACGAGGAGCTATGTGAAGCTCTCCCCTCGCGTCCCCGAGGCCTTGGATCACGATCGAAGCTTGACTCTCACAAGATCATCGACTGGAGTTCTCTCAGCTCCAAGCATTGGCTTTCGGCGTCCCGTACATGGCCTTTTTTCTTCGCCCCTGCCGGAAAGACTTAACACGGCCCATCCGCACTCGGTATATTCTCGCAGGGCGGGTTTCTTCCCATGGAAGCCCTCCTTACAGATTCTGCGCGTTCCCGGGGACCCGAGCTTCGAATTATAGGACCAAGATGATACCAGGCGACTTGGAGACGTTGTCGAATCGGTTGCTGCTGAATGAGTCTGACGAGGAACGGCATCGGACTGAACTCAAGTGGGAATCGCATCGTCGTTCATCCGAAAACAAACACACAAAGCCACCAGGACATCAACAACCCAGCAAACATCAACGCCCAGCATCTTATGTGGATCTTCGGATCCCGATGAGAAGTCCAGAGCGGCAAACCCAACGACGCAGTCCGGAAGATAGCACATGGGTCCGATGCATATCCACGGGACCTGCATCTCTTCACATTGCCCAAAAAGCCCGCAGCCCATGCGTTTGCAACACCGCCTTCTCGAACAATCGGCGGTCAACGAAAGCACACCGGTCGTTGCTGAGCAGGGGGCCCAATGGTTGTCTTGTTTTCGCGCGGCGCAGCACAGCCGCAGAGCGTCTCTCCATCACCTCTTGACGGTGAAGGAGAGCTTCACCCCCACGCCACGTCCAATTTCACCATGTCGAAAATGCCTCGCCAGGAGATTGCATCTGCACCCATTCGATGGTGTTGTCGACGTCGATTGTGGGATGGACTTGTCCAGTCTGGCAGTCTCTTTTGCGTTAGCGCTGACGCTAGAAATGTTCCAGAAGACGTCAACTGTTCCTCCAGCGCCATCACCCGATTCGGAGCCAAAGTCCCTGCCAATGGCGACACCCTTCGACTCGTTGGCATCGTGAATGACTGCACGAGACGATGACATGAGCATGTCGTACATGTGCTTATGAGGCTAATACATAGGTATGTCTCTTGTAGACCAGTGCCCGAGCAGGCAACACCCCGAACTCATGCTTGAAGGGAGGGGACCAGCGGATGAGGACCTTGCATCGAACATTATGATCGAAGGCCAACCAGACGAACCAGACGTGGTGTACAATCCAGCCCTGGTTTGTTTGTTAGCGCGAGACATGCGAGACACTAGCCAAGGCCAGAACCAGTTTCAATAGAGGCCTTGGTGATGGAACTGGACACCTATTTCTCTGCCGACCAGGCCCTGAATTCAGAACTGGAGGCGTCTACTCTTGTCATGGAGGTATCGCTTCCTTGGTAAGAAGTCTCGCGCTAACAAACAAACCAGGGCTGGAGTGTATGCCGCCATCTCCAAGGCAGCCCCCCCTCCATGAACCTCCTCACAACGCATCCTGCAAGTGGGAGAGATCCTTTCCAGTCTTGACTCTTCATGGCAGCGTCATGAAACTCCATGTCCATGACCTCATAGCGATGAGAGCCGTCATCCACCGGCGTCGGAGGTCAGACTGGACAAGCATCGCAGTTTGTAAGAGCGATCACGCCCCTCCCTCGGAGATGTGAAAAGCTCGATTCCAAGCCTTGCATTAGGGTGGCAGATCCCCGCCTTGTCACGGGCTGGAAGCGCCTCTAACCACATTCGGTCTCGTTAGACGAAGACGTGCAGCCCGGAGCCGGCCGGTGACCTTGACCTCGCCGTCTCGGTGAGCCAGGCGAGGCTATTGGTGGACAGTTTGATGTTTGTATTTTGACCAGGAGATGAGTGACAGCGACTCAGCGAGTACTCTGCCAGTTCTGCCTCCTCACTGAAAAGTCGCCAACATATTGAAGAAGAGACCCGGGAGGGAGAGTGGATCGAGGTTGGAAAAGGAAAGCCGGATCTCGCCCCGCACTGGCCGTGCATCTCCCGAGCCGGACAGGGGAGACATCACTGGCAGGGTGGCGCCCGGGTTCTGAAGATTGACGAGGAGCCCCGTGCTCTCGGCCTCGCGACCTGAGGTCGCGATGCCCCGCGCCATCCCACGGCACTCGATGCCAGCTGGCGTTCAGCGACTCTCCAATAAAATGGCCTGAGAGGAAGAGAGCACTTCCAGGTGTTTGGGCCTTGGCAGCTGGACTTGATGCTTGGCAACGCGTGGACTTGAGTCCAGACTCAGGACTGGCTTCCAGGCTTGATATCATCACCGGGAATCGATGAGACTGAGGAGAACATCAGAGTGCGTGCCAGTTAGTCCAGTGTCTCGAGATACGGCGGGGGAGGTGTAGAGAATAGCACCCTGGCAGGCACTGACCAGATGTGCTGCCCGTTTATCCTGTCGAGTGCCAAAAAGCCTGGCGAGAGGCAGTTCAGGAATCGGTACTTCGAAACAAAGTCCTACAAAGGCCCACTGTAGGACCTTTTTTTAGGGGGGGCCTGGGCGGTTCGTACGACTCAGTTCAGGGGCACCTCAACCTCGTCCCCGCGAACTGTGAAGCGAGGATGGGGAGGCCCAGGTGACCGTGAAAAATCTCGAATCTTGGCGCGTCTTGGCAGGGCGAAAGCGACATGCTCCACACAACACGACGACGACCCGAGCAAGCAGCCCCCGCGACTGGACAGGAAACCTATCACAGGCCGTGCCGGAAAACTCGACCGACCTCCACTCATCCCTCCATCACGAGCTGCCCCTCACGTCTGAGAGGTGTGAGAGGGTGCCTTCATCGTCATCAATCTGCTCGGGAGGCCCGATTTCGGTGGCGTCCGGTTGAAGTTGACAGCCTCATCGAGCCCCGCCCGCAAGAATGCAAGATGAGATGACCACTTGCCGCCGGTGAAAATCACATAGCATCCGTGCTTGGGAGGTAGCAGACGGCAGGGCCTGGAGGTTTGGTTGTGTCTGGTTGTGTCTGGGAAAACTTGCGCATCTCCCTGTGGGAGCTCCCCGAGTTACGTCCGGCGAAACGCTGGCAAGCGTCAACGGAGATGGCCGTCCCCCGTGGGAAACGCTGCTTTTCTCACTCCAGCCTGGACGCCAGAACTGCGAATTCTGTGTAGTCAACTGACATGTCGTCGTGGATACAAATACTTGAATGTCGAAGCTGCTTCAAGGATGACTTCGCTCTCTGGGTCTTCATGGCCGACTTATACCAACTCGCCAAGCAGTTCTTTGGAACATCCACAGCATACGAGCGTTCAACGTCAGGAAACGGAGAGCCCAACCCTTCGACTCATACTAAACGCCGAGGCCCCCGGGAACAGTGCAACTCACCATGTTTGGAACCAATCTGTTCACTGCTTCTGCCAGTGGTCCGCATCAGCTCCCCTCAATTCCACGGACTCGAACCAGGACATGTCGGGCGAGTATAGGGGGCCAAGACAAGACCGCGTCACGTCCCTCGGGACGCTTGTTGAGCAAAAGCAAAAGGAAGCTGGAAGACTCACAAAGAAGCTGCAGCAGCTCCGCAGTCAGAGAGGCCAATCCTCACGGCAATCCAGCTGGGGGTTGGGAGGAGGGAGGGTTTGGTGCAGGTTTGGTGCGCAGCGTCCACTGAAACCATGGCCCATGCGTCCTTCCCGTAGGGGGGTAGGGTGCTGAAATGAGAGCAGACCTGCACCAGCTGGATGCGTGGCTCTCAATCCAGCAAGGTGAAGGAGGCGGGTGCGATGACTTGCTGGAAAAGTACCCGCCTCCTCGATCGGCTTGTTTTTATTCGTCTTTAAAGCCAGGCAGTCGCCGTCCAGAGGGAAAGAGCTGCCCAAGGACTTTGGCGGAAGTGACTTTCAGGTTTTCGTTCTTCCCCTCGAAGAATTTGTCGCCATTTTTTCCTGCTCTTCGTTGCAACTTGCAAATGACAACATCAGCTTCTGCCCAACAACTTTGAGTCGTCCGCCGCCATTTGCAGCCCGCCAAAAGAGAACTGAGAAGCGAACCCCCAGTGTGCGCCAAGGATTCGCACTCAGTCGGCAACTTGCAACCCCGCTCGAAAGTCGCAACAAACAGCCCACAGACACACGGCAGCCTCGAGACGACTGGTGCTCAACTGGTGCTCGACTGGTGCCTCCCCAAATTCGGAACCCAAACGGGCACCGGGCGGCCTTTGTCGACAAGAGAGCGAGCGACGAGTTGTTCCCACCAACGGGATCACCTGCTGCCCCCCCCGGATTTGGAGCAAAGCGACTGACGGCCGGAGTCGAATTGGCGGCATTTGGCATTTGGCAGCTCTTGTGCTTCCCTCCCTCCCCCTCCTCCTCCCCCTCTCCCTCGCCTGGCCCCCGGCGACCAAAAAGGCGTGTCCACTGCGTCTCGGTCCTACCAAACGGCAACCATCGAGCCACGCATCATCCAGGCGGTCGAGAGGCGACGTCCAATTCCGAGCTGCAGGTGGCACCCAAATCAGCATTGCCGCCTCGTGTGTCGCCAGTCTCCAGAGGGGGGCCGAGTCCACTTGGGTTCCAGTGCCGACCGACGGCGAAGGACTCTCTCACTCACTCGCTCGCGGAGCGGAGCGGTCGGCGAGGCGTGACTGTGAGCCGTGTTGCAGGTCGACGAGGAAGCGGAAGCGGATCGTATCCTGTGTGTGTGTTGTCCATCCGGAAGAGCGGTAGGGAGCGAGCCCGACCATTCCCATCGCCAACGCGTGCGTCCCCCCAGGGGTTCAAGTATCCGGCGGCCCCAGCAAATTCGCCCACGGGGTGGCGGATTCAACAACTGGCGAATCGACCAAAGCGGAGGGGGGCCACACTGGGCAGGCGGATGCAAGAGGAGCTGCGGGAGCGAGGTTCCAAGAGTCGCTCCCAGCGTGCGGCCGCGAAGCCGGTCCAACGAAAAGCACCCAGGTGACCTGGGTTGACCCAGAACCAGGGCTTGGTCTGGGTGGACACCCGGGGCTATTTGTCTGCTGCCAGACCCAAGCCGCCCCGGCCCTGCCACGGCGGTCTGCGGACCCCTCCCACCTCGGCCGACATTAACATTACATAAAACCCGACCACCTTTCTCTTTTCTTTACACATACCCAACCTGTCATCGCCCTTCCGCTTATCTCGAGTGTCGTCGACATCTTTGCCCTTGACACACAGAATCCGGGGAACCGCAGCGATCCTCCAGAGTCCAGCCCTCTCGTCTTATCTCTGGGCCAAAACACCAAGCACCAAACCCCGTCCCAGACTGTCGGATTCGGATCGATCCCACCCCCCAAACAACCCAAACAGCCCCCCCCAGACCCCCAGACACGGCGGCCTGTTTCTCCAGATGACGCACTGATTGGCGCCATCGTTGGGCCCTGAATCTGCCCCGGATCGGTGCCATCTTCGGGCTTTTTTTTCTTGGGTCGTCTCCCGTCCGGCTGGTCTCGCATCACCCGTCGGCGCCGGCACCTCTCGTGTCTCTTGTGCCATCCCATCAACCCCGCTGAACGTTGTGCTCCACACGGGTTCGGACAGTGCAGCGCAGCGCAGCTCTCCCGCCCTGCCACTGCTACGGCTGCAAGATACCTTGCCGTAGGCCTAAACACCCGCCAACCTCCAGCGCCTCTTGTCGGTGCAGCAATCTTTGCTGCCCCCGTGCCTGGTATCACCAATCTCTGATTGCGACGATACCTCTCGGCTGGCGAGTGGTCCTCGGCGTCTACCCAGACTTGCACCTGGTGTCTCCATGAACATGTCAGTGAACATGTCGGTCGATAAGCAAGACCCAGCCAAGGATGATCGGGACAGTGAGGATTCGATGGAGTCGAGTCCCGAGGGGGAAGCCCCGCCTGTGACGACAACACAGGAGAATCAACAACCCAAGCGAAAAGGGGGCCGGAAACCTGTATGTTTATCTCGTCCCACCACCACCGGCTGCATGTGTCTTATCTCATGCAACCCAACACCACCGGCTTCGTCCCACGCTAACTTCATCCCAGATATACGCAACGTCGGAGGAGAGGAAGCAGAGAAACCGTCAGGCCCAGGCCGCCTTCCGGGAGCGGCGAACCGAGTACATCAAGCAGCTCGAGGAGGCCATCCGCACGCATGAGCAGCACCTCGCCAATCTTCAGGCCGCTCACCGCCAAGCAGCCGACGAGTGCTTGATGCTGCGCTACAAGAACTCGCTGCTGGAGCGTATCCTGCTCGAGAAAGGTATGACACCATTCTTGGTACACGGCGGGTCCGCATCACTAACAGTCTCTAGGCATCGACGTGCAAGCTGAGCTTCGCGCAAAGACCAACAGTCCAAGTCTTGGGCCGACCCATATGCCCCAGAACCTGGTTCAGCCGCCGCCCATTCAACGGGCCATTCTCAACCGCCATCATGCTCGCCGGTCCAATTCGAGCATCGCACCAAAAATGGAGCCGGGCGTCTCGCCCCTCCCTCCCCCAATGCATGGCCAACTATCAGTGGCCTCCCCCAAGAGTCGGCCGACCCCGTCGTCACACTCTGCTTCCCCGAGCGCCACCACGTCCTATGGCTCTCAGCATGGAGCCTCCCCAGCGAGCTCCGACCAGCTCTCGGCCTCGATGCGCCCGCTGTCGGCTGCGACCTCGATGAAGCCTCCGCTTCACGGGCTACCCGGCATCCAAGGACAGCGCCATCTGGCCATGGCCGGCCTTCACCAGCCAGGAACTACAGGACATCAACGACCGAGCATTCCCGTCACGACGGCTGCTCCATTCTATGTCGCTCCTTCATTCCAGAGTCACATTGAGCAACTCGGCAAGCTGCCCCGTTTTCTTTCCCCCGTAATGAACTTTGTCCGTCCTATGCTCATTCCTTGAAACAGAACAGGAGTACGATGCCGCCACCGACATGATGGACGACTCTGCCGATCCTCCCGACACGCCGGGACCCGGACCCTACCCTGGGCAGCCTTACTCTGGCGAGCCCTCGACCATGTCCCTCCCATCACCCGTCACGACGGGACCCCCGAGCAGCCAGCAGGCTACCCCGCAGTCCCCGATGGAAGGCATCGCTCACCAGCAGCACCCCGCCTATCCTTCGATGACGCAGCTTCTCGACCCCGGATACGACTTCGACCCCTTTGGACTGAGCGCGAGCATGGCTTTCCCGACGCAGTTCTCCTTCGACACGAGCAACATGCGGTAGCCGACCGCCCCGACGCTCCCATCAACAACTCTCTCCACTTCGGGGCCCGCAGCTGACGGGCCATGTTCCTATTTTACTTCTCTTTAACTCGGAAACCAAAAAACGGCAGGAACCACTTGAGATACCCCGGCAGCATTTTGCATTGGACGGACGGTACGGCGGTACGGCGGCTTAGGGGGACATGGTCATTAATATTGTCTTACGCATACGGACCGGAGTATGGCGGATGCCCGACATGTCGAAGTTTCTCCCTTTTGCGACGACGCACAGCAGGCCTTGCTTGACGAGAGATTTCGGTTTGCAATTTTTATCAGCAAAAAACCACGCGGGAGGATATACCCCACGAGGGAAGGGTGGTCTAGTGGCTTTGTGCTTTTTTACCTACGCTGTATATCGGGCCGCGGTTCAACAAAAGTTTTGCTCTTTGAGGCAGTGTCGGATTGTATATCTTTTTTCGGGGCTCTGGTTTCATTTTTCGTTATATTCAGCTTCTCGACGACGACGACAACGACGGCGACGACGAACGACGACCAACGAAGGGAGGGCCGCAGGCATCGTCACGGCGTCCAGATATGGATGATTCGATGCCGGCAATGGAACTCAACCGCGTTGTCGTAAGTGGAACTCGGAGGCTCTTGCCAGGCTCTGTCGGGTGCGATTCTTTGATGGGCATTTTCTGGGGGCCAAAATATTTAATCTTCTCGTTGCGCCATTCGGCTTCTTCCTTCTCTCTCTTGAGCGTATATGTCTCTGGCTTTGGGGCGTTGTTTTCCCTGCGTGTGTTCTTGTTCAAGGCAATTTCTACTGTGTCTGTTGTGGATGGGGTGGGGATTCCGGGCTTGAGAGTGTGTCTCTCATGGTGATGGATGGTTGAGGTAGGTCTTTGTTTTCCTTGGTGTATATGGACGGGCAATGAATGCAATTGCCCTCGATCTAGCAGTCAAGAATAGCAAAACTACCTACAACATGGGCATCTGGACGGACGTGTGTAATCATGTGATGGTGTTCTTGATTTCGTGATGCTTCACAGGCCAAGGTATAGGGAGGGAAAGGGGTTCCATCTACAGACCCTCACTGGGTTGATGAATTTCATATGAATGTAAAGACTGTCAAACCTGATTTTGAGACGTCTCTCAATGTAAGACAGTGATACCTATATCATGATAGACACGGGTAGGCCCATTCTCACGAGCCACGGTCCGGCACCCGATCATCCCACGCCCCCAGCAGCGAGTTGATCCGACTCGATTGACTCGGAACAAAAGACCTGTAGCTTACTGAGCCTGCTGCAAGAGCTGGCTTGTGGCTCGAGGGGGCCATGCCGAAACCGGCTGTTGAACATCACGAACATGTTGCTTTGTGCTCAGCACAAAGACGGGGCGACGCTGACCGCCCACATCGTGAACGCCAAGATCCAAAGGGCTGCCTTTGTTCCGTCCCCCAAGATCATGACTGTGTAATTCAGGCTATGCGTAATTATCAGTCAATTAGCAATGCTGTTGGCACCGGTTAACGGAGTTGCGTCATGTTGAGCTCGTGCACTGATGAACTCAATGGAGGGGTCGTGGGCTGTTCCTCACGGCCCCTCCACTGCCGAGAGCGATTGGGAGAGAAAACACCGAGCCCTAACGAATAAGCAAGGCGCACCGAATTTTCGAACACGGCAGAACCTCGGAAGCGACAATTTGGTGGGGCGGCAAGGAATGATCCGAGCGTCTCCCACCGTCCCACCCTCCAGGAATTGGTCCTAGGGCCTACAGCGGCCAAAAGTTTTCGCCGTTGACCTCGACCACCCGCGAGCCCGTCCCCGTCGAGATCGATTGCCGTAGAGAAAGAAGCGCATCCTCCAACCCGGACGACGCGCATTCTCGGTTCTTTTCCCTTCTACAACTTTTGGCTCCTCCCCAAACAACGCCTTGAAGGGCGACAAAGTACGGCGACAAGATGTCTGTCGCCTCGAAGGTATGTCATGCCGCTGATGTTGAGCCTCCTCCAGCCCCGGTCCTGTCCTCATCCCCACGCAACGCATGGCCGACCCTCCGCGCGGTCGGCTTGCACCCAGGGCAATGGCTGGACCGAGCTGCTGCTTTGCCACCGCGGTGCTTGGATGTGGAATGACGAGCTGACTCAATTTCCTCCAGAACCTCTACGATCTCCTCGGTTGGTGCCCCAGCATACCCCAGGAACATCCGAAACGGACGCCCTGGAGACGGAACCGTACGAGTACGAGGACGTTTGCGCTGACACGCGGCGACTCTAGGAAATGATATCGAGGATGATTCCGGCCCGCCGGCCCCGGTGAAGACCGTGGAGAAGACATCCACCCACACGACCAAGCGCAACGCCACCGGCGTCGTCGAGACCAAGGCTCCCGCCAACACCGGCGCCCGTAGGACCGGCCCGGGTGGCAATGAGGGCGGTACGTCTCCGCTCTACCCCGCATTTTCCCGGGTGGACATGCTTGCTGACTCTGCCACAGCTTTCCGCGACCGTCAGGCCGGCAGCGACCGCAACCGTGGCAAGCCCACCGACGAGGCTCCCCGCAGCAGCCCTCGTGGCGGCTTCGGTGCCCGTGGCCGTGGTGGTACGTGATCCGCTGCTGATCCGCCCCGGCTCAAGTTGCCCCACTATGTTCTGTTGCTAATTGTCGCAGGCCGTGGAGGACGTTTCCCCCGCAACCAGGACGAGCGTCACAGCAGATCCGGCACCGTTGAGTGAGTTTACCCTGCGCATTGGTGTCCGTGCAGAATGCTAACCTCTGTCTTCAGCACCGAGAAGGCTATTGCCGCTGGCTGGGGCGCCACCGAGGGCGATGCCGAGCTGAAGGACGAGCAGGCCGGCGAGGCCATTGCCCAGGCCGATAAGAAGGAGACTGAGCAAGCCGCTGAGGAGGTCCCCGAGGAAGAGGAGGATAAGCACATCACCTACGACCAGTACCTCGCTCAGGTCGCCGAGAAGAAGCTCGCTCTCGAGTCCGAGGGCGCTCTTGCTCTCCGCAAGGCCAACGAGGGCATTAAGGACAACAAGAAGTGGGCCAACGCCAAGCCTCTGCCCAAGGAGGAGGGTGAGGACTACTTTGCCGCCTCGGGTGGCAAGGCCAAGCGCGAGCGTGAGCGCAAGGTCAAGCAGGTTGTCGAACTCGAGAACCGCTACATCGAGCCGGAGCGCACCGGTGGTGGCCGCGGTGGCGGTCGCGGCGGCCCTCGTGGCGGTAGCCGTGGTGATGGTGCCCGTGGCCGCGGCCGCGGTGCTCCCCGTGGCGGCGAGTTCCGTGGTGGCCCTCGTGGCGGCGGTGCCCCCCGCGGCGGCGCCGGCAACACGCCCATCAACGCCAACGACGAGTCGGCGTTCCCTAGCCTCGGCAAATAGGCAGAGCCTCGACTCTGAACACTGCCGGAAGCTCTCGGCACCTCAGCCACGACCTCGCACGTTTCTTCGGATCTGGGTAAGGCGCTTGGGGGGGGATACGGACACAGACCATTGGGGGACAAAAGGATGCTGGGAAGGATGCTGGGATGCGGTCGGTTCTTGCGGTTGCATTTCCCTAGCGGCAACCAAGTGTGAGGGCGTCTTTTGTGGCTCTCGGGCCCTGCCTTCTCAGAAAGCAGAGTAAAGGGTTCATCCAATGTTATTTTCCATCAAGTTTTCACTCGAGACGGCTTTGTCATTGTGTGTGCTGCGCATGTATGCTTGGGAATGCTTGGGGAAGGGAAGGACGGGTCATTATGTTTCCACGGTGGCTCTCTTGATTTCTGCAGTGTCAAGGTTCACCATGGGGGTTCCGTGGGAATCTAGTGCAATGCGTTTGTCCTCGACAACGACGGTGATGTTGATGATCCCCGGCTCGAGTATCACTCATGGTGTTCTTGTCCTTTGGGTAGGTGTCTACCTACTCACCCCCTTTATCTCAACCCACCACCCAAGCCCATTGACAGCCAAACAAACCTTCCCCCCCAACACCCGAGTCCCAGCACAAACGAATTGTCCCGAAACTCCTTTGTTATCCCACCACCGCGCCCACTCCTCAGTTTAAAGTATATATGCAACCTTCGCCCATCCTTTCTCTCTCTCTCTCTCCCTCGTCTCCACTGCGCCAGTGACAGTCCCAGTGACAGTGACACGCCGGCCCTCCTGTGCTCGCACGTGCTCTCCCTTTTTCAGTTGCTCCGTTCCCCGTGAGTGGTAAGTGAGTGAGTGAGTCCCAGTGAGTGAGTGTCTGAGTCCCAGTGAGTCCCAGTCCCGGTCCCTGACGAAGTGAGTGAGTGTCTGTACAGAGTCCAGACAACCCCAACCATGGCGTCTGCAACTGCCACGGCCACCTCCCCCGCCACCTGCCGCCGTCGCCACGCGGCTGCGGCCCAGGGGGAGGTGTCCACGCCCGAGATATCCCCGCTGGTCCTGCCTTGTTCGGTCCTGTGCGCTGGTGCTGGACACCACGCGGACACGGACATAGAGGAGTTGGTGCTGCCTTGTGCTGCGCTGAGGCTTGACGGTGGTGGTAGGTATAGTCAGGCGGAGTCGGGGTATGAGGGGGATAGGTCGCGGGCGGCTACCTCGGAGAGTTCGGGGTTGAGCAGTTGGGATGGGGACAATGGCGAGGGGGGTGTGCCGGGCTCGGTTCTCGGGGGGCTGGTCTACACCAGCCCGGTTGAGGTTTCGGCGTCCGAGGACGACGATGACGATGTCTCCCTCGAGGGGAACAAGAACGTCAACTCCCGGACCCCCAACCCCCCCACAACCCAACTCTCCCTCCCACCCGCCCCCCTTCCCGCCCTCCCCCAGCTCACCACCCTCACCTCCTTCCCCCCCATTTCCCCACCCCCCTCCTCGGAAACAACCGCCCTCCTAGCCTCCACCACCATCCCGGTACCCCACGGCTACGGCGCCACCCCCCGGCCCCCCAACCGGCGCAACAGCAAGCCCGTCAAGCCCCCCGGCAAGATGTACAAGACGAAAAAGGCCCGGCGCATGTTCCGCCGCCACGGGTCGCCCATCTTCGGGGCGCGCCCGGCGTCGCGGATGCGGTACGGCCCGCGGCCGGGGTCCGCGCACGGCGCGTACGAGTCGTTTCCCGAGTACCAGGAGGGGTTTAGGTGGAGGGGGATCTGTCGGTGGTTTTGTTGTTAGGTTTTCGGGCTGGCTGGCGTTGGTTTCCTTTGTTAGCTTGTCAGTCCCACGTGGGATTTGGTTATGATGGCGGGATGACGCGCAGGTAAGTGTCCCCTCCCCTTTATCTTTGGTTTTACTCACTTGACAGGCGCCAGGAACAAGCGTAGATATTGGATGTTTCGCTCAATTTCTATCCTAAAGGGAATCAATAAAAATAAATAGACATGATATGTTGTTACGTTACCCACATGCCCCCAACCCTGACCAGACCCAACCCGTGACATGTGCCCTGCCCAACCCAACCCAAACAAATGCATCTTACAGTTTACAAATCCTCCAACCTGCCCCCCGTCTTCCTCCTCACCCTCGCAACATCAACCGCCACCGCCGCAACCAGCAACACCACGTTGAACCCCGCCATCATATAAAACGGCGCCCCATTCGACCACGTATCAAACAGATACCCCCCCAGCTTCGTCAGCAGCAAGATGGCCGCGCCGCCACACCACGAGTACACCCCCGCCACCGACCCCTTCAGCCGCACGCGCGACACCGTGTCCTCGGGCAGCACCGTCTCCGTCTCCAGCAGCGGCGCCGTCTCGCCCGGCCCGTCGACGGCCTCGATGCTCGTCTCCTGGTCGCCCTCGGGCGTCGTCAGGACATTCACAATATCCGCCTTGAGCACGCCGCGGCCCAGCGACCCCAGGCTGCAGACGATGGCGCCGATCTGGCTGATGCCGATGAGCGCGGCGAAGAAGAAGACCACGGGGCCGCCGCCGCGGCCGTCCACGTCGCTGAACTCGGGGCTTTGCAGCCGGGGAAAGGCAATGTACCCGACGATGCCGAACGTGGTGGCGACGATGATGGGGTAGTTGACGGCGCCGGTGCGGCTGGAGACGTAGCCGAAGATGGGGGCGCAGATGAGGCCGACGAGCTGCGCGACGCCGGTGAGGATGGCGGCGAGGACGTAGGCCTTGCGGCACTCCTCCTTGAGCTTGTCCGAGGGGTCGTTGGGCGAGCCCTTGCAGAAGCCGTTGTCCATGTAAAACGTGTTGACGAAGAGCGGCATGAAGAGGGAGATGGCGACGGTGGACGCCCGCGCCACGAAGCCGCCGAGGTAGCCTAGGCCGATCTCGGAGTCGGTGAAACCGAGGCGCACCGAGTCTTTGAGGAGGTGCCAGTACGGGAGGACCTTCTGGTGGCGGGGGTTAGCTGGGGGTGGCACTGGTATTTCGGTCGTTGCAGAACTTACGTGCTTGGGTGCCGCCGGGAACTCCGAGGCGGAGCCGTCAGGGGCTGTCCCACGGAGTCCAAACAGCATTCGCAGCCCCTTGCCCTCCTCACCCCGGAGGCCGCGCAGGCCGAAAAAGACAAAGACGGCGACGAGAAGGGATATCGTGCCCACCACGTAGAAACTGTATTGGACCGCCTGTGCCAGTGTCACGCCCTCGATCGATGAGAAGCGCGATGGGAGCGGCAGGAACACCGTCAAGGCCACCAGTGCGCCGCACCCGGTGAATAGCCCGACGTACCCCGCGAGCGCCGCCGGCTTCCTCCCCTGCTTGAGCGCGCCGTCGTCGCTCGACGTCGCCGAGGTGCCGACGCTGCTGATGTTCCGGAACGACTCCTGGGTGATTGTCATCTGGGAGTCGACCGAGAGCGCCACGCTGGTGCGGGGCGTCGCGTACGGCTTCGGGACGGCCTCGACGGCGGGCGCGCTGTCGTCGGTCAGGGACGGCAGAACGGCCGTCACCATGGTCGCGCTACACATCCACCACGAGCACCACGTTAGCCGATGCTGCTGTGCGTCGTCCCGCGCGGGCGGTACATAGGCCGTCATGTCATGTCACGCGTCTGACGCGGCGACTTACGCTGCCGTGGCCCCGAGGGCAAAGAGGATGCGCGCCAGCAGGAGCTGGGGGTACACATTGTGCGATTGGACAAACACGAAGAGGGACACGCCGATGATGGTGTAGCCGGCGACGGCGACGTAGCGCACGCCGCTGCGGTCCGAGACGAGGCCCCAGACGGGACAGGCGACGAGGGCGACGACTTCGTCGACGAAGCCGAGGGTGCCGACGATGTCGCCGACGCCGTCCTTGACGCCGATCAGGTTGGTGATGACGAACGAGACGCTGCTGTTGAGGAAGACGAGGAAGGATATGCTGAAGAGGGAGATGCCGAGCAGATACGTCAGCGCGTGGAGGGGCGTCGTCGAGCTCGAGAGGGGCATCAGACGCAGCAATCGCTGCGCGAGACCCGGGTGCGACATATCGGTGGTTCTATTTCTTCTGTTGGAGACAATTGTGTTTACATGGTGGGGGGTTGAGATTCCACAGAGTTTGAGGCGTGGTGGTGATGGGAAGACGCGACACCCCTTCCCGTCCGGTCTCCGTTTGATGCTGCCGCCGGTTGAAAGCTTGATTGCTTGTTTGCCCGTGGTGGGGAACTTTAGGGTGATGATGCCGTAGCTCCCCCCCTGCAGGCGGCGGCCAGCGGCCAGCGGCCACCCGGCGGCCGAGGGTGCCCAGCCACACAAGCCACAGCCCACAGCTGCAGTGGGCCAGTGGCCGGCCCCCCTGTCGGTCGGGGTAGCAGCGGCATTGGCGATGGCCGCCCCGCCGTGCGACCGCCCACCGAGCTCGGAGTCATGTTGGGTCGCCTCGATAAAATCCCCTTCACCGCCGTGCCCGTCTGTCGCGAGAGCCTGCCCTCCTCCCAACCTGCACCAATTGCTCGGGGAACAGGAGGACCTGCCTTTGGAGAGTCGCCATCCCGACTTGGCGCCCCCGAGACTCCTCCTGGCCCTTCGCAGCGCCCTATCTCCCCCGACCCGACGCCAACTTCGAACCTGCGACCAGCGCGACAGAAAGACGAAAATGTCGGCTTCGCTGCCCGGCCACAGGGCCCTGCCCGAGTCGCAATATGACCTCGGCACATACTGGGGCCGCGTGCGCCATACCGTTGGTCTTACAGATCCGAGGTGAGCGGCTCTCCTGGGGGGGATCGGTCAAGGGGAAACGGGGGGGACGATACCGTCTAGCGCGCCGGGTCGCTGGCATCGCGTCGTCGGCCGACAGACAAAAGAGACATGGTGTCACAGTCGGCTATCGCGCGACACGTGGGCGGCTGGCTGGCAGATCAGGAACAGAGGAGAACAGCTGCTGACCGGGATCTCTTTGGGGGGGTGCTAGCACGCTGCTCGTGGGCAAGACGGGTCTCGAGCAGGCCAAGAGGGCGCTGGTATCCTACAAGACGGGCGAGACCCACGAGATGACACCGCAGCTGTGGAAGGCCAAAAAGATTGTCGACTCGACGCTGCATCCCGGTAAGGCTGCTCGCCCGCCCGGCTGTAGTGTGACCGAACCCCCTTCTCGCCGTGCACAAGCTGAACCATCCTCTCTCTCCCCCCAGACACGGGCGAGCCGGTCTTTCTGCCCTTTAGGATGTCCTGCTTCGTGCTGTCCAACTTGGTTGTAACAGCCGGCATGTTGACCCCGGGCCTTGGCGTACGTCTATCCCCCCTATTCCTCGCACCGCTTGACATATGCCCCCCTGCATCCATCATCCCAACTCCAACCCCCACCCAACCCACACTAACCTCCCCTCCCCCCAGACCCGCGGGACCATCGCCTGGCAGGTAGCCAACCAATCCCTCAACGTCGCCATCAACTCCTCCAACGCCAACAAGTCGACCCCCCTCTCCTGGTCCAAGATCGCCCAGTCCTACGCCCTCGCCGTCACAGCCTCGTGCTCCGTCGCCGTCGGCCTCAACGCGCTCGTCCCGCGCCTCCGCAACGTCTCCCCCCCGACGCGCCTCATCCTCGGCCGCCTCGTCCCCTTCGCCGCCGTCGCCTCGGCCGGCTTCCTCAACGTCCTGCTCATGCGCTCCGAGGAGATGCGCACGGGCATCGACGTCTTCCCGGTGACCTCGGACCCGGAGAAGCAGGGCGACGCGCCGAGCCTGGGGCGGAGCCGGAAGGCGGCGACGATCGCCGTGGCCGAGACGGCCGTCAGCCGCGTGCTGAACAGCAGCCCCATCATGATCCTGCCGCCGCTGGTGCTGGTGCGCCTGCAGCGCGGGGAGTGGCTGCGGCGGAACCCAAGGTGGACGACGCCGGTGAATCTGGGGCTGATTCTGGTGACGAGCTATGCGGTGCTGCCGTTGGCGCTGGCGGCGTTTCCGCAGAGGCAGAGGGTCAAGGCGGAGAGGCTCGAGGGGGAGTTTCACGGGCGTGGGGGGGAGGGAGGGGAGGTGGTGTTTAATCGGGGGATTTGAGGGGGGGGGGGTGGTTCGGAGGGGAGGGGGTTGAGGCCAAGGGATATGGATGGAGTTTTGCAGGGGCCTTTTGTTTTCTCGGGGGATGTTGGGGATTTGCACTGGTTTTGTCTAGGTGGGGGGATGATATCAGTGTCTGTACATAGGGTCGATAGTCAAAGGGTCTAACTCTGGATTTGGATTTTGTTTATTGTGATTGTTTATTTTGATGATGCTGTTGTGGTGACTCAGGTGTAAGTGTGAGAAGGCTGCCCTCATGTTGGATGTCAACAGAAAAATAGCCAAGTGCAGCAATAGCCAATGGATTTAACTCTGGATGGGGTTTGTTTTGTTTTGTTTTGTTGATGTTGCGGTATTGGCTCAGGGGGGCTGGGACAGCGCCACACTTGGAAAGGATGTTTACAGCAAAAATGACAGTGTAGCCAAAACCAAAAGGCTCAACTCTGGATAGTTGTGGAATTTGTTTATTTATTTTGCTTTGGTGTTGTTGTTGTTTTGGCTCAGGGGTAAGTTGTGACAAGGCCCGCTTATCCAGCATTTCACCGGCAAAATGGTCAAGTGTAGCATCAAGCCATGAATATATTCTTCTTCCCCAGTATATATCACGTCTCCAAAATAGTGTTACATTTGAGATGAGTTTCGAGTTCTGGCCTTTTCCCTCTGCCTCCGGCTGCCCGTTTTGAGAGAAACGCGGCCCGCAACGGGAGTTTGATCGGAACGGCATGGCCGGGGCACGAAGGGCTGGACTTTGGACAGCAGGGTGTTTTCTCGGAACAATGGGGAGAATGGCGGCGAGGCGGACATTTACCGTGATGCAAAGGGAAATCGAATCCCGGACGAAGACAATTGTCGGGCAATGTGATGGTGGTTTGGATGTGCGGACACAGCTGCCACGCTGGGGGCTCGTGGTGTTGAGGAGTTGATGAATGAATGAAGGATGTCGAGAACTGATTTGGGTGTCTCGGGGAAGACGCACTTTATACCTGTCTGCGTTTGGCTTCACATGCTTCTCTTGAATTTGGTTACGTCCCAGGCCAGATGATCGGTTGAAAACCACGCGCATATGGCTCGACAGGATGAACATATCGAACCCTTACCCACTGGCGCGTGCATTGCATTTGCACTCATCGGTGGCCGGTCAGCCGGTGAACCGATCGTAGACGCGCCGGAGAGTTGACGCGTTGGGACTTGCCACGTACAAAGGCCGACCGAGGTGGTGGTCGGGCGAGGGGGAAACAACGCCGCCGATACGCCCCTGCAAATCTTGTTTAATTCCGACGGTTATGCAATCATCGGTCGCTCTCGAGTTTCTGGCAACACCGCGTCAGGAAGGAGTGTGACGCGGAGAAAATGTGTAGGCGTGGAAACACGGGGTTCTGCATGAAGCAGTTAGCAGCGTGGAAATGCCCGTTGTCGGCATTCTGCAGAAGAAAAAAATATGCTCTCGAGTCTCGAGGCATCCGACATTCTGAGGGGTTCCCACCTCCGGAGTCCACAGCAACGTGCCAGGCGTGCCTGCGCAGGTGTTTGACACCATTCCATGTCGTCTTTTGCAGATGGATGCACATAATATCGAACGTGCATACGCAGTACGTTTCGGAGAGGTATCTCGGTACGGATTATGTTGCAAAAAAGACGTCTGGGAGGCCTTGTTAGGGATTAGGGTTACCTCTATGACATACGACAGAGGTATGTACGGTGACAAATGCAAACCGTTGAGGCCCATCCTCGCCGTTTCTATGGCGGTTTTACACGACCTCCCGCTTCTGTACCAACACCAGATCAAATCCCATTCATCTTTTGTGGTAGGTTCACCCAGAGACATTTCTGTAATTACACTTCCAATTTGTAGAAGCCCGAGATTCTACAAGTAATGGCTTAATCCGTACAGCTGCCTTAACATCATTTTCGCGTCTTTGCCCTCCACAGCTTCGTGCGTTGGATTGAAACAAGCCCTCCCCTGGCAACCCCGATACCCGGCTGATTGTTCCATACCGTAAACACCGGACTGGGACTTGGGGATGGCTTCACTGCGTCACCAGGGCTTTGGAAAGGTGGGGAGTGCGCTGACCATTGAGCCAACTGAGCCAACTACGCTGAAAGTGAAGCCAAACGCATCAGCCCCCACCCAGCCCCCACCACTGGCGTCATAGGTAGGTAGTCGAGAACCGTGCTGAGACAGACAAGCAGCTCGACTCCGAGATGCCTATGAATCCTGATGAAGACATGATTTTTGCATCGGAGGCCGGAAAGACAGAACGGAGCTCCATGGGTCGGGCTCACCTTGGGCCGGTAGGCCGGGTGGTGTTGCCCGAGGTCGTCATCGGGAGAACTGCGCGTCGACCGACACCCCACTTCACATCCCGACTTCAACTTCATCCTGAAATGAGAGACTTGCCACCGCCAACGGGCGAGTCTTCCAAACTGCATTTGATCCTGCCCCCCCCCAACAACAAACGCCCATCGACACACCTGTGCGCCGGTTTTGTCAGCCACGAATGATGCTGGGCTGGGGGGATTCGAGAAGGAAATGCACGAGTCCACCGACATCGACATTGATTAAGGCGGGGAACGGGGAGCCTTCTCAACCCGGATAGCCCTTATTGGCAGTCGCAGCGTCGGCAGCGCTTGGAGGGGGTATCACAACGACATGTTGGTGGGTGCCAGGTGGTAGTGGTGGGTGTCGACGGTGAACTGTTCAGGCGCGTACCCCCTCCTCTCCTCCCACTGGCAGAAATGCCCCGGGCTGCCAGATGCAGTTGGAACTTGGACTCGCTTCCTTCCTGCCTAGGTAGGCTCGTTCTGGTGTTTCCTTTGATCGACCCTCGGCAGAGCAAGAACATGCTCAAGGCTGAAGTTGGGTGTGTGCAACAGCATCCAGTTGGCAAAGTGGTGAGGGCTGAACCAATAATGATTTCTGTGGAAAATGGTTGCAAATATTCCCCGTGCCAACTCAGACAGGCAGAAAAGCGCTGATCCAGGAATCCGAGGAAGAGAGGAAAATAATATTGATACTCGCTCGCCCACTTGCGTTGCATAGGTAGCCTTGGAGCCGGGAGAGTGAGGCAATATATATAGGCACTACCTACATGAAGGGATGGTGCTGGGTGCATTGCGTGTTGCTTGACTGGGCTTGCATTTTCTGCACTGTGCCTGGATGCACACCTGGCCGCTGTTTGGCCCCTGAATTGCAGGGAAACAAGGCCCGAAAGCGAAGGATGCGTGAAGCATGAGGAATCGGACACTGTAGTCGCACTGTGGTCGACCCGAGGACCAGCACAACACCATCTTTGCCACCACTTTGCTGTCCATGATGCTTTATAACGAGTGCATGTGCCTGGGCAAGATGGGCATACTGCAAGCATGGGTGACGGCTTAAACATGTACATGCACATGCACCGAGTTTTCTCGTAGTGGTACTTTTTCTGACTTCACCTGAATGATGACGAGGAGAGAGAGATGTCTTGTGTAGATTGAACCTTGGAAGGCGATTCTCATGGGTATAAAGTGATCGAGTGCTGCTGGACAACTGGACCAAAAGATATCCAACACCATCAGGCTCCCCTTGAGCCCTTCTCATCGATCTTGGGCTCGTACCAACGGATCAGTTTCAACTCTTGCTCATGATGCTTGTTGAAGTCAAGACCGCCATGGCAACCTCAATGCCTCCATGTCTCCGCCGCTTCGATCAACACCATCAACACCATCAATCGAATACGCCAAGACAAATCGACCTGGAGGAGTCCGCTACACAACTGCAAGGCCCGATACGCCGAGGACCCCGGAGAAAAGTGAGGGCCGCAAGAAGCCCACTGCTCCGACCAGCTCGAGAAACTGGATACTCTCAAGGTGAGCCGGATACTTATGTCTCTGAGGGCAAGGGCAACGGAACAGCGCTGACTGCCCGTGCTCCAGGGGACGGCCGGCCCTGCCAACCATTGCCGACCGCCAACGGCCCACCCAGACCGCCTGGCTCTGGATCGCCTGCGCCCAACCGCCTCCACCCGACAACACGCGGGCGCTGGTTCCTCCTCGAGGCGTGCACTGGCACTGGCACTGGCAGGCGAGCCCTCGGGCGGTGCGAAACAAGAAGTTCACTTTCCCACCCTGCTCCTGCGCCTGCGGCCATGGACCACTCAGCTATTTCCCGCCATCCGGCTCTGCTGCCTCCTGCTCCTCACCAGCCAGACTCTGCCCGCTACCTTCCACCGCCCAGCGGCCACTTCCTTCCTCCCTCATTTTCGTCCCCGTCACGTCGACCACGCCAGCAGCACCTCAACGGCGAGGGTAAAAACATGTCGACCCCGACCACGGTCGCGACGACAAGCCTTCCGAGCCACTACAACATTCATCACCCGCATCCCCATTCTCATTCCCACTACACTGGATATTCAAATCCCGCTGCCGCTGCATATCCGCGCCAGACCTTCCAGGTCCTCCCTCCAGCGCCGCCCTCAGCAAATGCCCCAGCGTCGCTGTCTGCACCCGCACCCGCACCTCGTCTGCCTCCTCCATCGCCCACGGCCTACTCGTCATCGTCGAGTCACTCGGGGCTGAACGGGACTGGCGCTGGCACTGGCACTGGCACTGGCACTGCGCACTCGCACTCGTACTCACACTCGGCGACAAGCACCCGCCACTCCCTGCAAGGAGCCACGACGACGCTCGCTCCGATCATCAGCAACATCGCCAACAACAACCACTCCCACTCGCACAACCACTCCCATACCCAACCCCAATACGAACACGCCATGCCGCCCGCCCCTTCTCGCGTCCAGAGCGGCAAGAGGAAACGGACCCCCGACTGGGACAAGTTCTACAAGAATGGCCTGCCTCAAGAAGTGATCGTCATTCACGACTCTCCCGAGCCAACGGCGCCCGCGCCCGCGCCCGCTCTCTTGTCTGCGCAGGCATCGACGGCCGCCCATTCCCACGAGGTAGACACGTCGGCAAGCGAAAATGGACACGCCACTAAGAGACAAAAGCGTCAGAATGACCGCGAGCCCGCTCACTACGACCCCGTCTATGACCACAACGTCTCGAGCTCTGGCCGCCTCGCCTCGCAGAGCAAATCCACCGTGTCGAGCGACAGGACCAACTCGGCCATCCACACGACGGCAGCAACATCGCTTGGCTCCTCGTCCTCCAATGGCAACACCCATGATTGCGAAACCGAATCCAATCCAGCAAAGAGAAGGCGAACAACTCGCCAGCAGGTCGCCATCGACGCTAAACGTCTCGAGGAACTCCGGCGGGATACCGTCCCGGTCTATATACCACCTCCATTCCCTCCTGTCAAGGCCGGGGAAATTCATGCACAAGTCATCGCCGATGTGAGCCCCCCCTCCCCGCCCTCGTCACCGTTACCGCCACCCTCGCGCTCTGCTAACCACGTTCAACAGACATCGCCGAACAAAAACGTGCGTTGTGACGATGAAGAAGGCCACTATATTGTGGTTCCCGACAACGATTTGACGGACCGATGTGAGTGCTACTCGGGTTCCCCCCGACGCCGTTTGGCAGATATTGACTGGGCCCCTAGATCAAATGGTCAAGCTGCTGGGCCAAGGCACGTTTGGCAAGGTTGTCCAGGCCAGGGAGAAGCGTACCAACAAACTCGTTGCGATCAAGATAATTCGGTCGGTCCAAAAGTATCGGGACGCTAGTAAGATCGAGCTTCGGGTTCTTGCCACGCTCAAGGCCAACGATGCGGCAAACCGCAACCGCTGCATCCACCTCCGAGAGTGCTTCGACTTCCGCAACCACATCTGCATAGTTATGGACCTGCTGGGCCAAAGTGTCTTTGACTTTCTCAAGAGCAACAACTTTGTTCCGTTCCCCAACAGCCAGATCCAGAACTTTGCCCGCCAATTGTTCACCAGTGTTGCTTGTAGGTGGCACCTCCGATTTTGGGATGGGGACGGGGGATTCATGCTAACATGCGGCAGTCCTTCACGATCTCAACCTGATCCATACGGATCTCAAGCCCGAGAACATCCTTCTCTGCCACAACGAGTACCAGACGTTCACGTACAATCGCAAGGTGCCTTCGTCGTCAACAACTGTCAATCGCCAGGCGACGCAACGCAAGGTTCTGCTGGACACGGAGATCCGGCTCATCGATTTCGGATCGGCTACCTTCCAGGACGAGTACCATTCTTCCGTGGTCTCTACCCGGCACTATCGGGCGCCCGAGATCATTCTTGGCCTTGGGTGGTCGTTTCCCTGCGACATCTGGAGCATCGGCTGCATTCTTGTCGAGTTTTACACGGGCGACGCTCTGTTTCAGACCCATGATAACCTGGAGCATTTGGCTATGATGGAAGCCGTCGTCAGCGCTAGGATTGACTCTGCACTGGTCACCCAGGTCAACAGGTCTACGAGAACTGGCGCCAACCCCGCAGCAAAGTACGTATCCAACCGGCAGACGGGCTGATGGCCTGCGTGATGCTGACTGCGAGGAAATAGGTACTTTAAGCGTGCAAGGCTCGATTACCCCGCCACTGAGACGACGCGTGCCTCTCGCCGGTTCGTTAAAGCGATGAAGAGGCTTGAGGTTGGTTGTTTGTCTGTCAACTCTTGGTTTGTCGGTATAGCTAACATGTACTAGGACATTATCCCGTCGACGTCACCATTCCTCACTCACTTTCTGGACCTTTTGAAGAAGATATTCGTGTACGACCCCTCGAAGCGGATATCGGCCAAGGATGCCCTGCAGCACCCCTGGTTCAGGGAGGCAGGTCATCCCGATGACGGCACCGAGGCCTCGCGGATTCGAGTGGAACGCGAACGCGAAAGAAGGCGTCAAATTGAACGGCGAGGTTCTTGACGGTCCTGCCAGCCGAGGGGCGATGGGGGCGCGCACGCATCACAAGTGGCGGGCATGGACAGCACAGTGGGCATGCAGTAGTTGTTAACACTGCATCGGTATTTTCGCATTGGTATTATAGTGTCCGAAGAGGGCGTCGTCGGGGATTGGGATCGGGGAGTTATGGTGTTGGTTCGCAGCGTCATGACCTTTGGGGGTTCTACGAATGAGGATGGGCGATGATTTCATAGAGGAAAAGGACCTTCTTTGGCATGGGGACAGGCGTCGAGGACACCGGCGGCCAACATGGGTGGTTATTGGGTCTACATTCGCTACGTCAATTCAGCGATAGAACGAGTTCTGCCTTGGCAGCAGCGAGGCTACTTTTCAAGACGGGGGGCGTCTTGTCTTGTATGTGTGTGTGTGTATTGACATTGGGGGGTGGAACGAATAGAAATTGTCCGGTGTGTGCCTGTCCCCGTGAGTTCGAGTTTGTGATTCGTCAGTCCCCGGTCCTTGAGCTCGAGCCAGGACATTACAGCCAATGGATGTTGTTTCCAAACAGTGGCTTTCGTCCACCGGCACAGGCCGAAGCACCATTTAATCCCCTAGCCTGAACATTTGCCAGTATCCCTCGCACTCTCCATCACTCTCCCCACCCATCATCACACCCGCTTCCGAGCACTTGCCCCTGCCTACACACTCGAGACCAAGCATCCCACACGCACATCCACACCATGCCCTCTCCGGGGAGTAGCCACCTCGCCGACCTGAGCGACATCTCCATCCACCAGCTCGCCTCGCTGCTCTGCATCCCCGATGGCCAGTCCATCACCCGCCCTCCACCGCAATGGGTCGAGGCACAGCAACGCACCATCACCACCATGATCCGCGAATCCACACCCCTCGCCCGGCCCCTCCTCTCCCCGGCCCCGGCACTCCCCTGCCGAATCCACAACCGCCTGAACCCCCTCCTCGTGCGCCGCTGCCTCGGTCTCGTACAGGACGAGTGCTCGCCGTCATCGCACCTACGGACGCTGGTGGCCTTTCTCGGCCGCTTTGACGCCGCCGCCGACGACGTGTCTGCCGACAAGAGATCCGCCGTCGGCCTCCTCCGTCGGGAAGTCGTCCCGGTCCTTGATCGCGCCCTCGCCGGGGTGGGGAGCGCCGCCTGCCCCGCTTGCGTCCTCGCTGTCGTCGGGGGGAGGCGGGATGTCCTCTGTGCGATGGAGGCGAGTATCCGGATGAGGAGGGGTGGGCATCCGCAGACTGAGGTGGCGAGGTTGGTGGAGGCGTGGATGAGGAATCTGCTGACGGTGGGGGATCCGGGGGTTGAGGGGTTGAGAGGGCGGTTGGCGGCTGCCGTGGGGGTGCTTTGGGCGCCGGTTTGCCTTCCAGTCTCGAGCCGACATGCCGGGGGCCGGGGGAGCGGTCGAGGGGAGGGGCGTCCCTCAAGCACCAACCCTCACCGGTATCCTCAAACTAACCCTCGCCACCGAACTGACCCTCGAACAAATATAACTTCTTCTTCTGAACACAGTCCCACTGACCTGCTAATGCCCCCAGTCCCAATGAATCGTCAAAACGTCGCACCCCAACGCCCGTCATCGTCGGTGTCGAGGCCGTCGCCAACCCCAAATCGGAGGCCGGCTCCCGGCCCCACATCCCCGCCATCAAGGCCGGGTACCAAGCCCCCGGCTCCACAGCCGGCAACGGCAAGGCCCCCTCGCCCCGGTACCTCGGCTCCGGCTGGCAGGGTTAGGAAGCTCGGTGGAGTCCCCACTGTTCCTGCTCGTACGTCGTCACTCTTGCCCACGACCGCTGCAACGGTGGGTGGCAGACCTCCTGCGTCTCGTCATCCGGCGGGTCGTCCACCTGCTGCATCGAAAGTGCCGGCGGGGCTAGGGGCGGCGGCGGGTCGTCTTGTGGGTCGTCATGCGTCCCCTCGTGCGTCTGCCCCAGGTCGAGCTGCTCCAGCTACTAGGGCACCAGTTGCCCCAGCTGTCCCAGTTGCCCCAGCTGCCCTAGCAACCCGAGCCCCAACCGCCGCCCCTACCACCGCCAGGCCGTCTGCGCCTGCGCCTTCAAATGCGCCTGCGACTATACCTCCTGGCCCTGCACCACCCCTAACCATCCTCCCCACCCCCCCTATCCCCTCCATACTCCCCACTCCCTCGCCTGCGCCTCCTCCTCCTCCCCGCCCTGCGGACGACGACGACGCCCTGCAACGCCGTCTGAACCATGTATGGGACGATTCCATCACGTTCGATTCCATCATCGGGCCGCCGGTGGAGGAGTGGGGGTTGCGTGATCGGTTGTGGGAGTGGCGGATGAGGTGAGGCGGGGGGCGGCGATGAGGGAGAAGTGAGGTAGGCGAGGCGAGGCAGGGGGAGGTAGGTCTGGGCCTCTGGGTCTGCTTGCTGCCCGTCGGTTGTGCGAGTGGCGGATGAGACGAGGAAGGTGAGGTGAGGTGAGGTACGTCTGGGTCTGCTTACTGCCCGTCGGTTGTGGGAGTGGCGGATGTGGTGAGGCAGCGGGAGGTCTGCTTGCTACCCGTCGGTTATGGGAGTCGCGGATGAGGTGAGGCGAGGTAGGGGGTGGTCTGGGCTGGGTCTGGGTCTGGGTCTGGCTCGCTCCCCGTATGACGCCCGTCCGTCCTCAGACTCCGATTCCGGCATGCTCTGCTGCTGCTGCTGCTGCTGCTGCTGCGAAGGTTGTGTGAGAGGGTGAGAGAGGGAGGTATGTTTACCTGCTGTTCGCCAGACGCCAGACGCCAGACGCCAGGCTGCTCTGGATCCGTTTGCTGCCTACCTATATGACGCTCGTCCGTCCTCTGACTCCGACTCCGACTCCGACTCCGACATGTTCTGCCGATCCTGCTGCTTCGAAGGCTGCGTGAGGTGGGTCCAACTGCTGTTCACCAGACGCCAGGCTGCTCTGTTGCCCATCCGACGCCCGTACGGTCCGGTATACTCCGATGCCGAGGAGATTCCGTGATCAGCTGAGGCTTTGGCAGATCATGAGGTAATGCGAAGTCATCTCCGAGTCTGCTGGCTTCTGTCCGTCTGGCGTCCGTTTGCTCCGGGGCATTCTGCTGCCGCGGAGGTTGCGTGGTTGGGTGGCGGATGAGGTAGTATGATGGGGTGAGGGAAGTTGGTTTCTTGGCTGCTTGCTGCGCCCCAAACGCCTCCTGTCTGCTCAGGTATGCTCTGCTGCCGCGGAAGTTTCTTGGTCGGGTGAGGCCTTCGCGGATGAGGGAGCAAGGCGAGGTAGGGTAGGGCTGGCTAGCTGCCTGTCCAGCGCCCGTCTGGGCTCCGACACGTTTTGTTGCCTCGGGAGTTGCACAATTTGTCGGGGAGGGGGTGAGGGGGTGAGGGGAGGTGGTATGTGTCTGCTTGCTGTCCGATACCCATGACGCCTGGTCAGACGAGGTCTGTGGCTGCGGTGGTTGCGCGGTTTGCCTGTCGAGCTAGGCTGATGAGGGCGCGAGGGAGTGTCTGCTGTTCCTCAGGGTCTCTTTTCCACCCCCTTATCGCCCGTTTGAGTCCATCGCCTGTCGGCTTCGTCGGCGTTGCGTCTGGAGCACGCAGCATGCTGGTGACCCGGTGGTATGGTACTGGCTCTGGTGCTGGTTCTGCTGCAGTCCTATGCCTAAGAGTGGAGGTTATGCACCGCATGGATAGGGGTCATCCCTTACGCAGGGGGGAGAGCGTCTGGGGGGAGGGGGGGGGGGGGGGGGTGTGGGGGGGGGGGGGGGCGATTGTGGGCGGTTGGGCGGGGGGGAAGGGGGCCGGGTTGTTATGGGCCGGGCGGCCGGAGACCGAG